>JAJJWW010002923.1:0-179812 GCA_023531295.1 Papaver armeniacum | reverse complement strand
ACATACGCCCTAAAGAAAATCAGACTGATCCTACGCCTAACTTAGAGAGGCTAAATGTACGTGTACTCTCAGACGCAGATTATATGTCCGTCCAAGTATAGTTAACAATCCGGTGGATCTAATTTTATAAGGGTTAACAATCCGGTGGATCTAACAATAATTTTTATAACGTGATGTAAGTGGGTCTTAGAGCATGATTTGCAATTAGAATCAAAAGTGTTTTTACTTCTCCAGGAACATGATTATCACTATTAATTTGCTTCACCAAGTAACTCGCACGTTTGGATATACATCCGAGTAAGTAACTTCCGATTATTAGAAGTCAAAAAATTAAAAATTAGTTTAGGTATAAAATTTGAGCGACTTACAGAAACAAAAAGTCAATTTTTGTTTATTTTACTATTCCCGGTATCCAAACGCCTCTAAATATTTTGTTTTTATTTTTGAAAGACAATTTTTGTTTTTATTTTTGAAAGTCAACTTCAGAAATTTGAACCCCAAACTAATTTTGGACTTTCTGGTTCTTATAGGGTAATCATGGATGCGAAATCGTGGTCCGGCGCCACACACAACCATCTTAAAAACCGACCTAAGAAAAAACTATCAATACATATGGATTAAAAAATAAATAAACCGTGTAGCTTCCCACCCAAATTCTTGATCTCCTTGGTTCTTCAACATTACTCGAAATCTTCATCACTTCCAAGTACTCAAGTGATTCTGAACGTGTTCAACTCAAAGATTGTAGTTGTTGAAGATCCATAGCTATAACAATAAGAAAACAATAGTTCTCAATCATTGTTATACAGTGTCCTAGTATTATTACACAACATCAAAGTTCAATTGCACCACAACTTTGACAACAATACTATGGTGATATGTATCACTCCCCCTTAGTCAATACTTCATCTCACAATGAAGACCACTACCTCTTACATAATGATCCGTAAACCATATGTATTTGTAGTGTGAACTACACATTAATTCTCCCCCTTTTTGTCAATATAAATTGGCAAAGGTACGAAAACTAGTGGGATCCAAATGAAATTTTCATGGAGACACTTCATGACCAAAAGAGAAACACATATCAACTTTGTTTTACTGATTTCACATAGTCGAAACTTAGTGTATTCATCAAGGAGTTAATAAAGATACAAGATAACCCCTACAATATTCCACAACCGCACTCCCCACAAAGATTTGGCAATTAAGCACAAGTTCAATTAAGAGCTTCCCCCCATAAAATGTCATTCCCAAAGGAACAACAAGAGCGACCTCTTTTTTACGAGAAAAGAATGATTTCTTTGGACATTAAAAAATTACATGAAACATGAATTTGTATCCAAAATACTCAATTAAATTAACCACAAGTAAACCCATGATTAATTTAATCGAAAATGCTCAACATAAGAATACTTACGGAGCCACACAATACTTTCACAAAAGATGGATCATGGAAAGATCAATACTGCGGAATATTCAAAGATTCATTCTATTTTTCATCAATATTTTCATAATTATATCATAGACTTAATCTTTGTTATCAAAAGTTCATTCTATCTTCCACAATATTTGCATAAGGACATATAATGACTTAACTTTTGACATATATGGGACAATCATAATTCAGACCACGCAAACACACATATCCCATAAAAAATTTGCAAATATAGAAAACCATGAAAATTAATATTGCTAAAATCATCTTCCAAATAAACTTTAGAATTTAAATAAATAAATCTAAAAACATTTGCAAGATGAAAATCGTTGGAAATAGCTATGTGATAATATTTTTAATTGTTTGTCGTTGTTGTAGTAATTAAGATTCGAACTCTAAGACTTGTGAAGATTTAATTTAAAGATTTAATAATTAAGGGAGAGTTACTGGGTTTAGGATTCCATCGAATTCATATCATAAGGCTCAATTATTTATTCTCAACAATTATCGCTCAATAAATAAAATAACATCGACTCTTATTTTTGCCAAGGTAGATTCTCAAAATATTAGTTATAAATCGTAAGCATGGGACATCAAACATCTAAGCAAGCATGACCCATCAAATAAAATAATAACAAATTAATTCAAACCATAATTCTATTTTAATTAGTGCAAAAGTCATATAGAAAATAAAATAAATTCACCCATGTATGAAGTTCGGCTTCCTCCGTCGACCCAGTGTCGGGGTTTAGCTTCTCATGATGAAAACACACTCAAAAATGTAATTCATAGCTCAAATGGTGTTTTTATTGAAGAAAACTAATAATACAATGAATATGCAATGTATCGGCCTTCTGATAAGTCGCCGTTACAAATCATGTTGCAAATTCAAAACAAGTGTGCCAAGCGATCAAGCTATGAGATGCGTTTATAAACGGCGCCCTACGACAGTCGAGGGCGTCAAATGTTCTTCTTCTTCTACAGCAGAGAAATCTGCACTCTACAACCTCGATTTCTTCTCCCCAAATCTCGATATCCTCTCCAAGACATCCTGGGAAACCCTTTTTTATACCCGTCATCGTAAAATCTTCGTCTAACTCCTCAATTTTTTTTTATTTCTACGGGAATATTTTCCTTCTTTATCTAATTTTCAGCCAACCACAGGTGTAATTCTCTCTCCGCAGCGTTGCCATTCCCAAATTTCCAACAATACAACACGATTCAACTAGATGTGTATACGTCATGATGACGTTGAACTTGCAGCAATACCTTAAAACTTTCCGAAAATAATTCACCTCTTTTTTGCAGAGTGTATATCTTTTTCTTTTCACACGCGTCTTCTGAGATGGCTAAGTCCAAAATATTTCGCAAGATCAAATCGAATCAAACATCATACGATGTCCAAATCTCATAACTGCCAACTATACCTCAAAACCAAAACCAGAAATAACTCTCTCTCCGTTTCACCCAACACCGGATTATCCAACCCAAGTTTGTTGATTTGAAGGCCTATACCATCCACAATTAAGCCTACACAGGTCCACTGAAACCAATTATGGCGATTGAGTCTCCTCAAAACCTCAAAAATCCAACCCCTAATTCCGATCTGAGAAGCAATTTTCCGCCATTTTTCAAATTCAAAGGAAGAAGATGACCTCCCTTATCCTGTTATGGTGTCCCTTTAGCACTTGCCTTATGGGGTGTAAATAGTAAGGAAGATGTCCCTTATCCGTTGAGGTGCTCCTTAGTACCGAGGTGTCCCTTAACCAACATTGAGAGTCCGAATAACACGTATCCTCAAGGTGCAAATAACATTTTTTCGAGCCAATTCTCCACAAGAGCTTATTCTTCCAAAAAAAACTAAAACAAATTTATTAGAGAAATAATGAGTCCTAGCTAATGTATTTATGGGTTAAAATGCGTCGCACTTTCGTGCTCATCACTATGTGTACTCACAATAATTGCTATTCCAAACCCTAGTTATCCTTTTTAAAACACAAGAATAAATTCTCATAAGAAGTTTCCTAGACATTAAGACCTTTGAAAAATTCTTTATCGTCCCCGAACTCCTTTTCGTCAACAACCATTGGAACATAAGGTTCATGAAGATAGGAGTCAATTTCAACAAACCTTCTTGACTGATGTCGAACCAGGGCCTTCTGAATTTCAAGAGTCCTAAACACAAAAGCCTTTATTTGCTGCATCTCCTTTCTTATTTCCTTCAATTCTTCAAGAACACCAGAAAACTTCTGAAGATTTGAAGGGATAGCACTTGGTTTTCTCACATTCCTCCTTTTTCTTTTCAAATTTGAGGATAAAGGAAATCTATCTTTTTCCTTCATGATTGACGACTTAACAATCATATTAACATCTTGACATCAGAAGTTATGATGCTTGGAGTTTCCATAGAAATATGGGTTTGTGAGAGATTCACAGAACAAGCTCGACAAGCAAACTTGTGACAGAAAAGAGTTTTCAAAGAAGGAAAAAGGAATGTAGGGTTAAGGAACCTTTATACAAACTAAGAGGATTCACGTACGCTCAACTCTGAGCCCTAAAGAGGGTAGAATTGTTGATTTTAACCCTTTATTTTTAAGAAAAGTGGAAGACCATTTCAATACCAATTTATGATATGAAGAGATCAACTAAAGATTAAGTAAAAAACAATAAAGCAAAAGAAAACAACCAAGAGAAAAAAATTCTAAGACTTGAATGTGCTTAACTCTTGTCTCTTTGAAACCAGGCACTTGAGACAAGATGCATGACCAACACTATTATGTTGTGTTGGGGTGAACAAATGATTTGTCCACCATGATCCTTTTGAAAAGAGTTCCCTAACGACTTCTTTTCACGAGAATGCTTAGACACTGTTCTTTTCTGGAAAGGTCTAATTGGTTCTTTAGAAATTAACCTTTTTGGAGAGGAAATTAGTTTACATACCTCAAATGACTTCTGAACAAGTTTAAGCTTGTTTGCTAATCGATTTACTCTCAGTTGAAGTTTGTTGACATATCTTACTTTATGCTTGTACTTGAAGCAATTAGAGAGTCTGTGACCCTTAAGAGTACAACAAGAACATGTCAAAGTGGAAGATCGTTCAGACACCATAGCAGAGCAAGCTGCTAGACAAATTGTGTACCTAAAACATTAGAAATAGGGTTTCTATTAGATAGAGAAAAATCCATTTTATCCTCCGGAATAGTTAAAGAAGTTTCTCCAGGAAAAATATCAAGATTGATGTGAGTATTGCTACAATTATCAAAATTAACATTTTCAGCAAGGAGCGCAACACTTGATTTTTCATCTTCATTTGAATCATAATGATCAGACATTTCATCAAGAGTTGCAGCAAGACCTTTGTTCCCAATGTATTTTCTACGATTTGGGCACTCATTGGAAAAATGACCAAAACCTTTACACTTGAAACAATGTGGCATATCCTCGTCATAAGTATCGTCAGTATCCCTGTTTTTAGGAGGAACACGATTATGGAATTTAACTGATGACTTAGGTTTATCTCTAGTGAACCGTTTACTTCTCTTCAAAAGAAGATCTCTAAACTGTCTTGTGATCAAGGAGACTGACTTGTCAAGATTTTCATCTGATGAATTAGTCTCAGAAGGATCATCTTCAGAGATTTTTTTTTTTTTTTGCTCAATCACATTTTTTTATTAAATTGAATAGCCAAAGTTATACTACAAGAAACTAAAAATTAACATCAAAAATACAAAAGACAGAATTAAAGTAGAAATTAAGCCAATACAATTATGGCTTAAGATAAACTAGCCTAGACTGTAAGTTGAAGAAGTTGATTATTTCAGAGATGCCAACACTTTTACTTTTATCAAGTAACTTAGTGTTCTTTTGTGCTTTGAAAGAAATATCCTTTCCATATTTGGATACATGCTCGTGATCAAAGATCTTTAACTTCCCAACGAGAGTGTTTCTGGAAAGTGTATCAAGGTTATTTCATTCAACGATGACATGTTTCTTAGAAACTTATCTAGATGGCAATGATCTGAGAATTTTCATCACAATGTCCTTTTTCTGGGAATAGTCTTACCCAACACACAAAGATGCATTAATAATTTTAGACACTTTGTGATTAAACTCATCAAATGAATCTTCATCCGCCCATCTGAAGGTTTTCCCAATCAATTTAGGTTTTGAAGCCTAGCTTCTTTTTTTCCACAGTATTCCTTCAAATACGGTTTCTAAGATATCCCACATCTTTAGACCGAGTGCATGTAGTCACATGGTGTTGAAGATGAGGGTAATGGCATGGATGATTACATTCAATCCGGGCAGAATTTTGCTGTGACAAGAATCTCGACAACATCATAATCACCGATATCCTTTGGAATAGTTACATCGCCTACTGCAACAACCAGAGGATTATAACCATTAACAACATAAACCCATGATTGAAAATCACACGCTTGAAAAAAGGCAGGCATAGAAATTTTCCACCATAAGTAATTCGAGTCATCGAAGACTGGTGGTACGTTTATAGAGATAGCACTTTTGTCCATATAGTCAGATCGCTACAAACACAGACTTATGAGGTCTTAAACGTGTTTGAATGCTCTGATACCAATTGAAAAAGTGGGGGTTTAACAACCTCACCCAATAGTTCGTTTAAAAATATGTATGGATGATGCGTGTCGTAACCACAACAAATTAATTAATATTTTTCCACCTAATTAACAAGTAATATAGTGTAGTCAAGTTCGTTCCCACGAGGAGCAAGAGATTCTAGTTGTAAAAATTGTCACAAAAAGGGGGGTGTAAAGCAAAAGAAAGTAAACAAAGCAATTAAAAAATAAAGTTGAAATCAATAAGAGAGACAAGACCAAGGAATCCTTCTTCGTTGCAAAACAATGATTCAAATTACGTTTTCCATGCACATGTCATTAGTCATAGATTATCATCAACCGTAGGTAAATCAGCTAGATCAGTGCTAAACCCCTAAATCCCTTGCATCACTGGATACGGAAGTTCTCGACTACCGGATTCTATTTACCAAACCACCTAGTAGTAGATCACTCAAGATGTAATTTAAATAAACGCATTAAGATTTATGAACTTATTAGGTTGATATTAGTAGTTAGACTCTTAGATCAAGGTCTACTTGCTAACATTGTTTTCACACACAATTGCTCCACGGAATCCCTCCGCAAGGTCTCGTGTTTGCTACTTATGTAAAGAGTCAAGAAACGATTACTTATCCCCTAACTTTCACTAGCTTTAGATCAAATTAACAAATCAATTTAGCGTGCACTCTAAACAATTTATCAATCAACCATGAATGTATAAACATTCCTATTAGTAAAAACAAACGATAATCATGTGAAAACTTCAAGATAGAATTGAAAACAAAACTCAAACAATGTTAAGAACTAGGAATTCATCCTCAATCAATAATAAAATTAGCTACTCATGTTAAGGAGTTCACACAAAGAATAAAGAAAAGAGAATTGTTGTGTGTAAAAAGGTATGTAAAAGATATGTGTAAAGATGTGTAGAGAACTTCTCTACTTATAGGCTTCAATGTTATCCAAATCTTCCAAGGAATAGAATCCTTTTCCTTTAATAATTCAATTTCCAATTTCAAGTCTTTCTCAATCTTCCATCTTCTCTTTCCAAATTTGAGCCAAATTCTCCATCCAATTCCAAACCCAAGTCTTCACACTCATGAGAGAAATCCACACAAAATTATGTAATTTTAGGGTCGCCTGAAAAATCCTGGTATTCTGAATCCGGCCCTGAAAAGTCGCCGTCGGCCACCTGGAATCTTCTTCTCACAAAGGAATATTCCGTTGAAGTTCCGTTAGAGATAACGGTCAAACGGGTCAAACCGCGGTCAATGGGTCAAGGAAGAAGAGTAAATCAGCCACCGAGTCAGCATCTTACTCAGCTGATTGGTCTAACTGGGCTAGGTTGAATCGTCTGGATCGTTCATCGGACCACTCCAGTCGACTTCGCCAGAGCGTAAAATCGACGAGTTCCGTTTGTTTTCTGGCATTTCTCATGCCAATTTTAGACCGATTTTAGTCTTCTCCTCGTTAAGAACCTAACATACATCTATTTCTCTTCAAGCTTCATTCCAAAGATTCCCCGTAATAAAGAAAGCACTGTGGATCATCTAACACATTTGAACAATAACTCGACCACCATAAATCATCCAATGTACACAAAGAACAACTCCAATTGAGCAAAGCATTGTCACAAACATTTGAAGAAGGTACCATCCTTCAAACCCCAATTTCTATTGTAATTATTCATTACCACAAACCCATTCATTTCTGCTACTATGATATCGCCATAAGCTCAGTACCACTTTCATCTACATCTCGGCTCGAATTGAATAGCAGCAACATCTTGTTTCTTCCCTCGAATCCCTGCTACTAATTAGACTCAGACAACCATTGCAATCAACAGCTTCTAATCCCTGTCTTTATTTTCCAGCCACAAAAACCATTTAATCTCCATCTCCTTCTTCATCTGTTGTAGCTTTATCTGATTCAAACCCATCGTAGCAACAGTACCACCAAACCCATTCTTGGTTCATTTTCTCCACCACAGTAAAACCCATTTTCGATTAATCTGAGCCACGAACCCATCTCTAATTCATCTTCTCTGAGCTTTTGAGCATCATCTTCTCGACCGAGTATTAATGGCGAAGAAGATACATCCATTGCAAACCCTTCTCCGCTTGTTCTTTCGAAATCATCACAGATCCCCTTTTTCACAGTAAAACCCTAATTCTAATTTCAATCTCTTATTCTCTGTTCATAAATCGAATCAGTGTTGAATCAGCTACAACCCCTCTTCAATTTCATCTCTTAGTTTCTCGATTTGACGGAAAAATTCATCTCGATCTTCCATTAATGGATTCAACTAATAACTCGGTGCGCAGCTTTTTTTTGGTTTCTCAATTTCAGAACTGAATGAATGAGATACAATATCTCTTGAATATAGGGTTGGGTTAAATGAGGGTGGGACTTAAAACGCCCAACAGATTAGGACAGCAGCCACCCCACACTGGGTGCCTATAATAGGTGGTCACTTCCCGATAAGGGCTAGCCTAAAGTTTCAAACCCTTATCCTTAGCTGATCTGTATTTAGTACTCCTTCAAATAGGGTTGCCCCTTAACCTTGACTGTGCTCCAGATAGTGTTCGCCCATGAAATGATAATTTTGCCCTTTTGGCTCAAATAGAGTAATTTATTCTTCTTTTCCTCCGTGTGACTCCAAAGTAGCTACAAAGCTCAAAACAAGCGTAAAATACATAATTTACAAGAAAAATAGCAAAGAAAGCATAAACAATAGATAGTAAATAGGATGTATTCTACACCCTATCAATGGACTAACTCCAATATATTTCCAAGAGAATCAACTAGACAGTCAGACTCAATCAATGAAAATATATCCAAGAGTTGTATCTCAATTTCTCAATTCAATATGCAATCAAACAAATAGGATTTTGTGAGCCGGTTGAATATAAGAAATAAGTTGAATGGTACCAAAGACCAATGTTCAAGTGTCAATCAATTTATATCAACAACCAAAGGTTGGATTATCTAATTGATTGAACTTACGCACAACCTGTGATATTTCAATTATATAAACAAATATAACGCGGAAAAGACATAACACAGACACCAGAAATTTTATTAACGAGGGAACCGCAAATGTAGAAAAAACCCAGGACCTAGTCCAGATTTGAACACCATGCTGTATTGAGCCGCTACAAACACTAGCCTACTCCAAGTTAACTTCGGAATATAATGTAGTTGATCCCTAATCAAGTCTCACACTAATCAAGGTACAGTTACGTTCCTTACGCCTCTTGAACCACGCCGAATTCTGCGCACTTGATTCCCTTAGCTGATCTCACCCACAACTAAGAGTTGCTACGAACCAAAATCGAAGACTTAATAAACAAATTTGTATCACACAGAAAAGTCTATTGAATAGATAAATCTTTAATACACCGACGAGTTTTTGTTCCGTCTTTTGAAAAATCAAGGTGAACAGGAACCAATTGATAAACCAGACTTATATTCCCAAAGAACAGCCAAGTAATATCAATCACCTCACAATAATCTTAATCGATTAACGAAAAAAGATATTGTGGAATCACAAACGATGAGACGAAGGTATTTGTGACTACTTTTCAATATTTCCAATCGGAGAATAAATCTCAAGCAAATCTCAAAGAAGATAGTACTCAATCGCAATAGAAAACAACAAGATCAGAAAAATCAACTACAGAGAAAATAGTTAGGTCTGGCTTCACAATCCCAATGAAGTCTTTAAGTCTTTAACCTACTGGGTTTTAGAAAAACCTAAGGTTAAAGGAGAATCGACTCTAGTCGCAACTAGCTAGTATCACACGGGAGGTGTGAGGATTAGGTTTCCCAATTGCTAGAGTTCTCCTTTATATAGTCTCCAAATTAGGGTTTGCAATCAATGTTACCTTGGTAACAAAGCATTCAATATTCACCGCTAGATGAAAACCTGATTAGATTCAAGCTAATATCTTTCAACCGTTAGATCGAACTTAGCTTGTTATACACAAATGAAATGTACCAACATTTAAATAAAGGTAACCGTACCTAAACGTGTACACTTAGTTGGTTCAACAATAGTTAACCGAGGTTAGCCATATGAACACTTTCATATCAACCTTATTCATCTTTATCACAACTAGTTCAAATGACTCAAATGAAACTAGTTATAGAGTTGTTCAATTGTTTATATTCTCATAGAAGTATACAAGACACAATTGAAGAAAAATCGATTTTGATTCACTCGAATCGTTTCATGAACATTATAGCCACCGTTTGCAAAAGATTGCATTCCTAAATATATAAATTTATTAGTTCATGAACAAACCGATTTTAGAACATAACCTACTCAAGTACGCAAACGTGTACGCATACTTAGGTAGCCGGACTGAGTTTGGTTTCGCCAGTACACGAATGGGTACGCATATTAATACACTTACAAACTCCAACAGAATATCACGGGACCTGAACTTACGCCAGTACGCATACGTGTACGCATACTTAGTTCCCGGACTTCCATTCACCAACCAGTACGTGTACGTGTACGCATACCATGGTTCCCGGACTTGGACTTTACACAAATGTGAATACACACTATGTTTGTATCCAATCATGGTTGCATGTTCTAAACTCTCATTTAAATCATTGAAACATTCTTAGAGTACGACAATAGATGTCTCATAAAACTATTAGCTCCAAAGCAATTTTCAAGTGATCGAATGATCAATACGAAACATTCCGAGTCTACACCAAATTATTGCATCACACAAATCATGTAAGATGTTACAAGGCGATTTTCACATGATCATCTTTTGACTTACGTCAAGAATAAAAGATGAACTTGGTTAAAGCTAAAGCTTACCAACACATATTTGAGAAATAGATAAAAGCGAGATAAACTCATTTCGAAATATCAAATGTGTATAAATGAAATCTATATTGCAATACGACTTTTGTCTCAAATAGGAGATAGAGTAGATATACTTTTGAGTGATAGATGAGTTCAAGTCTACACATACCTTGAGTATTTTTTTGTCTTCATTCGATGAACGTCGTGAAGTCTAAAGCTCAACTACACTTTCTATCCTAATCCGAGACTTAGCTATAAGTAGACTAGAATCAAGACTTATAGTTTTGGCATCTAAACTTGACAAACAAGCTTGAGATAGCACCAGCTTCGAGTTCGACCGCCAGTGCTTTTACTTGATTTCCAATATTAATTTTTTAATCATGTGTTGAAATCTAGATTAAATGATTTGTTGGAAACATAGTTGGAGTTATGAACTCAAGGTTTGTTGTGACAATATTAATTTGTTAATCATGTGTTGAAATCTAGATTAAATGATTTGTTGGAAACATAATTGGTGTTATGAACTCATGGTTTTTCTGTGACTATATTAATACGTGAATAGATGTGTTGAATCCTTGATGAATGACTTGTTGACAATTATCTTGGTATTGTAAACTCATGGTTTGTCTGTTACTATATTAATACGTGAATAGATGTGTTGAATCATTGATGAATGAATTGTTGAAAATTATCTTGGTATTGTAAACTCATGTTTTGTTTGTGACTATATTAATACGTGAATAGATGTGTTGGATCATTTATGAATGACGTGTTGACAATTATCTTGGTATTGTAAACTCATGGTTTGTTGTGACCATATTAATTTGTTAATCATGTGTTAAAATCCAGATTAAATGATTTGTTGGAAACACAATTGGTGTTATGAACTCATGGTTTGTTGTGACAATATTAATTTTTTAATCATGTGTTGAAATCTAGATTAAATGATTTGTTGGAAACATAATTGGTGTTATGAACTCATGGTTTGTTGTGACAATATTAATTTGTTAATCATGTGTTGAAATCTAGATTAAATGATTTGTTGGAAACATAATTGGTGTTATGAACTCATAGTTTGTTATGACAATATTAATTTGTTAATCATGTGTTGAAATCTAGATTAAATGATTTGTTGGAAACATAATTGGTGTTATGAACTCATGGTTTGTTGGTGACAATGTTAATACATGAATGATGTGTTGAAATTTAAATGGATGATTTGTTGATAATAATATTAGTGTTTTGAACTCATAGACTGAATTCTAGATTAGATAATTTATCGAAAACATTGTTGGTATTGTGATTGTTGAATATATCATTGATTCATTGAAGTTATATTGTACCTACTGTAATATGTTTTTCCTTGATAATTAAATTGATTTATTTTCCGCATCTTTACAGAACGAGGATGCATTCCATTGAGATGTCATCTCACCCCAATTGACATTCCTTGTAGATTTATTAGAGTTGCGAGCGGAAGTTAGGAATGAGTAACTTAGTGATTGAATTGTTTACTTGTATTTGTTAGAAGTGTAAATCGATATCAAATGTTTCATTTATAATATTACACTACACCATTTTAAGGAATTTGCAACGGCACTAGTGCCGTTGCGAAATTTCTGTTGCTAATCCCTGTTGTTAATTTTTCGCAACGGCGGTTATCTGTTACTTAATTCAAGAATCACGCTATTACAAGGTTGCGAATAGCAATCTCTAGGTTCAAGCATGTGAAGCACGTGTGTGGTCGGGAACACTAGGACTGATAACTACGCCCAAGTCAAACTTCGGTCAAGTATACTTGTTTTTGTTTCCACCCTTCAGCCAAAGTCATCCTATATCCTTCCCCTTAATCGATTTTATCCCTTAATCGATTTTATCTTCATTACTCAACCACAGACTCACTCAGTCTTTCCTCTCCTCTACATCTTCATCTCCATCGCGATCTGCTCAGCTAAGCTCTTATTCTCTTCTCAATCTCTGAACTTTATCATCGTGTCGAAGTGTATCATCAGGTATAATCTTTGATGAATTTTTTAGGGTTCTGATTTTGATATCTAGGGTTTCGCTGATTGCGATTTTCGGGGTTCGAGAGACTTTGATTTCTAGGATTTAGAAATTTTGATTTAAGTTTATCGAATCCTAGGGTTTCATTTAAGTTTATCGATTTTAGGGTTTAATCTTTGATTTCAGTTTTATCGATTTCATTTGTGAATATGATTTTTTCAATTTCAGTTTTTCAATTTCTTTTTTCCATTTCGGTTTTAGTTTAGGGTTTCATATGTGAATCTAATACGATTTAGTTTTTCCATTTCAGGGTTTGTCAAGGTTGAATAACTGAAGTACTTTGGAGTTCTGAAGAACATTGAAGGTATATTATTTTATGTTAAGCTGTTTTAGGGATTTTGATCTATTTTCAATTAAGGGGGTTCAATTTATATTTTTGGTTTGTAAATTATAAACTGATTTTTATGGTTTGTTGTTTATATTTCAGCTCATCTGAGTTTGAAGAACTGGTCAGAGTTAGTTTAGGAAGAACTAAGTATGTATATGTTTCTAAGAAATAGTTTTGATTATTTTGGTTGTCCTTTAATTATTTTTTTATCTGAAGTTGGATGATAATAACATGTTTGAGATTTGGGTGTTTTATATTGTACTTAATTTGTTTCATATTGTAAAGTCATCTGATGAGAACATTTATTCGTGTTGAGATTGTGGTGTAGCTGATATCGTCTCCTTAAGATCCTCTTATTGATGAGAATATCTGAAGGGTTCTGTTGTAGTTGTAGTTATTACTGATTGCACAGCTTTAGGTACTTAAATTTTTATTCCACCCGTGTAGTTTGTGAGATTATTTGTCAAGTAAATTCTATTACATGTGACCAGGAACAACATGAAATTACTCATCTCAGCAAAAAATTTAGTAACTTAGCCTGACCAATAATTATTTTACAAGAATCGTTTGGTACATAAAGTAAAATACGTACATACGTATATAATATAATCTTTGGCTCTAGCTTATTGAATTTTGGCATTCTTCACGTACATACGTATATAATATAATCTAAGGGTAAGCTGATACTTATTAGTTTGATTGAAATGGAAATGCATGTTACATATACAGTTACTTTAGATTCGTGTTTAAGGTAATAAGGAGCATTATTTGCCTTTCTCGGGAGGTAGTGAAGAATGTGAATGAAGTTGAATTCATACTGGAAGATATGATTGTTCTTCTTACATCCTTATATGTAATTATGTTGGTCATAAATTTTTTCACCTTTGTTATTTATCTTCATGCATTGGGTTTGTTAATATGATTTTGATTCGTTTTCTTATCTCCTAGGTCCAGGAAATTAGCAGAAGAGATCAGGGAGTTGACATTGTCCAGGCCTGTTTCCATTTTTAATGGAAATTCTGATTCCAAATGATGACGTACAATGATACATAGGTAAATGCACTTATTTGTTTGGTTCAAAGGAAACCCTTGGAAATCTCATGTTCAGACAGGTTTATAAGTATTCATAATCAATTGTGTTTAATGTAAAGTTGCTCCCATCTTGTAGGAACGTGAATTTAAAATATGCCAACTCTATGCTCTATAGGCACTATAGTAAGGGACGGAAATGAATGTGTTTCTCTTGTTGGCACAGGGGTTGCATCTTACTTTGTTCCTGCTGCTGCAATTGGTGCAATGGGATATTGTTACAAGTGGTGGAAGACAAGGTTCTATATAAGTCATTTTATTTAATTGAGTATTGCTTGTAAAGTCTGAATTTTAGGAATTTTTTTTCTATGTTATTCTAATTGTACTTTTAAGTGTTTACTAAGGGATTGTCATTTTCTGATGTTATGTATGTGACAAAGCAAAATATGGCAGTGCGGTTTCAAGTGTGTCAAAACAGTTAGAGCAAGTATCCGGAGCATTGGTTGTGCGTTAGTAGTTAAAAGAATTCAAATTACTATTCCACGACTCCGCATCGGCAAACACCTTCGATTTTTGCGTTTCCGAGAGATGGGGAAAGGAAAAGGATGGAAGAAGAAGAAGAAGGTGGTGCTGATGGTGGTAGAAAATGACAAGCATATGGTATACACTCACCTTCAAAAAATTGGTTTATTAATGGATTACGATTGTTCAACAATTTAGCCCTTATAAAGGGTTCCTAATTATGAAATTTTCTTATAGCTTGTGAAAACATTTAGTGGTGTTGGTGTTGGTCCTATTAGGCATTATTTCATGGTTACGGAAAAAGGAAAGTAAAACCACCTTAACTATTTCTTTCTTCTTTATAAAGATGAAGTAAGTTTTATGTAATATTTTTTTTGGTTATAAACCTTAATACATATTCTACCTTTTCAGATCTAAGGTACCATTACGGCATTACTGCTTCTCAATCTCAGGTGATTCAATGTCCCCATATATTCGAGTCAAGATTTAGATAGTTTCTAGTCTTTTTATTGATTTTTCTACATTTCTTTGATCTCGTGTTGCGAGGTGGGTTCATTTTTTGTAGGGCAATTATTTCGATGCTTGGTAACTGGTCCTTTGGAAATTACTGAAACTCAAGTTATTATCCTATTGTCTAATTTTATCCTCGCTCAGTGTATATCTTTGTTGACCAAATATGAGTTTTTATTTAGTTTTTAGATTGGTGAGAATCTTAGAAAGTTGAGATTGGTGAGAATCTTAGATTATCCCGCATGATATAGTATTTAGATTGGTGAGAATTTTAGATTGTTGAGATACATTAAGGAGCAAATTGTCTTCCTTATGTTTTTCATTCTTCGAATACCATAGTACCTCAGTTATATTTTGTGTCTTGCTTATCCTGTGGCATTACTTGTTTTGACATTGATATGACTTTATATAATTTAAAAAAGTATCATATGCTTGTTTTGGGTTTCCTTTTCGGGATAAGATTTCTATGAAATTACAGTGTCCAGTACCTTAGGATTGGTTGATTTTGACATTCCTTTCTACCAACTGGTCATATGTCGTGTTATCATTTCTTTATAAAATGATGGATTGGGTTATCAAAATATGACCTCAGAGTTACGATTTTACCTAGGGGTTCATTTGCGATTGTCGTAATTGAGAAATTGTTGAGCATGTTTGGAGTTATTTGGCCGTGTTTCGACAAAATGATATGTTTGTGTAAGTCTATGAGAGGGTTGAGGTCTGCCTTAAATGGAGAGCTCCCGATTTTGGCGTGTAGTTAATATTGGTAATTTTGTATGAAACTCCTTCACTCGTTAGTATCTTCATGTAAAGCATCATTCTTGCAAGTGTCCTTGTATCAATTGTTGATTGATTTCTGAATTTCAAGTAAGGCATGATGGTTTTGTTTATTGTATAATCAATTTTCGTAGCTTATTTTATCTCTTTTCTGATAGTTAAGTATCATATGTATTCAGAAGAGGCTTGTCTGAGTCAGAAATAGATTTCCTTTAAGAGGTACTTGATTGTGGCGTTCATTAAATGTAGTTTCTATTTTAACCCACATTTAATTTTAAATGCATGTTATATAATTTGAATGGGTGCACCTGTGAAACAAACGTCTTGTATTGATATATGGATATTATGCTTATAGGAAGCATTTTCCTTTCCTGATGATTACACTCACAGAACCATTGCAAAAAAAGATTCTTCAATCAGGAGGCAAGCAAGGAAGCATGTTTGGTAGGTTCAGTCTACATGTCTTCTTCTTTTATCATGAGTAGTTAGAGCAATATTTATGTGGTAATGTATGGTATTCAATCATCCGATCTAAAACTTCTTGGTTCTCTTTCCAACTCTTGACAAGATTAAGCGACCTCTGTATGAAAAGCATCCAATGTTAATGTTTGCCCGGACAACGAAGAGATTGATACTATAAGTAATCACTAGGCTTCTCTAATTTCTTATGCATTCAAGTTATATACACTACCGCATGATAGTTGTACTAATAATGACATTGCGGTGGTTTGATTTCTCTCTCGCCCAGTCAATGTTGCCAACCTCCCACTTGTGTGTCTGTTTTTTCATGCGATTACTCATATCCTTCTCTTATGTGATAGTGAATGAATGGAAAAGCGAAGATGTGAAGCTCCTCCTAGAGGAGTTGAAATCAGGAAATTAGATGGCCTTCGAGCGCCGATCATGTGACAGACACATGGGTGGGAGGAAACAGGTGCTATTTCTCTCCCTCCCTCCCTCCCTCTCCCTCATCTCCTTCCTCGTTTCGTAAGCTAAGATATACCTCCCCGTGTCTAACTTTGTTCATGGGTTATTTTAGGTGAGCGTTTATTGACTTCGGTCTGTGACCTTTCACTTGGGGTCCTTATGTTGTTAGTGAGAAGTTGTTCGCACAAAGACATAGTTCACCAAATATGACGAAAACCATTAGTCTTTGGCAGTAATACAATCAAACTTGCTTCTTATCTCTAAGTGTTACGCATTTCAATGTTTAATTGTCATGTATCTTCTTTGGTTAGTATCTCATTGCGGCTTGCGATGATGTTCTTGTGGTGTTTCATAACATGTTTGGCACCCATAAAATGCAGATTTTCTATGTACATCTGTCTTTTGGTAGTGCCAACAAGTATGCTTGAGTTTGTTCTTTAGTGGCCAATGGGGATTGCCTTCTTTTGGAATTTATCTCTTGTGGTGGTGTCTTAGTTTTTTGTTTTGGTAAATGTGTAGGCATTTATAAGTTGAATTTAAGGGTATGTTTTAAGCATTTTGGTAAATCTTGAACACTTCCCAATGCATTTTCATTTTTCTGCTTGGACTAGTTTTAAGCATGAGTATGTTTTAAGCATTTTTTGTGAAGATTTACATAAAGATGACTTAGGCTCTTAGTCGCTACCATAATATGCTTCCACTTGTTTTAGAGTTTGAATTTGTAATCTTGTTTTACTGAGGCATGCAGATACATTGGTCCTTGATGTCCTAAAACTCGAGTGGTCGATTTAGTTGTGGCATCATCTCCATCTTGATAGAACTTCCACCAAAGTGAGTTTGGTGACTATGTGACATTATATAGAGCTCAAGTATTTTTCAAATTAAACACTTCTTTGTCATGATCACTCACTGTTGTTAAGACTTTGTGTCATGTACTAGAATATGAAGAACAATTATTAATATTGGTTTTGAAATCTTAAGTAAATTGTTTTGATTTTTTCGCGTATCGGTCGGTGTAAGTTTTAGACTATTGAAGTAATGATAATTTTTGCTATATGTATCACTTTTGTGTTCGGTTGATAGAGATGTTTAGTCAATATGGGGAACTCTGGTAACTACAAATGGGGTAAATGTGGGGGAATGGATTTTGACCGAGTCAATGAAGACTGACCTTTTTTTCTGTTGCAAAATCTTAGCAACGTCGATGTTCACTAAATTAGAACCAGAACCAATAAATTAGAACCGAACCATAGTTCCGGTAGGTATTCCTGTAATTAGAAACATCTTAGCAACGGCAGACCTTGGTTGCGAATAAAAAAATCAACGGCATTTTGTGCGTTGCGAATCTCTGTTGTCGACCGAGATTACGCAAATGAGCTTATGCCGTTGCGAAAAACTACAACACCGTGTTTTGAAACGTCAACTTTGCCGTTCGACACAAATCGACAACGCTCCGTTCCGTTGCTAATTCCTAAAAATGGTGTAGTGTTATATAAGGATAAATTTAAACCTAAGAAATGATATTTTTCCTATTTATTAATTTTGATAAAAAATAAAAATAATTTTTTAAGTCACTTTTCGACCCGAGCTTCGAATTCGGATTTCCATATGGGTTTGACTCTGGTCCGGAACTCGGGGTGTTATAAGAGCGGTCCATTGAGACCTCCATGTTGCACTGACGATTCACTTCTTCTGAAAATTCCACTATCCAACATTACTACTTGTTTGTAACTTGTATGGAAATCATGAGAACAACTTGACATAAATTCACTAACATGTGCATATTCCCCTAATGATACAAGCATATTCAGTGAATTAGAAAAGGCAAGACCTGCTACTCTCTTATGGCGGCCTTTCAGTTTACTTATGACCTGCAAAAGGATGGCATACTATCAAATTTACGGCATGTATTTGCAACAAACAACTTAACTCTCAAGACAATTTGATCAAGACCTCATCATAGGAAACATCATAGATTTGAATAGAGGAATCTTGCAAAAAACAAGTTTTAAACAATCCTAAATGCCAAATACTATCCAAAATGGCAAATACCAAACCAAAATAAAGAGACAGTGGATCTAAAAAGGCATACTATCTGGAGTCAGGGAAATAAAAGAAAACTGCTTCTAGCAGGCCCGTACCAGATGCATAGGATAACTAGGAGACCGCCTACGGCCCCCAGACCACTAGGGACCCCGAATATGTGATTATTCTTTATATTACTATACCATGTATTTCTTAATTCTTACCATCCAGTCAACTTTTTAACAGTTGTGACCCCATAAATTTTAAAAAATAAAACTTTTTTTATGCTATAAAATTGTCCCATCAAATTATAAGATTCGTCGATTACACGATTATATATATGATATAATATTAACAACTCTGCACATAAGGTGATATGGGTTATACTAAATATTATATGTGATAAATATGATTCCATATATCACAATTTTTTTTTTTTTGATCAGCTAAAAAATAATTTTTTTATTGTTGTTAGATACTAGCATCAAATGATATGTATATTAAAAAAAATCGTTTTATTAGTTATCAAATATGAAATATTAGCTTCTACAAAAAGAAAACTCCTTAAAAGCAACAAATTGATGGAAGAAAAATTACATTTACGCAGTTGTTAATATAATCTAATATATGATTTTTTCTACGAAACAATAGAAAAATATATTTTTAGATCCCCATTTCTAATATTTCGCCTAGAGCCCCTTAAAATTTTGATACGGCTTTGGCTTTTGGGATATTGGCAGTGAAGAGAATATCAACATCTGGGATGGCTATTGGGTTCCAGATGTCAAACCTCTTATCAGTAAACCAACCCCTTATTGGAATTTATAAGAACACAAAGGACAATCATCTTTTTACTAACACAAAAAACTAAGATCAAAATAAACTCAAGTTATGTTTTGATCAGCAAACAATTGCAAATAACAAGAAAATCCACATCCCGGTACACAACACTAAGGACATTTCTCACTGGAATCTAAACTTAAAGGTTAACTTTACAATCATTTCTCTTCATGATTCTATCAACTATTTATCTCTAGTGAAAATGTTTCTGAAGGCTGGGAGAAAATATGGAATTAAAGGTAACACCATAAAAACTTTTATGCCGAAGCTACACAATATGTACTTCCAAATAGCATGGGAATAACATCCATCATTCCAAACATAAACACTAAATGCTCTTTATGCAACACAGGTAAAGAAATCTTATTCTCAAGTTACTCATTTATTTCTAAATTGCAATTTTACTAGTCAAGTCTGGATGCACCTAAATTTTGAAGTATTATGTTATTAAAGGCTGCAATGCTTTCCATGATTGGCTAAACTCATTATTTGAGGACCCCGACAGAGGAGGTTATGCTATGAAATGGCCAGAATTCTTTGGCATCATCATCTGGCATATTTGGAAAGCCAGATGCAATGATGCATTTAAAAAGACTTCCCCAGATATTTAAAAAAATTGCTAACAACATTGTTTTCATTAACAGCTTCCTACATGTAAACCACCGTTATTACAATATTATGTAGCCTCTACAGTATAACCTATTCTTGATGAAACACTCAAAACCGTCAGAACATTTGTGAAGGAAAACAACACTTTCCTAGATTAAACCTTAAAAATTGCAATATCTATGTTCAATCCTATATCTACACCAAAAAGTAAAAATTCAAGAAAATGCTTACTTCTTGTACCATATCAGAATATACAAAAATCAACATGAAACGCCAAAAACAAAGCCACCTAAGAGGCATAAAAACAAAGTGTAAAAATCTAGTTAACCGCAAGACAACATCTGAAATTTCCAAAAAGAAAACAAAGAGAAGAACTTCCTCCAGACGCTCCAGCAACATCCATTTTCAACCATCAATTATTTCCATCAGAGATTGAACAATCCATTGCATGTCATCCACAATTCATAAGTGCTCTTCATATGCATCAGCTGAACAATTATTTCTCACAAGCATTCTCTCTTCCTTCACAGAACCCGTCACAGTACAACCCTCATTTTCCTTCTTCACACCCTCTTACCCAAATTCTGCGTCCCTTGAATGATGTCACCAAAGAAGTCCGTCAACACGGGTTCAGAACATGACATCTTTGCATACCTAAGGAAGTAAACTAGAATACCACTGCCACGGCGGGGAGGGCCGATCGAACAGAAGACAAATAGGCCAAGTTAAAAAAGTGAAAGTATCATTTTTCCTGAAACGGAGGGAGTACATCCTTTTATTAGTTGCAATGGAAGAAAATTAGTTGATGCATAAACCAAAATATGGCTGCATAAATGTGTTATGCATCCTTTGTGGTGGTTTTCATCATGGCTATGTATTCAATTTGCAAAAATTGTGCCAAAAAAGATAAACACCGCCAAATTTTTCGTAAAAAACTCTATATTTGATAGTGTTGTTTGTAGTCATTGTGTAGATCCTTTTAAAAGCTTTCCAACGATATAAATTTGTAAAATTCCAAGGCACGGATTTTTAGATATGTTATATTAATTGGACAAATATACCCCTGAAAAAATAGGATACATAAAGAGTTATAGTAATTGGACCAAAAGGAAGCGACAATTGTATCAAGTGAAAAAATAACCATGGACACCAAAGATTTCCAATCTTTTTATTAAATTGCACATTTGCGTGAGGCTTCATTTTACAAAAAAAATGGCCATAAAAGGGACTCTCTCCCTTTGGGCCCTCCGGTCGGTCGGCCCAAAAATATCAATAACGGGATAATGATCACCAATCTCGAATCCCTTCTATGTAACATCAAAATCAAACATCCCTCTTCTCTATGTTTCAGATTATCAAGAATTTCCTAGTGTACAAGGTGGATTTAAATCGAAGCTAGTTACAATATTACATACGGAGACTTAGTGCAGTAAGAAAGACGAACTATACTCGAACCAATTTTTCAAGAATCAAGTAAACTTTAGCGAAAATCAATTGAAATTAGAAAAATAAGACTTACTGATGAGGAAATCCGATACAGACACAAGAATCAGTATACTGCATCACATGAGAAAACAAAAATCAAAACTTTCCAACTCATCGGACAGATGAACACTTTCTACTCATTCTTTTCAGCTAATACAACATCATATAATGCATAGATTAAAATGAAAATCAAGGTAAGATTTTACCTTTAACCTAATGCTAGTTGTTTTAGTTTCTTAATTTTACATCTTCTACTTAATTACGACACATTGGACGGCAATGACGATTTCTAGATTTTTGATCATTTTGAACATATTGATAAAACCAATCAAGATTTTTGATCAGTTTGAACATTGGTAAGCATTCTACATTAAGAGAGACATGTGAATGAATTAAAATTAAAGTTACTCATACAAAAATTAAATTTGAAACATTTTAGTAGTTCTTTGATACTTACATTTTCAAACATGCGCCTGAGTACCTCTTATGAAAACCTAATTTCCGAATACGCTCATGCTGATAATATCCAAATCAACCATTTTCCCTCCGTCATTCCAAGGTATATGAGACACAAAACGTGTAATCCATTTACAACCCATTCATTATGTGGTGGTGGTGGTGGTGAAACTGAAGATAATACTGGTGGTGGTGGTGGTGTTAGAATTGAAGATGAAGACAACGATGTGCAGCGAAGGAGGATTGAAAAAGTAAAGAGTGAGTGCCAGAGAAGTGTGAGAACTAAAATGAGCTTGGTTAATGAAGTTGTGTTCTTTTAGGTTTTTAAGATGGTACCTAAATTACCGAACTTCCCTTGGATGCATTAAACAAAAATTACAGGAAACTACCTTCGTCTTTTAGTTTTTTCTACATATGGATGATTACCCTATAAAAAAAGGGGGAGATTGAAAGGGGGGGGATTGTTAGAGGACTGCTCAGTCGAACTCGGAAGCGTTGCTATCTCAAGCTTGTTTGTCAAGTTTAGTTGCCAAAACTATAGGACTAAGTCCTATGGGCTAAATTGAGCTGTTAGATTAGCAGTTAAGTGTTGCAATTCAAAAAAAAAAGTGTGGCCTATTTGTTAACACTAGTTCTCTCTACTAGCATGTGCTCGCAATTGAACTAGCAGTGAGATTGAAGTACTCAATGGTTCAGCATTAAAAAATCTACCTTTTTGCTGAATGGTTCAGCGCTGGGAGATTTATTTTTTGATCTGACGGCTGAGATTTAAAGCGCTGAACCAAACAACGATGGGTAGTGGTCCCAACGGAAGTGGGCTGCTAATCTAGCTGCTAGATTAGCACTCCCACAAGACTTAGGAGGTTATCCTAGCTGATGTGGACTGCTAATCTAGCTGCTAGATTAGCACTCATAGGACTTAGCCTAAGTCTTGATTTCTAGTCTACTTATAGCAAAGTCTCAGATTAGGATATAAAGTGTAGTTGAGCTTTAGACTTCACGGCGTTCATCGAATGAAGACAAAGAACTACTCAAGGGAACTTGTGGAACTTCATCAACAAAAGGTATGTGGAGACTTGAACTCATCTATCGCTCAAAAGTCTATATACTCTATCTCCTATTTGAGACAAAAGTCGTATTGCTATATAGACTTCATTTATACACATTTGATATTTCGAGTTGAGTTTATCTCGCTTATCTATTTCTCGAAATATGTGTTGGTAAGCTTTCACTTAAACCAATTTCATCTTTTATTCTTGACGTAAGTCAAAAGATGATCATGTGAAAATCTCCTTGTAACATCTTACATGATTTGTGTGATGCAATCATTTGGTGTATACTCGAAATGTTTCGTATTGATCATTCGGTCACTTGAAAATTGCTTTGGAGCTAATAGTTGTGTGAGACATTTATTGTCGTCTTCGGGAACTATGGTATGCTTACCCGTATGCGTACTGGTTGGTGAATGGAAGTCCGGGAACTAATATGCGTACCCGTACACGTACTGACGTAAGTTCAGGTCCCGTGAATTTATGCTGGAGTTTGGAAGTGTACTAGTATGCGTACACGTTCGCGTACTGGCGAAACCAAACTCAGTCCGACTACTTAAGTATGCGTACTCGTTTGTGTACTTGAGTAGGTGATGTTCTAAAATCGGTTTGTTCATGAACTAATAAATTTATATATTAAGGAATGTAATCTTTTGCAAACCGTGGCTATAATGTTCATGAAACAATTTGAGTGAATCAAAATCTATTTTGCTTCAATTGTGCCTTGTATATTTTTATGAGAATATAAACAATTGAACAACTCTATAACTAGTTTCATTTGAGTCATTTGAACTAGTTGTGAAAAAGATGAATAAGGTTGATATGAAAGTTTTCATATGACTAACCTCGGTTAACTATTGTTGAACCAACTAAGTGTACACGTTTAGGTACGGTTACCTTTATCTAAATATTGGTACATTTCGTTTATGTATAACAAGCTAAGTTCGATCTAACGGTTGAAAGATATTAGCTTGAATCTAATCAGGTTTTCATCTAACGGTGAATATTGAATTCTTTGTTACCAAGGTAACATTGATTGCAAACCCTGATTTGGAGACTATATAAAGGAGAACTCTAGCAACTGGGAAACCTAATCCCCACACCTCCTTGTGATACTAGTTGCGACTAGAGTCGATTCTCATTTAACCTTAGGTTTTTCTAAAACTCAGTAGTTTAATGACTTAAAGACTTCATTGGGATTGTGAAGCCAGACCCAACTATTTTCTCTTTAGTTGCGTGTTCTGATCTTGATGTTTTCTATTGGGATTTATTATTATCTTCTTCAATATTTGCTCGAGATTTATTCTCCGATAGGAAAAATTGAAAAGTAGTCACAAACACCTTCGTCTCATCATTTGTGATTCCACAATATCTTGTTTCGTTAATCGATTAAGATAATTGCGAGGTGATTGATATTACTTGGTTGTTCTTCGGGAATATAAGTCTGGTTTATTAATTGGTTCATGTTTACCTTGATTTATCAAAAGACGGAACAGAAACTCGTAGGTATATCTGTGGGAGACAGATTTATGTATTCAATAGACTTTTTAGTGTTATACAGATTTGTTTATTAAGTCTTCGACTTTGGGTCGTAGCAACTCTTAGTTGTGGGTGAGATCAGCTAAGGGAATCAAGTGCACAGAATCCGGCGTGGTTCAAGAGGCGTATGGAACGCAACTGCACCTTGATCAGTGGGAGATTGGATAGGGCTCAACTACATTCCAGTCCGAAGTTAACTTGGAGTAATCTAGTGTCTGTAGCGGCTTAATACAGTGTGGTGTTCAAATATGGACTAGGTCCCGGGGTTTTTCTGTATTTGCGGTTTCCTCGTTAACAAAATTTCTGGTGTCTGTGTTATTTCTTTTCCGCATTATATTTGTTTGTATAATTGAAATATCACAAGTTGTGCGTAAGTTCAATCAATTAGATAATCCAACCTTTGGTTGTTGATATAAATTGATTGACACTTGAACATTGGTCTTTGGTACCGTTCAAGTTATTTCTTATATTCAATCGGGCTCACAAACTCCTATTTGTTTGATTGCAGATTGAATTGAGAAATTGAGAACTTTTGGAAATATTTCCGTTGATTGAGTCTGACTGTCTAGTTGATTTAGTCCATACAGATTGCTAAGCGAAATATTGGGTGAGGTTGTTATACCCGCGTTTTTTCAGTCACAACAAACCATGAGTTTACAATACTAAAATAATTGTCAACAGGTCATTCACAAATGATTCAACACATCTATTCACGTATTACTCCTTTCGTACTACATATATAGGTGGAAGGGCCAATTCTCTTAGATTAAGAAAATTATTTTGAATTCATCATTTTTCCTATTTTTTCTTATTTTACCCTTTGTCCTATTACTAACACAATTTTCCAGGTGTAATAAATAAGGGTATTTGTGAGAAAATTCATCTTGAAAATAGGACTCTGCCTATCTAGTGGGACAATAGAATTCCAAATTTCGCCTATATAATATGGACGGAGGGAGTAATATAGTCACAGACAAACCATGGGTTTAAAATACCAAGATAATTGTCAACAAGTCATTAATCAATGATTCAACACATCTATTCACGTATTAATATAGTCACAGACAAACCATGAGTTCACGGTACGAAAACCTGGTTCGTACACCCACCTACCGTTTCTCGGCGCGGACAGCCTCCATCAATGGTCAGGACCAAAAGTTCCTATGGGGATCATACCCATTTGCTCTCTGGTATCATTACCCATTTTATTTTCGTTATCCGGCACGAACAACCGCCATTTATGATCAGGAAACACAAGTTCCTACATGAGGATCATTACCCAATTACTCTCGGGGATCATTATCTGCCGTTAGCATGAATCCATATTTCATCTAACAGAAATACATGAACTCATTCCCTTTTATAAATCAGCTTTACAATAACCACAAGCAACCATGGCTTAACAACATAAATTTCTTTCAAGCATTTAATCAAACAAACTAACTGCAACCATATTACATAATAAGTTTCATGTGATAACTTCGTACGATCTACCTCAAAATTTTATTGAACATTCCTGAAACCATCATGTATAACATATCTAAATTTACTATTAAACTAACGGCTCAATAAAAAGATATTGAATTTATAATGACATCCTAAAAACTGGGTAAATTACATATTATTACCAAACAATTCATGGAAAATTCATAATAACCTGAAATTGAGAAATTCTAAAGCACTGTGAAAGATATCATACATTTTTAGAACTTTTGTTAAGACCTCAAATCATTTTAACATCACTACGACTGCCTAAGAACATCAAAAACTACAGCAAAATGTAATTCTCCAGAAATTCAGAAACTATCACCCAATTTCCAACATATATTCAACGGTGAATTTACGGTGGATTAACTTCAAATTTTAACTATACGTACCTAATCATGTTATCTATTAATATAACAAGCTTAATCATCCATCCAATATGTATGGTTATGCGCATAAATCTATGAAACCTAACAATACAAAATCATACAAGAAAATACATGAAGAAAAACATCAAAAGAGAAAGGGGTCTAGCATTCTACCTCCCAATTGATACAAACTCCTACAAATATTCTTTATCCTTCTTCTCCGAAAAATATCTAGCTTCATCTTCCTCTCCTTATCATTTTCTCTAGTTTAGGCTAAAACTCTTTATTTTCTTTTCTCCCTAATTCTTTTATAAATAATACACTGATGTCAATATTAATATCACTCCTAATATCAATAATAATACCTCACAATTATTGTTTTTGTTAATTATTTTATTTATCTTTTTTTACAAGAAAACAGTTCGGAGCCTAGCAACAAGCTGGGATCCAACGCCTTTCTGGATAGCTAAACCTATTCTAACAAAAAGAAAATTGCCAACATGAATATTAGCATCATGTCTAACTATGTAGTTCTTCAATGTATGCAAAAACTCAATAGACTCAAAACCAAGTTCGCCTAGAGTAGTAAAATCTAGGGTACCAAAATTAAAACCATTAGCTTTACAAACATCAAGGTACTTAATCCGCTTACGCTCAACAACCTTAGCCAAAGCAAGGCTAGGAGTAAAAACCTGCACACCACCCCCAGCAAACGGAAAAACCCCAATCACATCAAAGCAAGTATCACGGACATCTTCCCAATTGTAGACTAAAATATCCGACGGCCTAGAATCACCACCATCTTGATAAAGGAACCCCAAGGAAGCTTCAACCTTGGACTGCACACCATCTCAGAAACAAATATTCACATACATGTCAGCTCGTTATTAAAACTAATTATATTATTCTATTTCAATCCTAACTTTCTAGTTCAAGCAACCCACTTAGACTAAGGAATAAGAAACAATAACCTAAGCTAACTAATTTAAAATCCGACCCGGACCCGTAACTAAAAATGCAGGGTATTACAGCTCCTTTAGTAGCCCGATACATCAACATTTGATGGATGGATGATAAGATTCCAGAACAAACTATTAAGAAGATGGATTCAATACAACTGCGATTCTGGTGGAATAAATCAGACAAAAAGGGCATATTTCTTACTTCTTTCTCAGGATTGTGCAATACAGTCGATGATGAAGGTCTTAACCTTAGAGACTACGTTGTTTTAACCATGCATTATTGGCAAAAGCAGCTTGGATAATTTGTATTACACATGACAACCTTCTAGTAAGCTCTATTATATTCAAATACTACAAAAATTCTCATCCTCTTCATGCCTTTAAAAAGGCGGACTCCACTTGGTCCTGGAAGAGTATTAGTTCAAAGTTTGATTTCATCAAAAGGTATAGTTGCTGATCAGTTGGTAATGGAAAACAGATTCTAATATGGCAAGATAAGTGGATTCTGCATCAAGATTATCCTCCTTATCCTTCCAGTTCTGCAAGTAATGCTTCTTCCTTCAAATATGTATCTGAGTTTATTGATGAAGACACTAAAAGTTGGAAGATTGAGCTGATTAATAATCTGTTTGATACTGACACTGCTCAGCAAATTCTCAGAATGTGGATACCTCAACACTGTGAAGACAAACTATGTTGGACTCTGACCAAAAATGGTAACTTCACAGTCAAGTCATTTTATTATGCTCTTTATAGTCTGAAGAATCAATATGGCCAAGCTTTCTACAAACCTGCTCGTAACAATATTTAGAGATAAGTTTGGAATATGATTATCATTCCCAGAGTACGATTGTTTATCTGGAAGTGCGTTAAAGATATTGTTCCATCTAAGGAAAGGTTAAGTAGGATCTAGACCCAAGAAGAAGTTATTTGTGGAAGATGTAAAGAAGCTACTGAGACCACTCTACATATTTGGTCTGAGAGTGTGCCTACGCAGAGAGCAGTTTGGTTCAAGATCGGGTTATAGACTGATGACAATCAGTGGGATTCTACTAAAGACTGGATTTCTTCTTGGTTTACAAATTTGGACAGCTCCACCATTACTAAAATGGTCACTATCTGCTTGTTCAGGGATGGATGGAGAGACGTGAGTAAACTCCAACTGTGGTTCCTCAAAAACATCATCTTTAACATCAAAATAGTCCAAAAGGACTTGAGAAGCAAATAATTCCAATCCTAGACTAGGTACTCTCATAATAGTTGGTTTAAAATTTTTGTGACAAACCAAACCTAAATTGGGTGCAAGACCATCAGATGGTGACTTAAGCATGGAATTAGATGCGTCTAATTTAGATTCATTTTTAGGCTCAAAAGTATCACTATGCAGTCTAGTTTTTTCCCAGTCAGAAACAAGTAGTGCTTTATCATGCTCACAGTCATTGAACAAATCATCAAACCCCAGTTCAGTATCATCATCATCCAAAATTGTAGTATCATGCACAGAAAAATCAGAAGAAACATCGTACTGTGACCTAGGCAGGGAATCAAACACATCAAATATATTTTCATGCATAAAAACATTAGTGTCGACAGAAAATTCAACCTTCCCTAAGTCATATAAGAGTTGTGCATCATGCTCACTTTCACAGAACAATTGTTCAAGCCCTAATTCAGAATCAGTATCACATGTTTTTATGGATTGAGTATTAAAAGAAGCATCATTCATAAAGGTCACAGCTGAGAAGCCTAATGTCTCTGAACCCGAAGGTTCGATAACAAAATTTTCACAATAAACATGCTCTTCTAACACATCATCATCATAATCATCATAACAAGAATGCAATGCCCTATTCAAAATCTCATAATGTCTCAAGTCGACTCGGTCACCTCTAGATTAGGATCGTATTCAATATTAGTTACATGAGTAGGATTAAACACTATTTTCAAAATTTAATTCATTTTCAGTATCATTGAAACAGTGATTTTTCCATGCTGAATTGCAAGTCTGCGAGTAGGGATGGTTCTTATAGGAGCATCAATATGATGTGTTCCAGATTGCCTAAAAATAGGGAAGCTCTCAACAGAAAGGTCAAAGCTACCACACAAGGTACATGCATGTATTTCAGTTTGGGTACATGAGTTAGGGACAACAACATTTTCATTTCTTCCCCTTTCTAGATCTTCAACGGTCCTAGTCATGTATTTCATGTTTCTGTCAGAGTCAAAATCATACTCTAACTCATGGGGGTTACCCATATCATGTGACAGTATCCTGTTTTCACTAATGGATTCCCATTGATGGGTTTGCTCTGCCAGCTAAAAATAACCATGCATCATCCACATTTTTATCAATAAACTCACCATTACGCATAGATTCAACAATGTTTCGAGATTTAAAGTCTATCGGGTATTTCAACATGGGTACATTTGTATATATCTCATTATATTTCTACTCGATGTTAACGAATTTGTTCTGTTTTGAAATTAGGTTTCGCATATTGTATATTGAAGAGCATCTAATAAATTTTTTGATAATTTTCAGCAGTTTCAACATAGGGCTAGTTATGTATATGTTTTGATGTATCAATTAAATTCATTAAATATATAAGTAGTGAGCACGTGCGTTGCACGTCGGCGATACAACTTTTTTCTCCTTTGCAAATAATTTGGTGGTGCTTTGACACCATATGTTATATTTTTAAACCGAAATTGATCGTTGTTTGTGCACTTTTGAACCAATTTTCTTATAGAGTTTTTCATTTTTGTTTGAAGGTATAAAAGTTTTAAATCCATTCTTAAGCCATGTCTAGCTTTTAAAGGGAAAACATACAAAAAATTGGAGAAGTATACAAAAAATTGAAAAATAAAATTTTGGCATTGTTATTTATGCTCGTTGCGTAGATAATTGAAAGGGCTTTTCAAACATATAAAGTTCACAAAAATCCGACGTACGGTTCAGAAGATGTGGAGTTTTTAAATATTTATCTTTATTTTTATAAAAATTGCATTTTTCGTAAATATAAAATGTTGTGACGGGAATCTTTTTATAACATGAATCTTTTTTAAAATATTCTTAGATCTAATGGTCAAGAATTAATATAAGGGGAATCTAATGGTTATAAAAGGTAATGTTTGATATTCTCTTACTCTTACTGTCATTAGAAGGGGGAGATTAATAAAACAGAGGAAGCAGTAGCAAAATTGGCTACTGTCCTACGGAAAGGAACCGTTACATTAAAAATGCCAAATCTTGAAGCCCCTCTGAACATTCTCATTGCTGAGATATTTTGTCTGGACGTCTGGTCCCAAGAGCATCTTGACAATGAAGTTGCCTTTGACAATCAACTGTCACAAGAAGCTTGTCATCATTACTTAGCCCAACACAGTAAGGTCAACTTCCACCCTAGAAAAGATTTGCACAAGTTGCCCAGCCACCACCCAAATGACCATTTCACTTTCAACCTGCAACCAAAATCCATTTTCTTGGAATCTGAATTAATGTAATTTGCACTTTTATCATATTGTTATTTTCACATAGTGAAATTGTTAGTACTATACTCACATACATCCAGCAGCAAAATGCCATGGCCATCCTAATCTCATTCAGAGTGACAAGACAGCCATGGTGCATGTTATTACTTAAGAAAATATTTAATTAGTTTCTTAATTTATTATGTCAAGACACACAATACATATGATGATCAACTTCTCAGTTCTGTCCTTGTCTTGGTTTATCATCAACCTTGGTTGAGTTTTGATCATGGACATTTTGGTACTTATACAGTAGAGAGCAAACTATGAAGTACCCAAAATTAATTACTCCAATCACCACTAATAACCAAAACATATTATCCAGTCTTCCTTGATTAATATTATTCGGCAACCATCCGGTAATCCGTTGAACCAGATCAATCATGGCCGTACTCAAATAAAACCCTACGGCAACAAGCAACGATATCATGGCGGTTGAAGTACTGTGTAATGAAACCGGAAACTCTTGATAGTACAAAGCAACTTGGCCTGGAAAATGGAAAGCATCACCAACACCAACTAAAGTTAACGGTATCACTAACCAAAGAGCAGACATGGTTACCGCAGTTGTAGAAGATGTGAGTTGGTCGGACCAAACAATACTCAGACGTTTCCGTTCCACGATGGCCGATGCAGCCATGCTAACGACAGTCAAGACATGTCCGACACCTATACGTTGGAGAGGTGTTAGAGGCCGACGTATAAACTTCTGATAGGTTGGCACGAGGAAGCGATCGATGAGAGTGAGAGATATTGCTGTGGCAACTAGAGTGAAAACCAGGAAAGAACCAGCTGGGATTTTGAAGTTATGTGTTCCAATGTGACGATCCATTCTTAAAGCTTGAAGCACTGCTAGACTGCTTTGAATACCTATTTGTGTGCTTAAGAAAAAACTTGAGAACCAAAGTGGGATAATTCTGATTACTGTTTTGAAATCTTCTACTTGTTGTACGGTGCATAGTCTCCATTCTTTTGCAATGGACCCATCTTCATTTGTATCGCCGTCTACTTTCAGTGCTGCGCGATTAAGAAATCTGCATATCACACATGATAAACAGTTAGCACTAATCTTATCTTATTATTGACTAAATATGTGATTAGTCCACGTTTTTATTGCGACAGGCGCAGCCACCTACTAGACAAGTTGGTTGGTGGGAACAGATCTTGAAGTTCATGATGTTGCATCTAACGCTGGTCTCACAATGCAACCAAAAATGTCTATGTCTATATTTGGGCACTCAAAATTTTCTCTGTTACACTCTTCTTGATTTCATGCCTTTGCCTGAAAGCATGTCCACTTTAGGAGCAAACGTACAGTTCACTACTTAATATAAACAATATATCCATCATTATAAAGAATTATTTATTTTTGTCCGAAAATCATTATGAAGAATTATTGCCATGATGCCAACTTTCTTTTTTCGTTTTCTTTTCTTTGCAAAAGGCTAACTTTTATTAAAGAAAAATCATACCTGAAGCTGGAAGTTGGAGACGAAAACGATTTCACTGATACACCATCACTAAACCCATGGTAAAATGTTTCTGATGCAGATGAAATCGATACGTTCCTTTTCAGGATTGTTGCCACAACAACACGAGCTAAGCTTTTGTAAGGATTTCCTTGTGTTTTAACTTGGCGGTAATAACGTTTACCCACCAAGAAAGTGATTAATCCAAGGATATTAACAGCAAGACATAAACCAACACCCCAGTCCCAACCAATATTATCTTGAATATAAACAATACCCACAACTCCTATTATTAGCCCAACATAGAAATTGAAGAAATGCCAATTGAAAAAACATTCTTGATCTTTTGGTTTTTCGAATTGGTCAGCACCCATTGTTGCAACTGTAAAACGTGATCCGCCTAATCCTAACGCGGATAGTGTTATGGATGTGTATAAGACCGCAAGCTGTAGAGTTGAGGCTGCTTCACACATTCCTGCTGAAGAGCCGGTGGCATTCGCTGCACACTGTTGAGGCCTTAAGGAAGGTACCGTCACCGTGAACATGAATAATATCAGTCCCTGTTAGATTAACAACAACGGAATGTCAGTAATATTAGTTACATATTCCATGTCAGTTTTCAAATACAGGCAAAAAAGAAAAAAATATTTTACCATCAAGGAGAATAATGAAGAAACAGCTATAACGGAGAAGTTCCCGAAGAACGAATCTGCGAGGATGGCTCCAAATATAGGCAAGAAACTACTAGTTCCAGAAACTATATTGCCGACTTGAGCAGCCTTAATACTCATGAAGTTGAATTGTCCGATTAGAAACACGGTCAAATTCGCCGACCAACCAGAAGAACCCACTTGTAAAGCTAATATAGCCACTGCATACATATTTCATTTCCTCTCACTGGTTAAGTATTGTAACAAAAATAGGCAAAGATAGACAGCGGAGAGATTGTAATTAATATACCTGTAATAAAGGGAAAGGTGATCCAACCTCCTCGTTTACGACCGCCATGTATTGATGATGCTTCGGTGGCTTCTTCTTCATCAAGGATGAGTTGATTGGGTTTATCATTAGTAGTTTTGGCCATATTTTACCTTGGGTGATGAATTCTTCTGATTAACTACTGTTTTGTATGAGAAGTTATAAAGGGCATAGAAGTAGAAGGAAATATGTTGCATTTTATAGGCATATAGCTAGCTAGTTGCTTCACATGTAATATTAGTGGTCACCAGCAAGCATTACCTCATCATGGCTACAATATACACATGCATAAACTGTGTTTATCACTTCAAATAAGTACTGACCAGATACAATAGATCTGGCTAGTCAGTCTAGGTCCATTATTAGAAGAGAGAAATTAGTTCTAAAATTCTTCCACCGATTGTTCAAAAAGGAATGAAAACGAAGTCCATTAATCTACGTTGTGAATGAAAGAAGACGGTGAGAGTTGGGAAGATTCAAATAGAAATATCCTATATGCAATTTTATTATTTTACTGTAATTGAACAAGAGTGTTGATGGTGGTTTTTAGCTTAGGGTTAAAATCGTAAAACCCTAGTGTTGATGGTGGTTTTTAACTTAGGGGTAAAGTCGTAAAACCCTAGTCGACACGCTGACGTCACGTAACTTGAGTAATAATGTCTAAACCAAGCACATTTGTTGAACCCTTTAATTTGTCTCATGAAAATTACCATGATACCTTTTTTTAATGCTAATTAGGGTTTCGACAAGCCAAAACCCTAATTCTCACACCGCCTGTGCCAATGACAAACCATGCCAGCCACACCTACCACGCCAAGGCATGCCAACCATGCTAGCCGCACCCCTGTGCCAATGGCAAACCATGCCAGCCACACCTACCGCGCCAAGGCATGCTAGCTGCACCCCTGTGCTAATGGCAAACCATGCCAGCCACACCTACCACGCCAAGGCATGCCAACCATGCTAGCCGCACCCCTGTGCCAATGGTAAACCATGCCAAAGCCACACCTACCAAACCCTTGGCCCCACCATGCCAAGCCAAACCGCACATTGCCTTGTCCTAGCCATGCTAGCCGCACCATGCGCCCATGGCATGCCAAGCCCTTGGCCCCGCCATGCCAAGCCAAACCATTCACGCCAAACCCTTGGCCCCACATGCCAAGCCAAACCGCACCTTGCCTTGGCCCTAGCCATGCTAGCCGCACCATGTGCCCATGGCATGCCAAGCCCTTGGCCCCGCCATGCTAGCCGCACCATGTGCCAAGCGGCATGCCAAACCATTGGCCCCACCTCGCCAAACCAAACGCAACTTGCCTTGGCCCTAGCCATGCTAGCCGCACCATGTGCCAAACAGCATGCCAAACCATTGGCCCCACCTCGCCAAGCCAAATGCACCTTGCCTTGGCCCTAGCCATACTAGCCGTACCATGTGCCAAACGGCATGCCAAACCATTGGCCCCACCTCGCCAAGCCAAACGCACCTTGCCTTGGCCCTAGCCATGCTAGCCGCACCATGTGCCAAGCGGTATGCCAAACCATTGGCCCCACTCGCCAAGCCAAACGCAACTTGCCTTGGCCCTAGCCATGCTAGCCGCACCATTTACAAATCCGGCCTAAACCAAGAAATGGACGTTCCGGACTTGCTTCGGTCACAAAGTGAAGGATAATGTGTTGGTTTTGGGGAGGGAAGCGAAGAAAGTGTTGAGACCGGGTTGATTCTCGAAGAGTAGTTGTTTCTACGACTTGTATCGAGAAAATGGGAAGCTAACGTATGGAAAGCTAGCAAATATTTCGAGTGTTGTATTGCTCCTGATCGAACTTGTTTTTCGGTGGAAATAGGTAAGACCTATTTATACAAGTCGAAGTGAAACGTACTCTGGTCTCATTAAGGAATGAAAAAATGGGTGAGTAAATGGGAGGTGGTGGTAACCGTTAACGCATGGAATTGATGTTCCATAAAAAAGAGTGTTTCACCATTACTCCCTGTATTTACTTACCGCCTCATCCTTATTACACTTCCTTATGACGGGCATAGTGTACGTCGCACGCTGTATACCGCCAAACCAATACCCAAAGAGGATCCCCCAGTTTGTGATTTGATGTCTCGAATGTTTTCGTGGAAAACATGTAGCATAGTTGTTGCCTGGAAAGTCGAGATTGGGAGACTTGCTAGCTTGGTGACCTTCGATGGTCGAGATTTTGCATCTTAAGAGGAGAGGTAGCCGTTGATCGTTGCACGCTTCCGTTTTTGATAGCCGTGTAGGGAAGGCCATCATGGTGGCGCGGCAAGGTTGGCATGCCATTGGCGCGGTTTGGCGTGGCCAAACTAGTGCTTTGGGTCAAAGGTTACCATGCGTCGTCTGGTAAACTTGGACGGCTAGGATTTGATCATGGGATTGAACGACGACCGTTGATTGTCGCACGCCTTCGTTTTGGTAGCCGCATAGGGAAGGCCATCATGGTGGCGCGGCAAGGTTGGCATGGCATGCCTTGGCGTAGCCAAACTAAGGTTTTGGGTCAAAGGTTACCATGCGTTTTCTGGTAACCTTGGACGGCTAGGATTTGCTCATGGGATTGAAGGTCGACTGTTGATTGTCGCACACCTTCGTTTTGGTAGCCACATAGGGAAGGCAAGCATGGTGGAGCGACAAGGTTGGCATGGCATGCCTTGGCATGGTTTGGCGTGGCCAAACTAGGGTTTTGGGTCAAAGGTTACCATGCGTTGTCTGGTAACCTTGGACGGCTAGGATTTTCTCCTAAGATGGAAGGGTGGCCGTTGATGGCCGCACGCCTTCGTTTAGAAACCCTAATTAGCGCCCTTTACTAGAATCGTTGTAGAATTCTCGTACGGACTCGGATTTTGACGGTCCGCCCCCCAAATCGACCGGAAAAGAATTTCCTATCTCCTTACGAGGGGATATTTAGGTTTTGAACTCGTTCGGGAGGTGAAAACATCCCGAAAGTAAAACTCAGGAAGAATTCAAGAGCGATGTTGCGGGCCCGAGGTGGAATAATTTAGGCGCGGCCAAAAATTAGGGTTTTGGCATTGAGCCAAAGGTTACCATGCGTTGGATGGAGACCTTGTACGACTAAGATTTGCATCTAAGGTGGAAGGGTGGTCGTTGATTGATGCACGCCTTCGTTTTAGCAACCGCATAGGGAAGGCCAGCATGGTGGCACGGCTATCATGGCTAGGTCCATGGCAAGGTGTGTTAGGCATGGCGTGGCCAAGGGCTTGGCATTCCGTTTGGCACATGGTTCGGCTAGCATGGCTAGGTGCGTTTGGCTTGGCGAGGTAGGGCCAAGGGCTTGGCATGCCGTTTGTTACATGGTGCGGCTGGCATGATTGGGGCCAAGGCAAGGTGCGTTTGGCTTGGCGAGGAGGGGCCAATGGATTGGCATGCCGTTTGGCATATGGTGCGGATAGCATGGCTAGGGCCAAGGCAAGGTGCGTTTGGCTTGGCGAGGATGGCCAAGGGCTTGGCATGTTGTTTGGAATATGGTGCGGCTAGCATGGCTAAGGCCAAGGAAAGGTGCGTTTGGCTTGGCGAGGAGGGGACAATGGCTTGGCATGCCGTTTGGCATATGGTGCGGCTGGCATGGTTGGCATGCCTTGGCGCGGAGATGTGGCTGGCACGGTTTGCCATTGGCACAGTGGTGCGGCTTGCATGGTCGGCATGCCTTGGCGCGGTAGCATGAGAATTTTAGGGTTTGGTATAGGTGATGTCAGTTAGTGGTAAGGGTTCTGCCGTGGAACCTGACCCGTGAAAAAAGGTACCCCGGTAATTCTTATGTAAGCATGCTGATTAATTTAATAAATGCGCTAATGGTCATAGTGACGTCATGTTAGGTGCATATTTTTACGATTTTGATCCTAAGCTAAAAACCACCATCAACACCTTCTTAATCTGTCTGGTTTTTAAGTAATAATGTTATCTTATAATCAAATAGGAAACAACTGAAACGGTGTTTCTGAAACTGATCCATATTTCGAGTGCATTTATGTGCACTGCTCAAATCTTCTTGCTGCAACAAGGAAGTTCTATATACGGTTTCGGGACTAAAACTGTCGGGATGTCACTTAACAAACTAAACTTTTGGAACTTTCTACTTGTGTAAAGGATAATATTTTTGTTAATAATTATTTTAACAAAGGATTACTTCATATCTCACATAACTTTTTCAGTGAAGCAAGTGATCTTTTGAAATATTATTGGATCTCTAATTCTAAAGATATTTTCTGTAAGTATCATGTTGTCGATTTTATGTACATCTCCGCATGTTATGTTTTCAATATAATCCGACTTGGAAGATACGTTAAGAATGGAAACAAGATCAAGTCAATATTACTAACCTCAAGAGGAAGGATGATTTCGTCGTTGTAGTCATTACTTCTTCACATTCTTCAGGTCTTCGAAGTAATACTTGTACGTCTCAACATTCCTAGACTTTCTAGTCTAACCTAAAGGAAGTTGACTCTAGTATTTAATCAAGCGACTCTAGATGTGTTTTGATACTAAAATATGACAACCAAACTTGATTTACCAATGCTTGGTGGATCAACCGAGCTATGCTCTAACAACCAAAATCTCCCAGTTCCATTTATTAACACAAAATTTAAATCTTTTTAATTTTCTCATAAAAAAAATGAAGGATTACCCTCACAGTCCTCATCCCAAGAATGTTTTATTAGATTCAATAAATTAAGATGAGAAGTCTATACATAATTGGTATCCAAAAGGAATTATCAAATATTATATGATTTAGGTATACCGATAACAACACTCAAAGGAGCACCATGATTTGAGACTCCCCTAATACCCACTTTATAAGGCCAACCTCCGTATGAGTCCAACTACTTGATGTTGTAAAAAACTCTATCCAAATAAAATAAAACTCTTTTTACCTACCCCCGTTATTGCACCAACAAACTGAATTCCATATCTTGTGAGCCTGAATCAGTCTAAAAGAATCTAAACAATTCCTAAAATCTTTTATAGAAACTCTCAAATGAGTTCTCTCCTTGTTTTTCCTCACTACTCAAAACTACATTAAAATACCCTATCACCAACCAGGGAAAATCCATTGCACTTATTACCTCCACTTCCTCCCACAACTCTCTTTTATCCATTGTTAAACATGCACCACGACTTTAGTGACTAAAACATCACCAACTCTCATAGTAATAACTTGTTCAAATGACTGATACAACCAAAGGAGGTGTTATATAAGAATGTCAGAATAACCAAATATTAGTTTTTCTTGTATCACTAAAATTATAAATCAATATTTGACCATGCTGGGTAACCTCAATTTTTTTACATATCTACCAGAAACCTTCAGTTTAAGTTCAGCTACCCAAAGTAAAGAAGGATGAACGTGAATCACTAAACTTTATAATTTATCTTTGGCAACGACTTTTTTCAGGCCTCGGACATTCCAAAATATAACTCTCGTTGAGAAGAAATAGGTTGAGCGGATCCTGAAGTGCTCACTTCATTATTTATGGCTGAATTTTTTGTTGCATGTTTTCCGGTAGTAACAACCGGAATTCCACTTCCATTTTTGCCTCTCACTTTTTACCACCTGCCTTTATATTAGTACTAGATTTACTAACAATTAGATTTTTTTTTACCACACATATCCAGAATTTGTTCTTTAGGCAAGTCACCGAGAATTTGAAACTTACGTGGAGAAGCAATTTCATCCAAACGACCAAACTGCACAACCTTGGATACCTGACTTCCACTGGTATTATTAATATCATTTATGTGTTCAGATAATTTATTCACTTGCTTTTTAACCTTCAGAGACTCCATACAACAAGTACCAGAAGCAATAGATTTATCTTCAGATAATATAAAAAAAACCTAAGAAGCTACCAGAATAAGTTTCTCAACAAATAAAGGAGGAAAATCTCGTTGAGAATCAAAGACACCAGAAAAATCAATAGATTTCCTTGAAGAACATTCTCTTTTATCTGAAACTGGTGGAATAATACCATCTAACTCTTCATCCTCACTCAAAAGATGCTTATCTAAGGTAGACAACTTCTCTTTTGGAGTACAACAAATGTCTACACCCCATGGATTAGGAACCTTCACCTCCTTTGGATTGTACCTCTAGTTAGATTTTGGTTTCTCAATGATAACCCCATTACCACTTTCACACAAGGGAGTTTCCTTTCTTTTTGTTCTACATTCAGCTACTAAATGACCTACAACCTTACAATGCTTTCAAAACTTGGGTAGTTTAGGAATCATTACAGTTGAAAAAAACTTCCAAATTTCGACTCAACCCAAACCTTACCTAGAATTATCTTAGCCAAATCTATTTCCACCAGAATATTTACAGAATACCCAATATCATTGTTTCAGAGTATCTCGATCAACATTAACTTGTCTACCAATAGCTATACCATTGGACATCCCAATTGGTTCATTCCAATATTCAATATTCAAACCTAGGAAAATGAACACATACAAAAGCAGTAGATGATTTTTGAGCTTCAAGATTGAAATTTTACGCCCAAACTCTGAGCCTTAATACTTGAGATTGTACAATCCAAGACATTATATATATATTTTTCTGATCAACTTCATTATCTAACTTTATCATGAAAAAACCTTTGCGAACAACATCCATCTTCAATTTAACAAAATCCATCGACCAATTAAACAGAATCTCCATTCATCTAAACTCACATCCATAACCTCATCAGGAATATATACCGCGAAGTCATTACCTTATTTTTACCAACAGAGTGACCAGAAATATATCAATCGGGGAAACCCTAGATGACGAATCGGTATTCTAAAGTTCGGACATCATTTATAACTAGATTTAAGATAAATCTCCACACCATTCATTGAAACAACTACGTAATTCCATTAAGAATCACCAAGTGATGAACAATTTCTCAAAATGAAAAAACATATCCGAAATGAATTGAGTGAGTTGATCGCCCGAGTTGCGCACCTTCTATCAACTCAACTCACCCTAGTTTTTTCTGAAATTAGGGTCACTAAATAAACTATAAAATTGGTTAAAGAATATATGATTTTTTTCTTCTTCCAAATTTAGGGCTTGTGTTCAAAATTGAATTTCTTTTAGAGCAATTTAATCATAAATCTATTTACAGATGAAGTATATGATGTCATCATAATGAATTTATTCAGGTAAGAACGATACAGTTATCATGAGATTTGAAAGAAAAAAAATCACCGATCTTCATATTTATTTTTTAATACAGTACTTAACATCTTATCAGTTGCCAAGAAGAATTTTTTTTTCTAAAAAAAAAACTTATTTGGAAGATGATGACGATTAGGGCTGCACATGGTTCGGTTTTCATCGGTTTTTGGCAAAACCAAAACCGAAACCAGTGTACTCGGTTTTCCAATAATGAAAACCAATGAAACCATTAAGGTAGTTCGGTTTTGTTCGGTTCGGTTTCTACTTGGTTTTGTATAAAACCATTCGGTTTTTGGTTAACCAGCTAAGTCACTGAATTTTTTTATATCTCATCGGTCTCGCTGCACTGATGACAAATTTTTCCGAACCCGTCACTCAAGTTTCAAATACATCAAATGTTCCAACTTCCAATACATATTGATAGAAACATTAAATTTTAAAGAGTCTAGTTTCTCCTTAATAACAAAAAACGAAAAACATCAAAAATTCATAATCATAACTGACTACACATCTTTAGATGGAAAATCAACATAGAGGTCTCATTCCTAAAAAGGTCGACAGGAAATAGTTTGTTACAATGAATACACTTTGCATGTGTGGAAATTGGGTATTCCACAGGAGGTTGTAATGGTAACCTGCACGTACACAAACTCGAGTTAAATATGAAACAAGTAATTGCTTTACGAAATGTACAAAAAACTCATACTAATCACAATAACAACATTCCCAAGCAAAATAAACAAGATCAGCAGCACATTGTTGCATTTTTCCAATCATTTTCAGTCTATAAGCTAAGTCTAGACATCAACAGTTCATGACCTCTTGGAAAATCAGCTGCCTCAGTTTCTTCCTAGTAATCATAGTTCACTCTTCTAAACAGTATATATAAAACATAAGCGTAAAATATAAGTTACAACTGATATAAGGATACAATTATCCCACAGCAAAAAACTAGAAAATGACAGGGATGGTAATCTGAAAATTCACTCACCATTGGTGTCTTCCCAATAAGCTGTTATAAACCCACCAAAGGCGAAGAACCGAAGATTAGAATCATCAGATAACTTTATGTCAGTATATATATATATATACTAAATTTAGCATTCATATATGTTACAATACACAATTCAAAGTTCGTTGGACAGATCATTTGCTTGAAGAATAACAGTTCCCTTGAGTTAGCTAATTCAACCTAAAGCATAAAACACAAATCTCAGGTCTCCATATCATGTTTCTCGCTCAATTTACTTGATATAACTAGAACATAATCGGAGATAACAAAGTTCGTAGTTATCATGTTAAAATGAATTGCATTCTAGAAAATGAAGCAACAACAAACACCAAATAGGAAGTGAAGTGAGTAGTACTGACAGACTACCCTTTCCAATTCTTAAAATGCAATCTATGTTCAAAAACGAAAGGCGCTGTAATTAAGCACCGGCTTCTCATACACCCAAACCCCACCACCACCACCAAAGTGAATATGACTCTAATGAATTATACAATTGATCCAAGATACATCTAAGCCCTAAGTTTCTTGAGAAACAACCAAATCACTACAAAGAATCAATCGAAAATAAACAAAATTGAAGACTTGTGAAACAAAAGTTCAAGTGAAGGAACAATAAAAATTCCAAATTTATCCCAAAATCAATAAAAATTAAAGAAAACCCAGTTTGGAATTTGGGTTGAATTAATGATTGTATACCTGAGAAACATCTTCAGCAATGTTAAGACCTTCAATTTGAGTGGATGGTTCAGCAGAAACAGCTTTACAAATAAACTAGAAAACTAGAAAATTACAGGATGGTAAACTAGAAATACTAGATCATGATATCATGAACAATCAATATCAAATTGCATAACATCAACCTAAAATGATAACCTAAAAACTAATTTTGCCTACAGATTGAAAACAACCCCATATAAGTTATATAACCAAAACATCGAATCAAACCCTAGAACCTCTAAAAACATGATAAGAAATAAGATTCGGAAATAGGGTTTTTGTGTTTAGTAGCTTTAATTACCATCTATACAAAAATCCCCAAAAAGTATCTAAACCCTAAAAAGAATTCCACAACAATTGATGGAAACCCTGGAAATAGAAAACTAAAAAGAGGGAAAGAGGAGAATACCTTAATCCTTAAGCACAAACCACCAGTCTGCGGATCTATGGATTTTTCAAGCTTTTGTTTGTCCTGGTGATGCACTGATGTCCAGGGAAGAACCGAAGAAGAGGAGCAGTTTTGAGAAATGAGAAACTTCGATCTATTCTGGACTGAACTCCACTGAAGTAAGTTAATATCTACTAACATCCACGACCAATATTATTTATGTACACATAATTAATGTGGGCTGCACTTAGTGACTGCCTTATAAAATATTCTTGAATAAATCTACTAATCTAGGTTGTGAATTAAGGAAGAGAGAGTATGGCATTCAAATGTCTTTTTTTTTTTTTTCAAGCATGTATTTATCAATAAAGAATTAATTTACAATTTCACATGGATATGTGATACCGACAAAGTCATGGAAAAGAAGGCTGGTCCCAAATTTTGGTTCATAAATTTCCCATTTGAATACCATCTACTACATGATTGGTCATGCCAACTGCTGCATGATTTATCTCTCTGTAGATGTGTTGGATAGAAGCTTGCGAAATCTTTCGCTTTCAGATGGATGTGTGAATTGAACAAAAGGTGTACCAAAAATATTCATTTTTATCTATATCAAGTTAACTTAGATTTCTTTGTGTAATTTTCATATGGTTACTTGACTCAATAATAGGTTGTCGGATCCTTGTTAATTTGATAACTAAGTTCTCTTTATCCCAGACTTTGTGATTCCTTAGTATAGACTAAAACTCTTCTTAATTGATCGGTTTAAGATTGTTCTTGAGAGGTGGTTAATGATCCAGGCTTCTCACCCAAATGAGTATAAGTGTTCTGGATTTGTGAGCTTTGCTAGCTTGTCTATTGCAAACATATTTCCAAGCCTTTGATCTATTTGATTTAAAAGGAAATCAAACAAGCTTATCTGCTAGAGGCAAAAAATCTTCGTTGAGGTTAAATAAACTCTTAGACTAGAAAGGACGTCAACTAAAGGAATCAATTGCGTAGAGCCTTACAAAGTTCAAGAGCAAGGAGCGCGACCGCACTTGAATTGCTTAGAGGGTTAATTCAATCTCAACTACATTCTAGTTCGAAGGGTGATAGTATGCTAGTATCTATAGCGACTTAATAAAGTTTAATGTTCACATATGGACAAGGTCCCAGGGTTTTTCTGCAGGTGTAGTTTTCCTCGTTAACAAAACTTCTGGCATCTTTTGTTTTTCCTTTTCCGTGTTATATTATTTTATCTTTATTATAAGATTAACACAAGTAATACGTGATCAATCTTAGTATATAAGTCCATATTAATTGGGATCTATTACGAGACTCGTTCTTATAGAATTCGTATCTTAAAATATTGATAACAAGTTTCGTACTTGGCAGAGTTCGGATCTTATTATTTGGATACGACTACATTGATCTTGCATATTGAATTTCGAGATCGTCTAAGTACTCTTCTATACAATCAGGTTCACAATTATTTTTTTCTTGACGTTCCGAATGTCAAGAGAAAGAAATATACACTCTATATACATATTGTTCAAGAATCTTTAAATAGGGGTCTACTTGTAATTATATTAGGTTTTGTCCATTAAGGTTGCCGAACGAAAAAGTTGATGGTTTACTTGGTACCCTCTCCTTTCCAAGGTTGCTCTCCCACATAATTTTTTTCGTATAACCGTGTGTACTCGGTTTACGTCATTATAAACCAAGTAAACCGTGAGTTGCTATAAGAATTGGTTTTTTAATGACCCTTGGCGCGAAATGGCAAATCATAATACTTCCTTAATAACACGTTCACAAGTAATATCTTAACTTTCAAAAGTCAAAAAATAAGAAGTTAGTTCGGGTATAAAATTTCGTAATAACTTCTATAAACAAAAATATCGACTTATTGCGAAGCAAAATATCGTTATTTCGATTTCGACTTCTAGTATCCAAACACACTATAAGATATCCCATTTGGTCCAAGAGGATCAAAGACTAGGCACGACTCGCACGACAACTATTACATTATTTTCCTCCACATTCAATTTGTGGCTCTAGGATATCCACACTGGAGATGCACCCTATTGGACGGACTTAGGCCCCTGTTGGCTTAAAAAATCAAACAAAAAACCATGTGCCGTCTATTAAGTTCCCCATGAATGGAGAAAGCAAGAAATTTCAATCAATCAAATAACTAATAAATAAATTCTGTCTTCTTCTTCTTCTTCTTCTTCTTCGATCCTTCTTCCCTATTAAAATACAAATCCGGTTTCCATTCAACTCACAGTTATCCTTGGTCTCTCTCTTCACAAAAGTTGTTCACCTACGTGTTTTCTACACAAAGTGTCAAAATTTCACAAAGGTTTTGATAAACGGTCGACGGTTATGGTCTCCGGACCAACTACGCGTAGTCCGAAATTTTCTGACGAAAAGGTATTCGTCATAATTCTCTTCTAAGATAGATTACGGACTCAATGAAATTAAACATAGGGATGCAAATATGATATAAAAACAAGAAAAAAAAATAAATAAACGAAACAAAAATAAAAAGCAAAAGGATAAGAGATACAAACCTAAAGGGTTGCCTCCCATTTAGCGTTTGTTTTATAGTCGCCACTCGACTATATCCTTGCAAGATTCATTCCCCATACACCAATAACTCGAAAAGTTGGGGATCCGTCCATAGAACTGTTTTGCAAACACTAGCTTCACACAAATATTAGTACAATAAAGCAAAAGTGAAGCTATGAACCGATAAAAGCTTCCCCCACACTTATTCTTGTCCACACTTGGAAGTGTATAAAGAATATAGAAGTCGGGCACTTCCACGGTTTCTGGTTCCATAACCTGCATAATATGAGAATCAAGTATCTCTAATGGAGGGAATCGAGAAACAAAATCATTCAACAATATTCTCGAAGCACATACATTCAAACCAATAAGAGGTAAAGGAGAAGAAACAATAGGCAAAGGGTTAGATAAACCTTGCACAATCTCTTGTATCACGGAATCCTCTTCATCCTTGAAAAACTCAAGTGAATTATTCACCTCTTGTGTATCATGGTCCTCTATCAAACCTTGCAACCATTCTTCGTCCGTTTACGCCTTAACCAAAGTATCGACATAAACATCATCATTACAATCATTTGCCAAACAATTGGGTCTTCCACAATATTGGTCATAACGGTCTCATTCTCAACATACTCCTCTTTGTTGTAAGGCACATACTCTTTTGCGGATCCAAATTTTATCATAAGAAACTTTTTTAGAACACTCAAAAATGCATCATCCTCAAGCTCCACCCTTTGAATAGGCTCTTGATCATTACTAAGATCAATGCTTGAGTAATCTACACAAGTGTCGACATATTCCTCTTCATCTTCATCTTGATCCCAAAAAGACTCCATTGTACACTCCTCGGGGATGTCACCATGAGTTGGTTCAAACGATGTATTTTCATAATAATCATCCTCACTATCATAGTCATCATAAGGTTGTTCCTCGCTGAATTTAGTGTTACTTATCTCTAACTCATCCTTTTGAATAGGTGAATGATCATTATTACGATCAAGAGTTGAGTTAACTACACAAATATCAACAAAAGTCCCCGAAGGTTCGCCTTTTCAACATAACTATTCATTTCCTCCTTGTATTCGTCAATGCCTTGTCTTAAAGTGGAAACACCTTTTTGAAGCTCTTGGAGTGTTCCATCCAAATTCCGAATATAGCATTCCGGTTGTTGGTAAAACTCATTCGACATAGACAAAGTAGAATCACTTACCTCGGTATTGTTAGGCCAATTATATTCCCTTTGAATGGGTGGATGATCATAACTACGATCGAAATTGGGCCAAACATACTATTATTAGCACATTCGGTCGATGAAAGTTGTTCCATGCTTGGTTGTCTACAAATTGACTCCATGCTGTCCATAAATTGTTGCATTTCATCTACCAAATTAGAGGAAATATTATAAGGAAAACAACTATTCTCCCCTCCTTGTGGTTGCTCACTTACATAACCACCATAAGAAGGTTGATATGTATGAGAATAACTCATAGGGTAGGGGAGTATTGATCATAGCCAAAGGATTGGTTTTGATTATACTCCCCATAAGGGTGATAGTTTTCATGTTGTTGAGGTTGAAAGCCAGATTGATTGCTCCAATATGCTCCATCCATAGCAATTGGTACCAAACAAGATTCTCAAAACAAGGTTAAAAACCGGAAAATAAGAGAAACAAAAATAAGACTAAAAAACAAAAACAAAACAAAAATAAGAAACCAAACAAGTGACAACCGTTGCCTCCCAGGCGGCGGCGCTAAAATTTGATCATTTCGTAGCGTCAAAAATAATTTACACTTTCTTACTACTCAAAATATAAATATAGCAAGGGCAAGAAAGGATCGATCCCACAGAGAGGTCTAGGTTGTCAAATCGTTATGGTTCCCTATAAATAACACCGGTAGTTTTGTGGTTTTATGAAATAAAATAAATAAAAGCAAATACAGAAATAAGCAAACAAATCAAATCAAGGATAAGAAATATTGGTTAAGGATTTCATCTTCAATTGTAAACAAGTTTATGAATATATGAATAGAATTCGTATTTAATCTCGCTATCATCAAAAGCCATAGAATACCTTATTGCAAGAATACTCCGTAAATTTCCAAAGTTATCAACACACACATTAGGGCTGCGTATGTGAATTCTACCTAAAGAATAACCTAACGCCTTGCGCTAATCAAGTTCAATTCCTAGGAGCATTAAGTTCCAGAAATAGGCTAATCAATGCAATTGAAATACATTGCGCAAACAATTCGAACAAAGGTCAATTTCTACATATGATTACGAGGATGTATCACTACAACCTAGAATCATATCATGCTACTCGTATTCAAGGTTATCGCTCGATGAAAACCCTAAAATAGCTATAGATATGGATGTGAGTTCAATCAATTCTAGACTCGACTAAACAAACATTCAATCATATTGCAATCCATCAATCATGCAATTATTATAACCCGTAGAAATCAAACGATAATATTGAGAGAAAACTAATTCATAAAAATCATAACTTGGTTGCAAAATCCAACTACATCTTCAACCAATAATAAAAACTTAGTTACTTGTGTTTTTGGAAATCATCATAAGAAGTTTAGAAGAACCTATCATGTGAAACCCTAGAACAAAAGTAGAAGTCTCCCTAATGGAGATATCTCTAGGTTTAGAGAAAAGTTCTATTTATATGCTTTTCTCCCCATAAGGATACTTTCCCAAAATTAGGTTAATTCTTCTCAAAACCTGCCTCCCGGTTGGTCCACCAAGCCCAGGAGTGAAAAATATGTCTATGGAATTTTGGGTCCAAAAGCGTCGCTGGAATTCTTGACGTCATCGCGGAATCCGCCGGGCGCCGGAATCCGTCACCGGAAAATTTGTCTCCAACCGCTTTTGTCATCGGAAACTGTCGCCAGCAAGTGTGCACTCCCGGAACTCATCTTCCCTTCTCTCGCATTTCAAACATTCACAAAAGTCATCCAAACCAATTCTTTCTCTCTTGCGAAAACGCGCCCAAAAGCGTGATGCGTAGCTCATATGTCCCATTCGATTCTTGCATCCGACTCATACCCCCTCGCGATTCACCGAAATATTGCGATCGACACTTCCGGTTCCAAAATCCGATAACTGAACTATGCTCACCGGCTTACCAATTTCGCTCCGTTTTCGCATCATGGCCGCATTGTTATTTGCGGATCCGTTTTACTTCCCCGGCATCGACTCGATCCATGACAAGCAATATCCGCCTCTGCAGATTCAACTCACTTCGTTCTTTCACTACCCGAGCCATTACTGCCTAGCCATTCGGCGTAACTCCATTCTTGCCTACGCACCTTCACCACAAACCTGCTGCACTCGGTTCAAGTCACCCGCAGCTCGTAGCCGCATTCTCAATTCTCTCTCCAGCCTAGCCATCGCACCATCACTTGCTCCAGTAGTCAGCTGTAATACACTCCGCCTCGCCACCAGCTCTGTGATAGGTGTAGAATACACCGTATTTAATATCAAGTATTTATGCTTTCTTTGCGAGTTTTCTTGTAAATTATGTATCTTATGTGTGCTTTTGAGTTTATTAGGTGCAATGGAGTCATTTGGAGCAAAAAGACCCAGTGGAACTCGTTCAAATCCAAGATTTCTTCTCATCATCTCGAAGAGCACGAAAAGACAAAGCCGATGGTGAAAGAATGGAGTCATTCGAGTTCGTATGAAGAAGTTATGGGCAAAACAAGAACTCATAAGCAAAAAGGGCAAACTTGTCATTTCATCAAGGGCGAAGACTATTTGGAGTCCAAAGAGTGGTTAAGGGGCTCGCATTCAGGGTACCCTTATCACTCAAAGGCAGTGTTACTAACACTTTGGGTAGCCCTTATCCGCAGGATGGTTATCTTTGGATAGCACCCAATTGGGTCTGGTCCTATCCATGGCTCGATCCAGGATCCAAATCCGAAACCGGATCCGCACCCACTTCACTACCTTACCCTAAATCGAGAGAAGCTCTCTTTCTCACAATTCTCTCATTTCCACCTGAATTAATGAGAGAGCCAGAGAGTGGAAGAAGGAGGAAGAACAGTCGCGGCTGTTGAAGATTGAAGAACGATGAGATCGTGTGAGTCTGGGGGTAGAACTGAAATGAGGCAAGGGTTGAATCCAAAACGGAGAAGTGAAGCTCAGTTAGGGTTTGGTGAAATTGAAATCACAGAGAAGATATGAAGGCGATTTGAAACCAAATTGAGCTAGGGTTTGGTATAAATGATGTCACAATTACAGAGTGGGGGAATTGAATTTGAGAAGATGTAAGTGGTTTCAGGTTAAAGATTGATATGGGTGGCATTACAGGGATTTGAGGGCTGTAGGACTTGGAGATTGAGTTGCAATGGTTTCTGTGGTGGTACTGTGAATGTTGGGTTGAAGCTACGAGTGTCTTCAACTATGGAGTTTTGAGTGAGTTTGGCTGTTGGTTTAAGCCGAAAAGGGTGAAATTGGACTCTGGTGGATGGAGACTTATAGATGCTGTTGAGTTGTGTGATTTCTGATGCTGGATGAATAGAAGGCTATGTGATAGCCTTGGCCGGTGCTTGTGGCTGTGTTGGTGCCGCTCGTAACATAAGGTGGAGTGGATGCCATGGTCCGAGATGACAGGATAGAGACCCATAATCTTTGTGATGAAGTGGGTTGAAGCCGATTGGCATTAATTGGTGCAGTGCGCAAAGGAGTTTCGCCGGTGAGGTAGGTTAAAGTGGAGCCGGCAAAAGATAGAATTGGTGTTTGGGTTCACATAAAGTGGAGTTGAGTGAGGCGGTATCTTTGCAAAGGTCTTGAGGTGTTGGTGGTGATGTTGAGCAAATGACATAGCTTTGCCATGGAGTTTGTAATTGAGCAATTGCAGCAGGTGCAATGCAATTGGGTTGCTGGTAGAATGAAAGCCACTGGAGTTCAGTTTGAGTACTGGCAGTCAATTATGAGGCAGTGATGGCTCTGGTGATTGCCACTGGGTTGAGTAGTGTGACTCTGAGAATGGTGTTATGTGTTGCTGTAATAAGAATGGTGATTGGCAGATGAATGTTAGGGGTTATGCTTGATTGAATGACCGAAGCCGAATGGAGCAGTGCGGTATGTTGAATTGAGACTATGAAGTGTTGTGCGGAGATGGTGGAGGCTTAAGTTATTATGTGCTTTTTGAATTCGGGTGGAACAATGGCCTCTTTATAGAGCAAATGGCTTGAGATGGCTCGAGTGGTGAGATAGAATTGGCAATGGAGATTGCGGGGAATTGGCGTAGCTATAGGTGTGATTGTTGGAGCGTAGTATGACAGTGGCAAGTACACGGGAGATAGTGCGAGGCAAGGGAGTTACACTAGATGGCTTGGTTTTCGCGAGAATGTTTACAGAGGTATGAAAGTAATGAGTCGGTGGAAGAAAAGCTCGAGTCCGCAATGATGAAGCTTCACAGGAATATTGCGGTGAACTGTGCTTCTTTGATAGTGAAGGAGAGCGTGCATTGTCCAAGGTCAAGCTATTGGAGTTCATCCGGATTGGAGTTAGCGCAACTGAGAGGAGTAAAGATTGTAGCTGTTGGAGATGATCATGGCTGGAAATGTCACAGGGCCATCTTGGCTGTGACCTAGCTGGTGATGCACAAGGATTGCAGGACAGCCTTGGCTTGTGCAATGGCCTTCTGCCAATGCCACTCAGCTCAGCTGGGTCTGACTGCTGTCTAACTCACCCAGCTGACTCATCCTGACCGTTCTAACTCAATGAGTTGACCCGATCCAACTCGGTGATTGACTGAGTCCTGACCCGATTTGACCCGCCGTTCTGACCCGTTGACCCGGTGGCCGGTTTGACTTTGCCGGTCACCGGAGCTGATTTCCGACGACGTTTCCGGCCGGATTCCGGCCATAATCCCAGTTTTCCGGCGAGCGTTTTTGGGACATAATTTCTACACGGGTTTCTCTCCATGGTGGGCCGGGTGAATTTCCAACTAATGGACTTGAAGACAAAACCTAATTTTGGAAGGAGTATCCTTTATGGAAGTTGGAGAAACATATAAAAGAGAGGACTTCTATCTTTTATCTTCTAATGACGTTTTATTATTATCTCTTCTACTTGTTTTCTAGGGTTTAGAACCATGAAGTCTTTTCTCTTTCTTCTTGTGATGAACTCCATGAATATGAACTAAGTTTTTATTATTGGTTAAAGACGTAGTTGGATTTTGCAACCAAGTTATGATTTTTATGAATTAGTTTTCTCTCAATATTATCGTTTGATTTCTACGGGTTACAATAATTGCATGATTGATGGATTGCAATATGATTGAATGTTTGTTTAGTCGAGTCTAGAATTGATTGAACTCACATCCATATCTATAGCTATTTTAGGGTTTTCATCGAGCGATAACCTTGAATACGAGTAGCATGATATGATTAGGGTTTGTAGTGATACATCTTCGTAGTCATATGTAGAAATTGACCCTTGTTCGAATTGTTTGCGCAATGTATTACAATTGCATTGATTAGCCTATTTCGAAACTTAATGCTCCTAGGAATTGAACTTGATTAGCGCAAGGCGTTAGGTTATTCTTTAGGTAGAATTCACATACGCATGCCCTAATGTGTGTGTGATGAATTAGGAAATTAATAGATTATCTTGCTCTCTTGATTCTCTAGGCTTTTGATGATAGCGAGATTAAATACGAATTCTATTCATATATTCATAAACTTGTTTACAATTGAAGATGAAACCTTTATCCAATATTTCACATTCTTGATTTGCGTGTTTTGTTTATTTGTTTTTCGTTTATTTTATTTTAGTATATAAAAATCAGCAAACCCCTGTTTTATATAGGAGACCATAACAATTTGACAACCTAGACCTCTCTCTCAGGATCGATCCTTTCTTGCCCTTGCTATATTTATATTTTGAGTAGTAAGAAAGTGTAATTATATTTGTGTCGCTTACGACAAATGATCAAATTTTGGCGCCATGCTGGGAGGCAACGGTTGTTAATTGTTTTTGGTTTCTTATTTTTGTATTTAGTTTTGTTTTATTTTTTCTTTCTTTGGTTCTTATTCGAGTTTTGAGAATCTCGTTTCAGGTACCAATTTCTATGGACGGAGCTTATTGGAGCAATCAATACGGCTTTCAACCTCAACAACATAACAATTATCACCCTTATGGGGAGTATAATCAAAACCAATCCTTTGGCTATGATCAATACTCCACGTACCCTATGAGTTATTCTCATACATATCAACCTTCTTATGGTGGTTATGTAAGTGAGCAACCACAAGGAGGAGAATAGTTGTTTTCCTTATAATTTTTCCTCTAGTTTGGTAGGTGAAATGCAACAATTTATGGACAAAGATGGAGTCAATTCGTAGACAACCAAGCATGGAACAATTTTCATCGACCGAATGTGCTCATAGTATGTTTGGCCCAATTTACGATCGTAGTTATGATCATCCACCCATTCAAAGGGAATATAATTGGCCTAACAATACGGAAGTAAGTAAGTAATTCTACTTTTTCTTTGTCGAATGAGCTTTACCAACAAATGGAACACTATATTCAGAATTTGGATGGAACACTCCAAGAGCTTCAAAAAGGTGTTTCCACTTTAAGACAAGGCATTGATGAGTACGGGGAGGAATTGAATAATTATGTTGAAAAGGCGAACCTTTGGGGACTTTTGTTGATATTTGTGTAGTTAACTCAACTCTTGATCGTAATAATGATCATTCACCTATTCAAAAGGATGAGTTCGAGATTAGCAACACTAAATTCAGCGAGGACCAATGTTATGATGACTATGATAGTGATGATGATTATTATGAAAATACATCGTTTGAACCAACTCATGGTGACATCCCCGAGGAGTGTACAATGGAGTCTTTTTGGGATCAAGATGAAGATGAAGAGGAATGTATCGACACTTGTGTAGATTACTCAAGCATTGATCTTAATAATGATCAAGAGCCTATTCAAAGGGTGGAGCTTGAGGATGATGCATTTTCGAGTGTTCTAAAAAAAGTTTCTTATAATAAAATTTGGATCCGCAAAAGAGTATGTGCCTTACAATAAAAAGGAGGAATGTGTTGAGAATGAGACGGTTTTGACCAATATTGTGGAAGACCCAATTGAGCTTGCAAATGATTGTAATGATGATGTTTATGTCGACACTTTGGTTACGGCAGAAACGGACGAAGAATGGTTGCGAGGTTTGATAGAGGACCATGATACACAAGAGGTGAATAATTCACTTGAGTTTTTCAAGGATGAAGAGGATTCCGTAATACAAGAGATTGTGCAAGGTTTATCTAACCCTTTGCCTATTGTTTCTTCTCCTTTACCTCTTATTGGTTTGAATGTATGTGCTTCGAAAACATTGTTGAATGACTTTGTTTCTCGTTTTCCGCCATTAGAGATACTTGATTCTCATACTATGCAGGTTATGGAACCAGAAACCGTGGAAATACCCGACTTCTATATTCTTTATACACTTCCAAGTGTAGACAAGAATAAGTGTGGGGGAAGCTTTTATCGGTTCATAGCTTCACTTTTGCTTTATTGTACTAATATTTGTGTGAAGTTAGTGTTTCCAAAACAGGTTCTATGGAAGGATCCCCAACTTTTCCGATTATTGGTGTATGGGGAATGAATTTTACAAGAAGCTAGGTCGGGCCGTCGACTTTAAAACAAGCGCTTAGTGGGAGGCAACCCACCGGTTTTGTATTTCTTATCCTTTTGCTTTTTATTTTTGTTTCGTTTATTTATTTTTTACTGTTTTTATATCATATTTGCATCCCTATGTTTAATTTCATTGAGTCCGTAATCTATCTTAGAAGAGAATTATGCCGAATACCTTTTCGTCAGAAAATTTCAGACTGCGCGTAGTTCAGTCCAGAGACCATAACTGTCAGACCGTTTATCGAAACACTGTGAAATTTTGACACTGTGTAGAAAACACGTAGGTGAACAACTTTTGTGAAATGGAGTTTTTCCCAATTCCTTACCAATTTGCACAGTTTTTGCGTTTTATCTGCTGTTACGTCAGAATTCAGAATTTCGGTTTTACACATTGAGGACAATGTGAAGTTTAAGTGTGGGGGAGCATTTATATGTTTGTATAGTTTGTTTTTGACACCATTAGTGGATGGAACCATGTTGAATGCAGGAGTTGAGGAACCAATTAACTAAAAGGGAAGAACATAGCTCAGAAATCACAAATTAATATGATAGTTGTTACCATATCTCGGAATATCACCATATCGCTTTCTATTTTTTATTTTTCCATATTTATCTATTGTTCTCTAAGTGCTTTGGTGGGTCACTAAAAATCGACGTGTTATTACTGCTAGGATGAAATAGAGTGATTGAGTTACTAGAAAAAGAAAAAAAAATGGAAAAAATTATGAAAAAAAAAAAAAAAAAAATTGAAAAAGAAAAGAAAAAAAAAAAAGACCGACCAATTAGACCAAAACGGAATAAAAAGACACTTGGGAATAGCAGTATGTGTGAAACGTAGTCCCACTGTCTCCGTCGCCTAAACAAGCGTGGAATGCGGGATCCAAGGCAACTATCATGTACTTGCGACAAGAAGCATGCGCTTGGATCCAAAAGATCTAATCATGCCGTCTAAAAAAAAAAAAAAAAAAAAATTTTGGATCCAGTTTGATCCAATCATATAAAAAAAAAAAAAAATTTATTATTGTGTTGAATAAAGTCACTTTTGGTTCCCTTGTATATGCCAATTGATTTGATGTAGCATTCAACACTAAGTAGCTCAATCCAATAGGATTAGGTTCATCTTAGCAGTGACCTTCAGACGGATATGGGAAACATCGAACACTTGAGAACATTCGCCAACATCTACATCTATATTCATCTTCTTAATCTTTTCATTGTGATTGTGGTTTGTTAGTTTCCGAGTATTGTGGCTTGTTCGACTATCTAATTAGAGTTTATTTACTAATATATGAATTGAATTTGCAAGGTACCTCCTCCTGTAGTCAATTTGGATTCGTTCATTGATTTGTCACAAATAGACGGAGTTTGGAATATAGGTTTTGTAGGTAGACCTCTTGTAAACCTTCACGAGACTATAACTCGTCCACTAGGGACACCTAGGGGTTTAAAGGCTTGTTATTTATGCTAAAATTAACCGTAGCCTCGACGACACGGAGTTGTTGTATTTTATTGTTTTGTTTGATTTGCTCGAGGACTAGCAAAGTCTAAGTGTGGGGGAATCTGATAGGTGTAGAATACACCGTATTTAATATCTAGTATTTATGCTTTCTTTGCGAGTTTTCTTGTAAATTATGTATCTTATGTGTGCTTTTGAGTTTATTAGGTGCAATGGAGTCATTTGGAGCAAAAAGACCAATTGGAACTCGTTCAAATACAAGATTTATACTTTTCATTGTGTAGAGGACGAGAAGAGGAAGACAATGGCGAAAGAACGGAGTCATTCGGAGTTCGTATGAAGAAGTTACGAGCAAAACAAGAATTTGAAGGCTAAAAGAGCAAAATGGTCAGACAAGTGCTATTGGCAACCCCACTCTAAGTTAAGGGGCAATCACTCTGTTAAGGGGCAGATATTTCAGAGGAACTGCTAAAGGAAGTCAGGTCTATTGCTATGGGGAGTCATCGGGATTCGCTAAAGACAGGTTATTCTTCGTTAAGGGGCACCTATCTGGGGTGTCTTAATATCCCATCTCTATTACAATCTAGTCGAGTTTCTTTGAGTTCTTTCCCAAATGTTGAAACCGAATCATAAGAAATTCAGGGGAGAAGAAGAACGAGAGACTTTTGGTGGCTTGAATTTCAGAGCTCGAGTGATTTTGTGATGAAGATTGAGAGGTTGATGCTCGGTGGCTGCTGAGATTGGTCGAGAAGAGAACAGGTTAACGAACAGGGAGATGAATAAGAGCAGAAATTCAGGCGCTGCAATCAAGGGTTTGAGTCTGTATTATGCAGACAAGGAGATGGATTAACTTAACCTGTACCTTGAATTAGTGAATTTAGGGTTCTGGAAGGTGTTGAATAGATGAATTGAAGATCTGCTTCTAAAATTGAAGTTAGGGTTTCAATTGAGATGCAGGTGATGGGTTACTGGTTCTGGAGAAGTTTGGCAGTGAAGGCAAGGGAAATAGAAGTTGGAGTTGCTGTTCAACTGAGACTCTGTTGATGAAGAACAAGTTTCTGAGGAAATGTTGCAGCCTGGCAATGGGGTCATGGTCTGGGAGGAATGTGTTAGATGAATGCTAGGCTTGTGGCACTGGCAATAGCCTGGGATTGAATTGCTAGCCTGAAATGCAGTGGCTGTTGCGATCGGTGCAGGATGTGATTGGCAGTGGTGTCTGAGATTGTGAAATTGGGCCAGGGAAGATGGCTCTGCAGTTGGTAAGGCAGGGCTGGATGGAGCAAAGTTGCAATGAGCATGTGTGCTGATGCTGCAAAGAGCTGTGACTGAGAGTTGTTATGATGCTGATTGCAGGTCTCAGGCAGAGCTGTAATGGTGATGGCAGGGCAATGCAGTGGCTCTGATTGGTGCTAGAGAGTGGTGACTTGAGTGAAGCTGAAATGGTGGAGCTGATGCTGCAAAGATTTGATGGGAATTGCTGGTGCGGCATTACAGAGAAATGGCGCGAGAGTATATGGCGATGCTGGAAGTTAGGGCAATGTGCAGTGTTATCAAATGGAATGAATGAATGCTTAAGAGTCAGATGTATGCTTGGATTGTGCAGGTGAAATGCCCTACAGCTGCAGAATTGGTGGTCATAGAATGGAAGAAACTGGCTGGAGCAAATATGTGTTAGGCAGAGAAGTGATGCTGGTGAAGAGTGGCTTTGGTGGTGATAAGCAATGGAATGAGTTGACAGGGAGATGTTGGCAGAGCTGAGTTGCTGAAGCCGCGCAATAGGAGGCTGGTTCTACATTGTTGTGAATTTGGATGCAAGTGCAGAAATTGAATGTATGATCACTGGCTGGGTTATGCACAGAATGGAATGGAAAGCTGCAGAGTGTTAAATATGAAGCTGGTGGTTTTTACAGGTCAGGTGCAGTCCAAGGATTGGTGTTGCCATGGCCTGAACTGCATTGCAGGGCTGAGCAATGCTGGTGGTGGTGCTATCTATTGTCAGGAAGGAGCAGCTACAGTGAGGAGATGGGGTTAGATGAATGCATTAGGTTGGAGCTGAGACAAGGTGGTGGTGTTACTGGGAGATAAGAACTTGTTTATTCTCTGTGGCTACTGGCATTTGAGGTGTTGCTATGGAGTTGTGCAGTGAGCTGTAGGTGATGGGATTGGAAGGTTTGGGTATGCGGCATTGATGCAGAACGAATGACTTGAAATGGCTTGATTAAATGCGCAGGGAAGAGCCAGAATGGCTGGAATTTGCTTGGATGAAGCACCATCCTGGTGCATGACTGATTTCAGCATATGCATTGGCCTGAGCCAAGGCCAAGTCAGGTCAATCAGCTCAGGGCAGTGACTGACTCACAATCTGACTGAGCTGACTCTGTGACTGACCCTGATCTGACCCGGTTTGACTCAGCTGAGCCTTGACCCGATCCGACCCAGTTGACCCGAGATGACCCGGCCGTCCTGACCCGTTGACCCGGTGACCGGTTTGACTTTGCCGGTCACCTGAGCTAGTTTTCCGGCGACGATTCCGGTGGGATTCCGGCCAAAATCCCAGTTTTCCGGCGAGCGATTTTGGGACATAATTTTTACACGGGTTTCTCTCCATGGTGGGCCGGGTGAATTTCCAACTAATGGACTTTGAAGACAAAACCTAGTTTTGGAAGGAGTGGAGCTATATAAAGAGAAGACTTTTATTATCTATGGGATATCTTTTATCTAGAACGTTTTATTATTATCTCTTCTATTTTTATTCTAGGTTTTAGAACCATGAAGTCTTTTCTCTTTCTTCTTGTGATGAACTCCATGAATATGAACTAAGTTTTTATTATTGGTTGAAGATGTAGTTGGATTTTGCAACCAAGTTATGATTTTTATGAAATAGTTTTCTCTCAATATTATCGTTTGATTTCTACGGGTTACAAAAATTGCATGATTGATGGATTGCAATATGATTGAATGTTTGTTTGGTCGAGTCTAGAATTGATTGAACTCACATCCATATCTATAGCTATTTTAGGGTTTTCATCGAGCGATAACCTTGAATACGAGTAGCATGATATGATTAGGGTTTGTAGTGATACATCCTCGTAATCATATGTAGAAATTGACCTTTGTTCGAATTGTTTGCGCAATGTATTTCAATTGCATTGATTAGCCTATTTCTGAAACTTAATGCTCCTAGGAATTGAACTTGATTAGCGCAAGGCGTTAGGTTATTCTTTAGGTAGAATTCACATACGCATACTAATGTGTGTGTTGATAACTTTGGAAATTTACGGAGTATTCTTGCAATAAGGTATTCTCGGCTTTTGATGATAGCGAGATTAAATACGAATTCTATTCATATATTCATAAACTTGTTTACAATTGAAGATGAAACCTTTATCCAATATTTTCACATCCTTGATTTGCGTGCTTTGTTTATTTGCTTTTCGTTTATTTTTATTTACACAAATCAGAAATTCTTCCGGGTGTTTTATATAGGAAACCATAACGATTTGACAACCTAGACCTCTCTGTGGGATCGATCCTTTCTTGCCCTTGCTATATTTATATTTTGAGTAGTAAGAAAGTGTAATTATATTTGTGTCGCTTACAAGAAGCTAGGTCGGGCCGTCGACTTTAAAACAAGCGCTTAGTGGGAGGCAACCCACCGGTTTTGTATTTCTGATCCTTTTGCATTTTATTTTTGTTTCGTTTATTTATTTTTTACTGTTTTTATATCATATGTGCATCCCTATGTTTAATTTCATTGAGTCCGTAATCTATCTTAGAAGAGAATTATGACGAATACCTTTTCGTCAGAAAATTTCAGACTGCGCGTAGTTCAGTCCAGAGACCATAACTGTCAGACCGTTTATCGAAACACTGTGAAATTTTGACACTGTGTAGAAAACACGTAGGCGAACAACTTTTGTGAAATGGAGTTTTTCCAAATTCCTTACCAATTTGCACAGTTTTTGCGTTTTATCTGCTGTTACGCCAGAATTCAGAACTTTCGGTTTTACACATTGAGGACAATGTGAAGTTTAAGTGTGGGGGAGCATTTATATGTTTGTTTTTGACACCATTAGTGGATGGAACCATTTTGAATGCAGGAGTTGAGGAACCAATTAACTAAAAGGGAAGAATATAGCTCGAGAAATCACAAATTAACATGATAGTTGTTACCATATCTCGGAATATCACCATATCACATTCTATTTTTATTTTTCCATATTTATCTATTATTCTCTAAGTGCTTTGGTGGGTCACTAAAAATCGACGTGTTATTACTGCTAGGATGAAATAGAGTGGTTGAGTTACATGAAAAAAAAAAAAAAAAAAAAAAAAAAAAATATATGAAAAGAAAAAAAAAAAAAAAAAGGACCGATCAATTAGACCAAAACGGAATAAAAAGACACTTGGGAATAGCAAATGTGTGAAACGTAGTCCCCTGTCTCCGTCGCCTAAACAAGCGTGGAATGCGAGGATCCAAGGCAACTATCATGTACTTGCTGACAAGAAGCATGCGCTTGGATCCAAAAGATCTAATCATGCCGTCTAAAAAAAATTGGATCCAGTTTGATCCAATCATTAAAAAAAAAAAAAAAAAAAAAGAGAAATTGGATCCAGTTTGATCCAATCATATAAAAAAAAAAAAAATTTATTATTGTGTTGAATAAAGTCACTCTTGGTTCCCTTGTATATGCCAATTGATTTGATGTAGCATTCAAAGACTAAGTAGCTCAATCCAATAGGATTAGGTTCATCTTAGCAAGTGACCTTCTGACAGATATGGAAACATCGAACACTTGTGAATATTCGCCAACATCTACATCTATATCCATCTTCTTAATCTTTTCATTGTGATTGTGGTTTGTTAGTTTCCGAGTATTGTGGCTTGTTCGACTATCTAATTAGAGTTTATATACTAATATTGGAATTGAATTTGCAAGGTACCTCCTCCTGTAGTCAGTTCGGATTCGTTCATTGATTTGTCACGAATAGACGGAGTTTGGAATATAGGTTTTGTAGGTAGACCTCTTGTAAACCTTCACGAGACTATAACTCGTCCACTAGGGACACCTAGGGGTTTAAAGGCTTGTTATTTGTGCTAAAAGTGACCGTAGCCTCGACGTCACGGAGTTGTTGTATTTTTATTTTTGTTTTGTTTGATTTGCTCGAGGACTAGCAAAGTCTAAGTGTGGGGGAATCTGATAGGTGTAGAATACACCGTATTTAATATCAAGTATTTATGCTTTCTTTGCGAGTTTTCTTGTAAATTATGTATCTTATGTGTGCTTTTGAGTTTATTAGGTGCAATGGAGTCATTTGGAGCAAAAAGACCCAGTGGAACTCGTTCAAATCCAAGATTTCTTCTCATCATCTCGAAGAGCACGAAAAGACAAAGCCGATGGCGAAAGAATGGAGTCATTCTGAGTTCGTATGAAGAAGTTATGGGCAAAACAAGAACTCATAAGCAAAAAGGGCAAACTTGTCATTTCATCAAGGGCGAAGACTATTTGGAGTCCAGTAGTGGTTAAGGGGCTCGCATTCAGGGTACCCCTTATCACTCAAAGGAGAGTGTTACTAACACTTTGGGTAGCCCTTATCCGAGAGGATGGTTATCTTGGATAGCACCCAATTGGGTCAGGTCCTATCCATGGCTCGAATCCCGGATCCAAATCCAAACCGGATCCGCACCCACTTCACTACCTTACCCTAAATCGAGAAAGCTCTCTTTCTCACAATTCTCTCATTTCCACCGAATTAATGAGAGAGCCAGAGTGGAAGAAGGAGGAAGAAGCAATCGCAGTGTTGAAGATTGAAGAACGATGAGATCGTGTGAGTCCGGGGTAGAACCGAAATGAGGCAAGGGTTGAATCCAAAACGGAGAAGTGAAGCTCGGTTAGGGTTTGGTGAAATTGAAATCACAGAGAAGATATGAAGGCGATTTGAAACCAAATTGAGCTAGGGTTTGGTATAAATGATGCTGCTGTGTTCGAATTACAGAGTGGGGGAATTGAATTTGAGAAGATGTAAGTGGTTTCAGGTTAAAGATTGATATGGGTGGCATTACAGGGATTTGAGGGCTGTAGGACTTGGAGATTGAGTTGCAATGGTTTCTGTGGTGGTCTTTTGTGAATGTTGGGTTGAAGCTACGAGGTGCTTTCTATGGAGTTTTGAGTGAGTTTGGCTGTTGGTTTAAGCCGAAAAGGGTGAAATTGGACTCTGGTGGATGGAGACTTATAGATGCTGTTGAGTTGTGTGATTTCTGATGCTGGATGAATAGAAGGCTATGTGATAGCCTTGAGCTGGTGCTTGTGGCCTGTGTTGGTGCTGCTCAGAACATAAGGTGGAGTGGATGCCATGGTCTGAGATGACAGGGATAGAGACCCATAATCTTTGTGATGAAGTGGGTTGAAGCCGTTGGCATTAATTGGTGCGGAGTGCGCAAAGGAGTTTCTCGCCGGTGAGGTAGGTTCTGGTGGAGCTGGCAAAAGATAGAATTGGTGTTTGGGTTCACATAAAGTGGAGTTGAGTGAGGCAGTATGCTGCAAAGGTCTTGAGGTGTTGGTGGTGATGTTGGAGCAACGGACATGGCGCCATGGAGTTTGTAATTGAGCAATTGCAGCAGTGTGCAATGCAATTGGGTTCTTTGGTAGAATGAAAGCCACTTTGGAGTTCGGTTTAGTCTTGTGGCAGTCAATTATGAGGCGATGATGGCTCACGTGATTGCCACCGGTTGAGTAGTGTGACTCGAGAATGGTGTTATGTGTTGCTGTAATAAGAATGGTGATTGGCAGATGAATGTTAGGGGTTATGCTTGATTGAATGACTGAGCTGGGAATGGAGCAGGTGCAGTATGTTGAATTGAGACTATGAAGTGTTGTGCAGAGATGGTGGAGGCTTAAGTTATTATGTGCTGCAATTCAGGTGGAACAATGGCCCTGCTATAGAGCAGTGGCTTGAGATGGCTCAGGTGGTGAGATAGAATTGGCAATGGAGATTGCAGGGAATTGCGAGCTATAGGTGTGATTGTTGAGCGGGAGTATGACAGTGGCAAGTACACGGGAGATAGTGCGAGGCAAGGGAGTTACGGTAGATGGCTTGGTTTTAGAATGTTTCACGGGGGTATGAAAGTAATGAGTCGGTGGAAGAAAAGCTCGAGTCTGCAATGATGAAGCTTCACAGGGAATATTGCAGTGAACTGGTGCTGCTGGGATAGTGAAGGAGCTGTGCATTGTCCAAGGCTGCTATTGGAGTTCATCCGGGATTGGAGTTAGCGCAACTGAGAGGAGTAAAGATTGTAGCTGTTGGAGATGATCATGGCTGGAAATGTCACAGGGCCATCTTGGTCGTGACCTGGGGCGGGTGATGCACAAGGATTGCGGGGACAAACTTGGCTTGTGCAATGGCCTTCTGCCAATGCCACTCAGCTCAGCTGGGTCTGACTGCTGTCTAACTCACCCAGCTGACTCATCCTGACCGTTCTAACTCAATGAGTTGACCCGATCCAACTCGGTGATTGACTGAGTCCTGACCCGATTTGACCCGCCGTTCTGACCCGTTGACCCGGTGGCCGGTTTGACTTTGCCGGTCACCGGAGCTGATTCCGACGACGTTTCCGTAGGATTCGGCCATAATCCCGCTTTTCCCAAGCGAGCGTTTTGGGACATAATTTCTACACGGGTTTCTCTCCATGGTGGGCCGGGTGAATTTCCAACTAATGGACTTGAAGACAAAACCTAATTTTGGAAGGAGTATCCTTTATGGAAGTTGGAGAAACATATAAAAGAGAGGACTTCTATCTTTTATCTTCTAATGACGTTTTATTATTATCTCTTCTACTTGTTTTCTAGGGTTTAGAACCATGAAGTCTTTTCTCTTTCTTCTTGTGATGAACTCCATGAATATGAACTAAGTTTTTATTATTGGTTAAAGACGTAGTTGGATTTTGCAACCAAGTTATGATTTTTATGAATTAGTTTTCTCTCAATATTATCGTTTGATTTCTACGGGTTATAATAATTGCATGATTGATGGATTGCAATATGATTGAATGTTTGTTTAGTCGAGTCTAGAATTGATTGAACTCACATCCATATCTATAGCTATTTTAGGGTTTTCATCGAGCGATAACCTTGAATACGAGTAGCATGATATGATTAGGGTTTGTAGTGATACATCTTCGTAGTCATATGTAGAAATTGACCCTTGTTCGAATTGTTTGCGCAATGTATTACAATTGCATTGATTAGCCTATTTCTGAAACTTAATGCTCCTAGGAATTGAACTTGATTAGCGCAAGGCGTTAGGTTATTCTTTAGGTAGAATTCACATACGCAGCCCTAATGTGTGTGTGATGAATTAGGAAATTAATAGATTATCTTGCTCTCTTGATTCTCTAGGCTTTTGATGATAGCGAGATTAAATACGAATTCTATTCATATATTCATAAACTTGTTTACAATTGAAGATGAAACCTTTATCCAATATTTCACATTCTTGATTTGCGTGTTTTGTTTATTTGTTTTTCGTTTATTTTATTTTAGTATATAAAAATCAGCAAACCCCCGGTGTTTTATATAGGAGACCATAACAATTTGACAACCTAGACCTCTCTGTGGGATCGATCCTTTCTTGCCCTTGCTATATTTATATTTTGAGTAGTAAGAAAGTGTAATTATATTTGTGTCGCTTACGACAGCGATCACTCTGCAAATTGAGCCATTGCTTCACTGACTCTATTCCAGCCTCAGTCCTGCCATTTCCAGATTCAGTTCATTTGCAGCTGCATATTTCAGTTCACCCTCATGGCGCAGCATTCTGCAACTGCCTCAGGCCATCTCTGCACTTCAATTAGCCTGCAATCCTTCGCAGCTTCATTCTCTAACTGGCAGCAGCAACAGCATTTCATCTTTACCAGGTTCACCAGTCCAAGCCAGCATCACAGCACCACTGCGCTGCTGCCACTGCCCTGCCAAGAGTTAACCACCAGCTCCACCTGCAACTCCCTTCAGCCCTGCCTGTAATGAGCAACACCTCCTCTCTGCTCCATTTTCGCTCTATCATACCGCCAAGACCACGGCCATACTGGCTCCCATTGCTGGCCTAACCACTACCTTGTAGCTTCCCTGATCTGAGACCACCACAGTTCATTCCATGACCCTAATTTCTTCTCAATCACCAGCTTCAAGCTCAGTTGTACCAGCCAATACCAATTCATTAACAGCTCCTTTACTGCCAAAGCAAAGATAAACATCACCAGCTTCATTCCTGACTTGGTTTTGAAAAGAGTTTTCTTCTGCAGCATCTCGTCGAGTCCTTTCCTCTGCAAATCAACTCCAGGCAATAATGTCACATACCCAGCGCCACCAGCACATCCCTGCAACATTAGCTCAGCATTATTAACCCTCAGTACCAATGCTCCAGCCGCCACTGCCATTACTTCACTCAACTGCAATAACCAGCTGCCATACCACCACAAGTACCAGCTGCCATTACTTGACCTCCACAGCCTCGCCAACACTCTCCAGTACCTCCATCTCTTTCATTGGCAACCACACAGCACCACTTCACTGCCATCAGGCTAGAATGCTCTGCACTACACAACACCCAGTGTACAGCTCCAGCCCTATTCCACCTGCAGTTTTCCTCACTGCCAGAATCAGTCTGGCAAACAACCTGTAATTCCTAGATCTAACCTGCACTCCATCTGTTGCAGCTCAACCCCATTATCGAACCATGGCCATCTTGCCCTGCAACATCTGCTCTTCAACACCAGTTCAAGCCATCTCAAGTAGCCACTAGTAAAGCACCAACACCCCTTAGTTGTTCCTGGATTAGGTAATTCCACAAACACCTGATGTGTGTTACTCTGTTAATACAAATTTGAGCTTGTCATTGATTCCCAAGCTCTTTCAATCTCCTTCCCTGCTAGCATACAAAACCCAGGGTTGTAAACATTCACACACACAGCCCATCATCATCACTGTCATGTATTCTCTTCTCGCTCCCATTCCATCGATCGACAAAGAGAAATAGCTCAGCTGTAGTTATACAAACCCATTTTTGCTTCTCTTTGCTGGTCTCAGATGGAGCTCGTAATTCTTGATATATGGCCATCGAACCCATGGCAATCATCATCTTCTTTACAGCATCAAATCTCCTCCAAATCGATCTCCACTCTCATCTCAGGTGCTTGTACTAAAGAAACACTCGACCTAGCTTTTAGTTATGAAGGGGGAGGTGCCCCTTAACAATTTGTAGTCTGGCTTTAGTGAATAGTCAGCTAGTTGCCCCTTATCCTCGACTGGCTCCAAATAACACTTCCCTTAACCAAATCTGGCTACCCCTTAACATGTGGCTGGGCTCTCATTAGTATTAGCCGATGAAATGTCCGGTTTACCATTCCGAGTTCTTCTTTTACCCATAACTTCTTCATACGAGCTCCGAATGACTCCGTTCTTTCGCCATTGTCTTCATATTCTCGTCCTCTACACAATGAAAAGTAGAAATCTTGTATTTGAACGAGTTCCACTGGGTCTTTGGCCCCAATGACTCCAAAACACCTATAAAACTCAAAAGCACACATAAGATACATAATTCACATGAAAAATAGCAAAGAAAGCATAAACTCTTCATAGAAAATACGGTGTATTCTACACCTATCAAATTCCCCACACTTAGACTTTGCTAGTCCTCGAGCAAATCAAACAAAACAATAAAATACAACAACTCCGTGTCGTCGAGGCTACGGTCACTTTTAGCATAAATAACAAGCCTTTAAACCCCTAGGTGTCCCTAGTGGACGAGTTATAGTCTCGTGAAGGTTTACAAGAGGTATACCTACAAAACCTATATTTCAAACTCCGTCTATTTGTGACAAATCAATGAACGAATCCAAATTGACTACGGAGGAGGTACCTTGCAAATTCAATTCATATATTAATAAATAAACTCTAATTAGATAGTCGAACAAGCCACAATACTCGGAAACTAACAAACCACAATCACAATGAAAAGATTAAGAAGATGGATATAGATGTAGATGTTGGCGAATATTCACAAGTGTTCGATGTTTCCCATATCTGTCCCCGAAGGTCACCGCTAAGATGAACCTAATCCTATTGGATTGAGCTACTTAGTGCTGAATGCTACATCAAATCAATTGGCATATACAAGGGAACCAAGAGTGACTTTATTCAACACAATAATAATTTTTTTTTTTTTTTATATGATTGGATCAAACTGGATCCAATTTCTCTTTTTTTTAGACGACATGATTAGATCTTTTGGATCCAAGCGCATGCTTCTTGTCAGCAAGTACATGATAGTTGCCTTGGATCCTGCATTCCACGCTTGTTTAGGCGACGGAGACAGGGGACTACGTTTCACACATACTGCTATTCCCAAGTGTCTTTTTATTCCGTTTTGGTCTAATTGATCGGTCCTTTTTTTTTTTTTTCTTTTCTTTTTCAAATTTTTTTTTTATATATTTTTTTTTTTTCTTTTTTCTAGTAACTCAACCACTCTATTTCATCCTAGCAGTAATAACACGTCGATGTTTAGTGACCCACCAAAGCACTTAGAGAATAATAGATAAATATGGAAAAATAAAAATAGAATGTGATATGGTGATATTCCGAGATATGGTAACAACTATCATGTTAATTTGTGATTTCCGAGCTATATTCTTCCCTTTTAGTTAATTAGTTCCTCAACTCCTGCATTCAAAATGGTTCCATCCACTAATGGTGTCAAAAACAAACTATACAAACATATAAATGCTCCCCACACTTAAACTTCACATTGTCCTCAATGTGTAAAACCGAAAGTTCTGAATTCTGACGTAACAGCAGATAAAACGCAAAAACTGTGCAAATTGGTAAGGAATTTGGAAAAACTCCATTTCACAAAAGTTGTTCACCTACGTGTTTTCTACACAGTGTCAAAATTTCACAGTGTTTTGATAAACGTTCTGACAGTTATGGTCTCTGGACTGAACTACGCGCAGTCTGAAATTTTCTCGACGAAAAGGTATTCGTCATAATTCTCTTCTAAGATAGATTACGGACTCAATGAAATTAAACATAGGGATGCAAATATGATATAAAAACAGTAAAAAAATAAATAAACGAAACAAAAATAAAAAGCAAAAGGATAAGAGATACAAAACCGGTGGGTTGCCTCCCACTTAGCGCTTGTTTTATAGTCGACGGCCCGACTATATCCTTGCAAGATTCATTCCCCATACACCAATAACCGAAAAGTTGGGGATCCGTCCATAGAACCTGTTTTGCAAACACTAGCTTCACACAAATATTAGTACAATAAAGCAAAAGTGAAGCTATGAACCGATAAAAGCTTCCCCCACACTTATTCTTGTCCACACTTGGAAGTGTATAAAGAATATAGAAGTCGGGCACTTCCACGGTTTCTGGTTCCATAACCTGCATAATATGAGAATCAAGTATCTCTAATGGAGGAAATCGAGAAACAAAATCATTCAACAATATTCTCGAAGCACATACATTCAAACCAATAAGAGGTAAAGGAGAAGAAACAATAGGCAAAGGGTTAGATAAACCTTGCACAATCTCTTGTATCACGGAATCCTCTTCATCCTTGAAAAACTCAAGTGAATTATTCACCTCTTGTGTATCATGGTCCTCTATCAAACCTTGCAACCATTCTTCGTCCGTTTCTGCCTTAACCAAAGTATCGACATAAACATCATCATTACAATCATTTGCCAGCTCAATTGGGTCTTCCACAATATTGGTCATAACGGTCTCATTCTCAACATACTCCTCTTTGTTGTAAGGCACATACTCTTTTGCGGATCCAAATTTTATCATAAGAAACTTTTTTAGAACACTCAAAAATGCATCATCCTCAAGCTCCACCCTTTGAATAGGCTCTTGATCATTACTAAGATCAATGCTTGAGTAATCTACACAAGTGTCACATATTCCTCTTCATCTTCATCTTGATCCCAAAAAGACTCCATTGTACACTCCTCGGGGATGTCACCATGAGTTGGTTCAAACGATGTATTTTCATAATAATCATCCTCACTATCATAGTCATCATAAGGTTGTTCCTCGCTGAATTTAGTGTTACTTATCTCTAACTCATCCTTTTGAATAGGTGAATGATCATTATTACGATCAAGAGTTGAGTTAACTACACAAATATCAACAAAAGTCCCCGAAGGTTCGCCTTTTTCAACATAACTATTCATTTCCTCCTTGTATTCTTCAATGCCTTGTCTTAAAGTGGAAACACCTTTTTGAAGCTCTTGGAGTGTTCCATCCAAATTCTGAATATAGCATTCCATTTGTTGGTAAAACTCATTCGACATAGACAAAGTAGAATCACTTACCTCAGTATTGTTAGGCCAATTATATTCCCTTTGAATGGGTGGATGATCATAACTACGATCAGAAATTGGGCCAAACATACTATTATTAGCACATTCGGTCGATGAAAGTTGTTCCATGCTTGGTTGTCTACAAATTGACTCCATGCTGTCCATAAATTGTTGCATTTCATCTACCAAATTAGAGGAAATATTATAAGGAAAACAACTATTCTCCCCTCCTTGTGGTTGCTCACTTACATAACCACCATAAGAAGGTTGATATGTATGAGAATAACTCATAGGGTACGTGGAGTATTGATCATAGCCAAAGGATTGGTTTTGATTATACTCCCCATAAGGGTGATAGTTTTCATGTTGTTGAGGTTGAAAGCCGTATTGATTGCTCCAATATGCTCCGTCCATAGCAATTGGTACCTGAAACAAGATTCTCAAAACAAGGTTAAAAACCAGAAAATAAGAGAAACAAAAATAAGACTAAAAACAAAAACAAAACAAAAATAAGAAACCAAACAAGTGACAACCGTTGCCTCCCCGGCAGCGGCGCCAAAATTTGATCATTTGTCGTAGCGTCAAAAATAATTTACACTTTCTTACTACTCAAAATATAAATATAGCAAGGGCAAGAAAGGATCGATCCCACCTAGAGGTCTAGGTTGTCAAATCGTTATGGTTCCCTATAAATAACACCTAAGAAGTTTTGTGGTTTTATGAAATAAAATAAATAAAAGCAAAAAGCAAATAAGCAAACAAATCAAATCAAGGATAAGAAATATTGGTTAAGGATTTCATCTTCAATTGTAAACAAGTTTATGAATATATGAATAGAATTCGTATTTAATCTCGCTATCATCAAAAGCCATAGAATACCTTATTGCAAGAATACTCCGTAAATTTCCAAAGTTATCAACACACACATTAGGGCTGCGTATGTGAATTCTACCTAAAGAATAACCTAACGCCTTGCGCTAATCAAGTTCAATTCCTAGGAGCATTAAGTTCAGAAATAGGCTAATCAATGCAATTGAAATACATTGCGCAAACAATTCGAACAAAGGTCAATTTCTACATATGATTACGAGGATGTATCACTACAACCTAGAATCATATCATGCTACTCGTATTCAAGGTTATCGCTCGATGAAAACCCTAAAATAGCTATAGATATGGATGTGAGTTCAATCAATTCTAGACTCGACTAAACAAACATTCAATCATATTGCAATCCATCAATCATGCAATTATTATAACCCGTAGAAATCAAACGATAATATTGAGAGAAAACTAATTCATAAAAATCATAACTTGGTTGCAAAATCCAACTACATCTTCAACCAATAATAAAAACTTAGTTACTTGTGTTTTTGGAAATCATCATAAGAAGTTTAGAAGAACCTATCATGTGAAACCCTAGAACAAAAGTAGAAGTCTCCCTAATGGAGATATCTCTAGGTTTAGAGAAAAAGTTCTATTTATATGCTTTTCTCCCCATAAGGATACTTTCCCAAAATTAGGTTAATTCTTCTCAAAACCCGTCTCCCAGTTGGTCCACCAAGCCCAGGAGTGAAAAATATGTCTATGGAATTTTGGGTCCAAAAGCGTCGCCGGAATTGATGACGTCATCGCCGGAATCCGGCCGCCGGCGCCGGAATCCGTCACCGGAAAATTTGTCTCCAGCCGCTTTTGTCATCGGAAACTGTCGCCAAAGCAAGTGTGCACTCCCGAAGAACTCATCTTCCCTTCTCTGCATTTCAAACATTCACAAAAGTCATCCAAACCAATTCTTTCTCTCTTGCGAAAACGCGCCCAAAAGCGTGATGCGTAGCTCATATGTCCGGCCGTCGATTCTTGCATCCGACTCATACCCCCCTCGCGATTCACTGAAATATTGCGATCGACACTTCCGGTTCCAAAATCCGATAACCGGAACTATGCTCACCGGCTTACCAATTTCGCTCCGTTTTCGCACTGCGGCTGCATTGTTATTTGCGGCATCTGTTTTACTTCCTGCATCAGACTCTGATCCATGACAGCAATATCTGCCCTGCAGATTCAACTCACTTCAGTTCTTTCACTACCCGAGCCATTACTGCCTAGCCATTCTGGCTGTAACTCCATTCTTGCCTACGCAACCTTCACCACAGCTGCCTGCACTCAGTTCAAGTCACCTGCAGCTCTGTGTAGCTGCATTCTCAATTCTCTCTCCAGCTAGCCATCGCACCATCACTTGCTCCAGTAGTCAGCTGTAATACACTCCGCCTCGCCACCAGCTCTGCAAATTGAGCCATTGCTTCACTGACTCTATTCCAGCCTCAGTCCTGCCATTTCCAGATTCAGTTCATTTGCAGCTGCATATTTCAGTTCACCCTCATGGCGCAGCATTCTGCAACTGCCTCAGGCCATCTCTGCACTTCAATTAGCCTGCAATCCTTCGCAGCTTCATTCTCTAACTGGCAGCAGCAACAGCATTTCATCTTTACCAGGTTCACCAGTCCAAGCCAGCATCACAGCATCACTGCGCTGCTGCCACTGCCCTGCCAAGAGTTAACCACCAGCTCCACCTGCAACTCCCTTCAGCCCTGCCTGTAATGAGCAACACCTCCTCTCTGCTCCATTTTCGCTCTATCATACCGCCAAGACCACGACCATACTGGCTCCCATTGCTGGCCTAACCACTACCTTGTAGCTTCCCTGATCTGAGACCACCACAGTTCAGTCCTCATCCCAAGAATGTTTTATTAGATTCAATAAATTAAGATGAGAAGTCTATACATAATTGGTATCCAAAAGGAATTATCAAATATTATATGATTTAGGTATACCGATAACAACACTCAAAGGAGCACCATGATTTGAGACTCCCCTAATACCCACTTTATAAGGCCAACCTCCGTATGAGTCCAACTACTTGATGTTGTAAAAAACTCTATCCAAATAAAATAAAACTCTTTTTTACCTACCCTGTTATTGCACCAACAGAATTGAATTCCATATCTTGTGAGCCTGAATCAGTCTAAAAGAATCTAAACAATTCCTAAAATCTTTTATAGAAACTCTCAAATGAGTTCTCTCCTTGTTTTTCCTCACTACTCAAAACTACATTAAAATACCCTATCACCAACCAGGGAAAATCCATTGCACTTATTACCTCCACTTCCTCCCACAACTCTCTTTTATCCATTGTTAAACATGCACCACGACTTTAGTGACTAAAACATCACCAACTCTCATAGTAATAACTTGTTCAGTGACTGATACAACCAAAGGAGGTGTTATATAAGAATGTCAGAATAACCAAATATTAGTTTTTCTTGTATCACTAAAATTATAAATCAATATTTGACCATGCTGGGTAACCTCAATTTTTTTTACATATCTACCAGAAACCTTCAGTTTAAGTTCAGCTACCCAAAGTAAAGAAGGATGAACGTGAATCACTAAACTTTATAATTTATCTTTGGCAACGACTTTTTTCAGGCCTCGGACATTCCAAAATATAACTCTCGTTGAGAAGAAATAGGTTGAGCGGATCCTGAAGTGCTCACTTCATTATTTATGGCTGAATTTTTTGTTGCATGTTTTCCGGTAGTAACAACCGGAATTCCACTTCCATTTTTGCCTCTCACTTTTTACCACCTGCCTTTATATTAGTACTAGATTTACTAACAATTAGATTTTTTTTTACCACACATATCCAGAATTTGTTCTTTAGGCAAGTCACCGAGAATTTGAAACTTACGTGGAGAAGCAATTTCATCCAAACGACCAAACTGCACAACCTTGGATACCTGACTTCCACTGGTATTATTAATATCATTTATGTGTTCAGATAATTTATTCACTTGCTTTTTAACCTTCAGAGACTCCATACAACAAGTACCAGAAGCAATAGATTTATCTTCAGATAATATAAAAAAAAACCTAAGAAGCTACCAGAATAAGTTTCTCAACAAATAAAGGAGGAAAATCTCGTTGAGAATCAAAGACACCAGAAAAATCAATAGATTTCCTTGAAGAACATTCTCTTTTATCTGAAACTGGTGGAATAATACCATCTAACTCTTCATCCTCACTCAAAAGATGCTTATCTAAGGTAGACAACTTCTCTTTTGGAGTACAACAAATGTCTACACCCCATGGATTAGGAACCTTCACCTCCTTTGGATTGTACCTCTAGTTAGATTTTGGTTTCTCAATGATAACCCCATTACCACTTTCACACAAGGGAGTTTCCTTTCTTTTTTGTTCTACATTCGGCTACTAAATGACCTACAACCTTACAATGCTTTCAAAACTTGGGTAGTTTAGGAATCATTACAGTTGAAAAAAACTTCCAAATTTCGACTCAACCCAAACCTTACCTAGAATTATCTTAGCCAAATCTATTTCCACCAGAATATTTACAGAATACCCAATATCATTGTTTCAGAGTATCTCGATCAACATTAACTTGTCTACCAATAGCTATACCATTGGACATCCCAATTGGTTCATTCCAATATTCAATATTCAAACCTAGGAAAATGAACACATACAAAAGCAGTAGATGATTTTTGAGCTTCAAGATTGAAATTTTACGCCCAAACTCTGAGCCTTAATACTTGAGATTGTACAATCCAGTACATTATATATATATTTTTCTGATCAACTTCATTATCTAACTTTATCATGAAAAAACCTTTGCGAACAACATCCATCTTCAATTTAACAAAATCCATCGACCAATTAAACAGAATCTCCATTCATCTAAACTCACATCCATAACCTCATCAGGAATATATACCGCGAAGTCATTACCTTATTTTTACCAACAGAGTGACCAGAAATATATCAATCGGGGAAACCCTAGATGACGAATCGGTATTCCCGAAAGTTCAGACATCATTTATAACTAGATTTAAGATAAATCTCCACACCATTCATTGAAACAACTACGTAATTCCATTAAGAATCACCTGAAGTGATGAACAATTTCTGAAAATGAAAAACATATCTGAAATGAATTGAGTGAGTTGATCGCCCGAGTTGCAGACCTTCTATCAACTCAACTCACCCTAGTTTTTTCTGAAATTAGGGTCACTAAATAAACTATAAAATTGGTTAAAGAATATATGATTTTTTTCTTCTTCCAAATTTAGGGCTTGTGTTCAAAATTGAATTTCTTTTAGAGCAATTTAATCATAAATCTATTTACAGATGAAGTATATGATGTCATCATAATGAATTTATTCAGGTAAGAACGATACAGTTATCATGAGATTTGAAAGAAAAAAAATCACCGATCTTCATATTTATTTTTTAATATAGTACTTAACATCTTATCAGTTGCAGAAGAATTTTTTTCTAAAAAAAAACTTATTTGGAAGATGATGACGATTAGGGCTGCACATGGTTCGGTTTTCATCGGTTTTTGGCAAAACCAAAACCGAAACCAGTGTACTCGGTTTTCCAATAATGAAAACCAATGAAACCATTAAGGTAGTTCGGTTTTGTTCGGTTCGGTTTATACTTGGTTTTGTATAAAACCATTCGGTTTTTTGGTTAACCAGCTAAGTCACTGAATTTTTTTATATCTGTCAGTCTCACAGAATTGACAGGCAAATTTTTCCGAACCTGTCACTCAAGTTTCAAATACATCAAATGTTCCAACTTCCAATACATATTGATAGAAACATTAAATTTTAAAGAGTCTAGTTTCTCCTTAATAACAAAAACGAAAAAACATCAAAAATTCATAATCATAACTGACTACACATCTTTAGATGGAAAATCAACATAGAGGTCTCATTCCTAAAAAGGTCGACAGGAAATAGTTTGTTACAATGAATACACTTTGCATGTGTGGAAATTGGGTATTCCACAGGAGGTTGTAATGGTAACTTTTATTACACAAACTCGAGTTAAATATGAAACAAGTAATTGCTTTACGAAATGTACAAAAAACTCATACTAATCACAATAACAACATTCCCAAGCAAAATAAACAAGATCAGCAGCACATTGTTGCATTTTTCCAATCATTTTCAGTCTATAAGCTAAGTCTAGACATCAACAGTCCATGACCTCTTGGAAAATCAGCTGCCTCAGTTTCTTCCTAGTAATCATAGTTCACTCTTCTAAACAGGATATATATAAAACATAAGCGTAAAATATAAGTTAAACCGATATAAGGATACAATTATCCCACAGCAAAAAACTAGAAAATGACAGGGATGGTAATCTGAAAATTCACTCACCATTGGTGTCTTCCCAATAAGCTGTTATAAACCCACCAAAGGCGAAGAACCGAAGATTAGAATCATCGAGATAACTTTATGTCAAGTATATATATATATATACTAAATTTAGCATTCATATATGTTACAATACACAATTCAAAGTTCGTTGGACAGATCATTTGCTTGAAGAATAACAGTTCCCTTGAGTTAGCTAATTCAACCTAAAGCATAAAACACAAATCTCAGGTCTCCATATCATGTTTCTCGCTCAATTTACTTGATATAACTAGAACATAATCGGAGATAACAAAGTTCGTAGTTATCATGTTAAAATGAATTGCATTCTAGAAAATGAAGCAACAACAAACACCAAATAGGAAGTGAAGTGAGTAATACTGACAGACTACCCTTTCCAATTCTTAAAATGCAATCTATGTTCAAAAACGAAAGGCGCTGTAATTAAGCACCGGCTTCTCATACACCCAAACCCCACCACCACCACCAAAGTGAATATGACTCTAATGAATTATACAATTGATCCAAGATACATCTAAGCCCTAAGTTTCTTGAGAAACAACCAAATCACTACAGTAATCAACGAAAATAAACAAAATTGAAGACTTGTGAAACAAAAGTTCAAGTGAAGGAACAATAAAAATTCCAAATTTATCCCAAAATCAATAAAAATTAAAGAAAACCCAGTTTGGAATTTGGGTTGAATTAATGATTGTATACCTGAGAAACATCTTCAGCAATGTTAAGACCTTCAATTTGAGTGGATGGTTCAGCAGAAACAGCTTTACAAATAAACTAGAAAACTAGAAAATTACAGGGATGGTAAACTAGAAATACTAGATCATGATATCCTGAACAATCAATATCAAATTGCATAATATCAACCTAAAATGATAACCTAAAAACTAATTTTGCCTACAGATTGAAAACAACCCCATATAAGTTATATAACCAAAACATCGAATCAAACCCTAGAACCTCTAAAAACATGATAAGAAATAAGATTCGGAAATAGGGTTTTTGTGTTTAGTAGCTTTAATTACCATCTATACAAAAATCCCCAAAAAGTATCTAAACCCTAAAAAGAATTCCACAACAATTGATGGAAACCCTGGAAATAGAAAACTAAAAAGAGGGAAAGAGGAGAATACCTTAATCCTTAAGCACAAACCACCAGCCTGCGGATCTATGGATTTTTCAAGCTTTTGTTTGTCCTGGTGATGCACTGATGTCCAGGGAAGAACCGAAGAAGAGGAGCAGATTTTGAGAAATGAGAAACTTCGATCTATTCCCTGACGAACTCCACCGAAGTAAGTTAATATCTACTAACATCCACGACCAATATTATTTATGTACACATAATTAATGTAATGTTACTTAGTGATGCCTTATAAAATATTCTTGAATAAATCTACTAATCTAGGTTGTGAATTAAGGAAGAGAGAGTATGGCATTCAAATGTCTTTTTTTTTTTTTTTCAAGCATGTATTTATCAATAAAGAATTAATTTACAATTTCACATGGATATGTGATACCGACAAAGTCATGGAAAAGAAGGCTGGTCCCAAATTTTGGTTCATAAATTTCCCATTTGAATACCATCTACTACATGATTGGTCATGCCAACTGCTGCATGATTTATCTCTCTGTAGATGTGTTGGATAGAAGCTTGCGAAATCTTTCGCTTTCAGATGGATGTGTGAATTGAACAAAAGGTGTACCAAAAATATTCATTTTTATCTATATCAAGTTAACTTAGATTTCTTTGTGTAATTTTCATATGGTTACTTGACTCAATAATAGGTTGTCGGATCCTTGTTAATTTGATAACTAAGTTCTCTTTATCCCAGACTTTGTGATTCCTTAGTATAGACTAAAACTCTTCTTAATTGATCGGTTTAAGATTGTTCTTGAGAGGTGGTTAATGATCCAGGCTTCTCACCCAAATGAGTATAAGTGTTCCGGATTTGTGAGCTTTGCTAGCTTGTCTATTGCAAACATATTTCCAAGCCTTTGATCTATTTGATTTAAAAGGAAATCAAACAAGCTTATCTGCTAGAGGCAAAAAATCTTCGTTGAGGTTAAATAAACTCTTAGACTAGAAAGGACGTCAACTAAAGGAATCAATTGCGTAGAGCCTTACAAAGTTCAAGAGCAAGGAGCGCGACTGCACTTGAATTGCTTAGAGGGTTAATTCAATCTCAACTACATTCTAGTTCGAAGGGTGATAGTATGCTAGTATCTATAGCGACTTAATAAAGTTTAATGTTCACATATGGACAAGGTCCCAGGGTTTTTCTGCAGGTGTAGTTTTCCTCGTTAACAAAACTTCTGGCATCTTTTGTTTTTCCTTTTCCGTGTTATATTATTTTATCTTTATTATAAGATTAACACAAGTAATACGTGATCAATCTTAGTATATAAGTCCATATTAATTGGGATCTATTACGAGACTCGTTCTTATAGAATTCGTATCTTAAAATATTGATAACAAGTTTCGTACTTGGCAGAGTTCGGATCTTATTATTTGGATACGACTACATTGATCTTGCATATTGAATTTCGAGATCGTCTAAGTACTCTTCTATACAATCAGGTTCACAATTATTTTTTTCTTGACGTTCTGAATGTCAAGAGAAAGAAATATACACTCTATATACATATTGTTCAAGAATCTTTAAATAGGGGGTCTACTTGTAATTATATTAGGTTTTGTCCATTAAGGTTGCCGAACGAAAAAGTTGATGGTTTACTTGGTACCCTCTCCTTTCCAAGGTTGCTCTCGCACATAATTTTTTTCGTATAACCATGTGTACTCAGTTTACGTCATTATAAACCAAGTAAACCAGAGTTGCTATAAGAATTGGTTTTTTAATGACCCTTGGCGCGAAATGGCAAATCATAATACTTCCTTAATAACACGTTCACAAGTAATATCTTAACTTTCAAAAGTCAAAAAATAAGAAGTTAGTTCGGGTATAAAATTTCAGAATAACTTCTATAAACAAAAATATCGACTTATTGCGAAGCAAAATATCGTTACTTCTGATTTCAGACTTCTAGTATCCAAACACACTATAAGATATCCCATTTGGTCCAGAGGATCAGCACTAGGCACGACTCGCACGACAACTATTACATTATTTTCCTCCACATTCAGCTGTGGCTCTAGGATATCCACACTGGAGATGCACCCTATTGGACGGACTTAGGCCCCTGTTGGCTTAAAAAATCAAACAAAAACCATGTGCCGTCTATTAAGTTCCCCATGAATGGAGAAAGCAAGAAATTTCAATCAATCAAATAACTAATAAATAAATTCTGTCTTCTTCTTCTTCTTCTTCTTCTTCGATCCTTCTTCCCTATTAAAATACAAATCCGGGTTTCCATTCAACTCTGGTTATCCTTGGTCTCTCTCTTCTTCCTCTATCTCTCCATCTCTTCCTCAATCGGAGAAGAGACCAAAAGGAAAACAAAAAAAACAAAAAAAAACCTAGTCAACCCCGATTGAACTTAAATCTCCCCAAATCCTCATCCAGATCCACCAAGTAATGAAATTGTTGTAAAAATTTAGAAGAAAATGTCGTCTGAGATTGAGGTTGTTGTTGAAGAAGAAGAGATCGAGAAAACAACAACAAATAAGGGGAAAAATGAAGTGTTATCATCAACGGAGACTAATATTAAGAATGATAATGATGAGAGTCTACGGAATGATGTGTATACAGCAGCAGCATATGGTGATATGGAGAAGTTACAAAGATTGGTTGAGTCTGAAGGTTGTTCAGTTTCTGAACCAGATGGTTTAGGTTATTATGCTTTACAATGGGCTTCGTTAAATAATCGAACTGCTGCTGCTCAGTATATTATCGAGGTCTTGCCCTAATTTTTCTAAAAAAAATTTGTAATTTTTAGGGGGTTTGAATTTGAATTGATATATTTGTTTGTGTGTTTTGATGAATAACAGCATGGTGGAGATGTGAATGCATCTGATCATACAGGACAATCGGCATTACATTGGAGTGCTGTAAGAGGTGCAGTTCAAGTTGCTGAGTTATTACTTAAGGAAGGTGCTCGCGTTAATGCCACGGATTTATATGGTTATCAGGTTAGATTTTTTGAGTATTCAAATTTCATTAGACCCTTACTTTTGTTGAATGATGTATAAAGAGAGGAGAGAGCTAGTAAATGAGAAAAAACAGTCCACATAAAACTTACATATGATTAGACTAAGTGGTCGAAAAATTCTTTGAAGATTGGATGAGTTAATAACAAAAGGCCAATTTTGTATATCTTGATTTTGTTTAGTTAGTTAATCATGTTTTATAGTTGGAATGGGTGAAGACCATGAGGTTGGTAAGTTAACTTGTAGATTGCTTACTTTAACTTTTAGAGTCTAATTGTTGTGTATTTCCTTATTTGCTTTGCTGAGTAAGAACTCTGTAGGGTCTAAGTAGGAAAGGCGTTTGTATGCGGAAGGAAATTCTTTGATTGTATATTCGTCAAGAGCATCAGTTATTTAATGTGAAAGTTAAACCTCTAAGGCAGTATATATTGGGCTTGATAGTCTTAAGTTGAATTAAATGAAAGTCATGCATGCTGTTTTAGTGTTGATTACTGAATACTTGTAACTCATAGTGAAATGATGAATGTAATAGATATCTTGTTTAATTGGTGAAAATGTTGAAATTTCTGGTTTCACTGTATCATTCTGTTTACTGTGTCTTCTTACAATTTATGTGCTGATGGTCGTGCTGATCACATGTCACTTGGTTGCAGACGACTCATGTTGCAGCACAATATGGTCAGACAGCGTTTCTATATCATATTGTTACCAAATGGAATGCGGATCCGGATATGCCTGATAATGATGGAAGAAGTCCTCTGCACTGGTACTTGAACTATTTGAAAGGCCTTTGTATTTCTTTCATTTCATTTCTTATACTGCAAAATTCGCATTTATTCTAATATCAACATCTCAGCTACATTCTTTACCTATATAAACTTAGGCAATTTATCTGCTTTTTTGGAGCTTCTTGCCTTTGATACATTGGTTAAATAGTTTAGTATATGCGTAACTTGTCTGTCTTGTAGAGTAAGGAAACTATGAGAGATTTTCTAACATTATGGATTTGGATTGGTTTTGTTAGAACTTTTAAGTGGAAGAAGTGTTGAAGATGGATTACTTGTTGATTGGGCTATACCTTTAATTAGAAATTTTAGAATTATTGAAGTTTTAGATCCTAGAATATCAGTTCCTTACTCAGATTTGAAACCTGTCACTAGCTTATCTAAACTTGCTTGTTGCTTCAGCGTGTGTTGGTAATACTCAAAAAAATAGACCTTCAATTGTTTAAGTTGTAACTATTTTGAACAGTTTAGAGTGCAGTTATTTTTGAATCTCAATATCCAATGCTAATGGGGTAAATTTGTAACTTCTTAAGAATATCTGAAATATCAATTATGTAACTTCTTAGGATAAGCCTATTTCTGGTTTTGGCATTTAAAGTAAATCAAGCATAATTACTAGTTAGAACAGGAAGGAAAACTATTTAGCTTCAACTTTTGCACTCACATGTTAAATTAGAGAGGCTAAAGAGGTGAGGCAATAATCTGAACAACAACATCGTTAGGAAATCCTAGACACCATTCAGAACCTAGCCTTCAGTCCTTGTACAGTATATGACAAAATTAAATCTTGTTTTTTCCTCTATAACGGTTTAACATATCCTATTGATGTATCAAAGCTGTTGTTTGCTGATGAAAACATACATGGTCAGTGGTCTTTAGTTTCTTCTATCTGCTGAGTAATTTAGTTTCGAGTGTTGCATCACTCATCTGATATTCCAATTCAGTGCTTTCTGATTCAGAGTATTTTGAGGATGTTTTTCATATTTAAAGAGAGCATCATGGGTTTTATTTTGATTTTTAATTTTACTTCTGAGGTCCATAGGGCAGCGTATAAAGGTTTTGCTGATTGTATACGCCTTCTTTTATTTCTGGATGCGTACAGAGGACGGCAAGACAAAGAGGGTATAATCTTCTTTACTACTTTTTTTTTTTTTTTTTTTTTTTTGCAAATTGTAGTTAGAATCACTGTGATTATTTATTATGACTAAAGCCGTCCTGGTCCTTTACTTTTCTTACTTAATTCTGTTAGGTTGCACTCCTTTGCATTGGGCTGCCATTAGAGGGAATCTAGAGGCATGCACGGTGCTTGTTCAGGCAGGAAAAAAAGAGGATTTAATGGTGACTGATAAAACTGGCTTTACACCAGCACAACTTGCCTCTGATAAGAACCATCGACAAGTTGCTTTTTTTCTTGTAGGTATTTTAATGCCAAAGCATGTGTTTTGGTTAATATCTGTGTTGCGAAATGATGTTTTCAGTGCTCTGGTGGAAGAAAATCTTGAGTAGGAAAACTGTAATAATCTGTTATAGAATGCTAGCAACTTCCCATTAGGTCTTTTATTGTTTTAATTATCTTGTACTTGTTGGCAACTTGGCATTCAACTTGGATGCTTAGGTTTTTATTATATTTGATTGTGCAGGGAAATGCAAGAAGATTGTTCGATAAACGATGTGATGGGAACACTCGCCTTGGTAAAATAGCTAAATTAGGGCTTGCACCTCTGTTGTGGTGTATAATTGCAGTGCTTCTTGTGACCTACGAACATTCAGTTATCAGGGGTAAGCCTTTGTGTCCCGAATTTATTTCTTGGCAAAGTATTTACTTCAGTGGACATTACTTTTATTTATATTATCTCGTTGGTTGCAGCATCAAATCTGCCTCAGTTATCATTTACATTTGGGCTTTTTGCATGGTTGGGAGTTTTTCTAGCAACTGGTGGATTGCTTTTGTTCTATAGATGTAGCAGGTATGTCTTGTGGATTTCTAACTATCTGACTTTTAATGGTGTTTGTGAGTTATAGATTGACAGTGGTTAAATTTATCTTGTTTGCATAAGGGGTTACAATGTTCAATTATATCTATGGGAATGTAGATTTTGAAGGTGAGCTGTATGAGCAATTATTAAGCATTGGCTAAAAATAAAGAAAAAATTATAAAATGAATCCACCTTATCAGTTTTAAAAAATAGCTTATTCTGTACCCCAATAGATTAATTATATTAGTAGTAGTGTCCATTAAATACTGCCCCAGGCCCCCAGTTTTAGTTTTGGGTTGTCCAGACTCCAGCCAAGGTTGTAGGTTCCATGTTTGATAAATGCTGATACTGAGGGATGTTTCCAAGCAACTCAAGCTAGTTTCTGGTATGAAATGATAAAACTCAAAATTTTCTCATTTCAGCCACCATTCAAACTGAACTGAGACTTTGCAAAATGTTATATGACTTAAAGTAACAAACATCGGGTGAATCAGTGCCTTGATGGTCAATATTCTTCTTGCTCCCTTGCTTGTAGTGCCCTCATTCATTTAGAAGTAAGATGCTACTTTAACTGTTTTAATCGAAAATGATATCCGTACCGTGGGTTCTCCACCGAGGGCTGTCCCGAGTGAGAGAACCTACTGACCCGCCAAAACAGCACCCCCCTACTTTTCTCTGGCAACAGGTCAGTGGGTCCCACCAAGTTCTCTCACTCGGGACAGCCCTCGGTGGAGAACCCACGGTATCTGTATCATTTCCGTGTTTTAATCTCATGACCAACTACTTGCTCTTTCACCATTACCTTCTATTATGATTTAAGTTCTTTTATACAATGTAAGTTTTCTTTAAAATCATAATGTTAATGTTCACCTGCATGTGTTGGCATTTGGCGTCATGTTACATTTCACTATTTCACATATATGTGACTGAGTGATGTTTTATTCGTTATTCACCAACGCTATTTTTGTTTGTCTATTTATTTGCTACTTGTAGGAAGGATCCAGGTTTCATCAGAATGAATGTACATGATCCGCAGAATGTCAAAGATGATGTGAGTTACATTTCTTTCTGTTGGTCAATTTGGCCCATTTACATTTCTTCTGCGAGACATCTGTGCTAATTTTGACGAGCGTGTTTACATTGTGATTCTCAAACCTGCTGTGGCATGCATGCATTTGAACAGGCTCTTGCACATTTCTTGTTTTCTTTCAAGGCATTGCAGAGTATGAGTTTTGGTTTATGATTTTTCAACAGGAGCCTTTATTGAAGATTGAGGTTAACAATCCTGCTTTGCTGGCTGGGAATTGGTCTCAGCTTTGTGCGACATGCAAGGTTTCTTCTGTCTAAGATTTATATTACTTCTATCCTTTAGCTGTTCTTTATCATATCTAATTTGTGGATCTGGATTCTTGTTTAGATTGTCCGGCCACTTCGTTCAAAACATTGTTCTACATGTGATCGTTGTGTTGAACAGTTTGATCATCACTGTCCTTGGGTATCGAATTGTATTGGCAAGGTAATGTTTATTTTACCTCTGCTTAGGTTTTCAATTGTGTTTCTCATGATATTTTTATTTTCCCGAGTTTCTAGCATTTGATTATGTTCACCTGGTTAACTGAGTATCATTTTCTTAATCGCAGAAAAACAAGTGGGATTTCTTCTTGTTTCTCATTCTAGAAGTTTCTGCAATGATGGTCACTGGCACAGTCGCTTGTATAAGTATGTCTTTGGTGGTGGTGCTCTTTTTCTTTAATATTAGCAAGACATTGAGTTCATCTACTACAAGAATTAATGGACTTCTAATGCAGGAATTTGGAGCGACCCAATGGCTCCATCTACTTTTGGTGCGTGGATGAATCATGCTGCTACTCGTCATACTGGCGCTGTATTATTTCTGGTCGTAGACTTTTTTCTTTTCTTCGGTGTTGCAGTTTTAACTGTGGTACAAGCTTCACAGGTATGTCAATGAAATCTTGAGTCGTAGTTCAGATAAAAGCGTAAAACTTAGGAAGTTATCACTTATCTTGACCTCTTTTTGTAAATCAAACTCGATCTAGTTACAATCTGGCTTGGTAAGATAAACCCATTTTGTTCATAATTAAGATGATGTACAATTAAATTGAGCAGAATGGGTTGCACTTGCTTAAGAAATTATATGGACACATTTACCCAAGGTTCTTTCGGAAGCTCTAGCCCCTTATAATCACCACAAATATTATGATTTACTCCCTTTTGTCCTTTTAAAAGAGATTACTTCCATTATTTGCACATTAGGAAAATTAAGAGAATAGTGTTTGATTTTTTTTCCCATTTCTATCCTCAAATAATATCCTTGACAGGAGTAAGTTTAACAGTAGTGTAGGAAATACACCTCTTTTAGGGGAGAATATTTTTTAAGGGACGGAGTACTATTTTTAATGTGGTCTTATAAGGCAACTTCACTCTTTTACCAGCACAGGCTCTCTGTAGACTTTGTTTTAAACTGCCACTCAATTTTGCCGGCTTAATATATTATTGAACCATCCTCGAATGCTTCCCTGACTAATATTACTCCGTAGAAAGCGAGGAATTTAGCTTTGATTTGATTCCCATTTTCTGTAACTTTTATTTGAGACTCATGCTGCCATTTTGACTTTCCATTCCTACTTGAATCGGAGACACATATTTACAAGATTACACCAGCTATCTTTACTATTCATATTTGCTGTAGATATCTCGTAACATCACAACAAATGAAATGGCGAACGCTATGCGTTACAGCTACCTTAGAAGTTCTACTGGTCGCTTCAGAAATCCATATGATCATGGGATCCGAAAGAATTGCTCTGATTTCGTATTTAAGGGCTACAATGAGGATGTGGAGCTGATTGAAGACCAAACTGATTCCGAGGGAATAGTAATGACGCCGATGACAAGAAATTCAACTTCGCCAAATGGTGAGGATAACACGTCAAACAGTCACGTATCTGTTGACATCGATTCTAAGAACACAAGACATCAAGGACACGTGCATTCTTCTCAGTGCAACCACAGTAACCATAGTAGTTCCGATCACAAAAAAAATCATGCGCAAGCATCTGACAACCCTCCATTAGGATTAGGTCTTGGTCTTGGAAGAAACCAATCACGTTCTGTTGTAGCGCCATAGAAGTATGTACTGTGTAGTTAATTGTTGTGTTCCTTTTCATTTTTGTAGTTCTTTTGTTTATAAGCATACATCTTATAGCTTGTTCCAAATAGGTTACATCATTATTTGCAGGTTTTGCAGAGTTTCACTCATAGAACTTGGCCGACTGTTTCAGTGGTCTTTCAAATTTGTTATTGTATAATTTTTAAGGTCGGGTGAGGTGTATGGTGATAGATTTTGTTGGCTGTAATCCAAGCTCAATTTTCTTGGGGTACCTCCTTGATCCTTTTGGACATTGCATTTTGATGTTTCCTTCAAAGAAAATCAATTCTCTAGGACTAAAAAATACAAACGCAACTTCTGAGTAGAGCTTTTTGATAACTAACCAAGTCATGGGGCAGTAGCATGGCAGATTTTTGTTGCATGACAATTTAGTGGTAGACAAGCCCAGTTTAGGGTTACGATGCATAAACTGATCTGCCAGACAAATTTCTGTGCTGCAGATTTTTGGTCATAATGCAACAACAGATTATGAGATTTTCCTTAACAGTTACAGTGCAGCAGATTTTTGGTCATATTGTGTTTTTCTTGTTATTCTGTTGAACATATCACTTATTTTTTTTTTAACTAGTGCCTTAGCAGGGCAGGTCTAATTAAAAAGCTTCTGCTCAGAAACCCATTTGGTGCAGCATGTGTTGTGTTGATTAGAACTGGAGAACATCCTGTAACTACTGTGTAATGTTCTGGGATTTAAATGGAACCTGCCAGAGAATAGACGTCCGAAAAATCTACAATTACTCAGCAATTTTTATATGAACAACAAGGCTTCATTGTCAATAGCCCAATCCCAATATGCTGCGATACAGGTTCATTATTCCAAAAGTTTCAAGTTCATAATTGAAAGAAAGGAAGAAAGTAAAACACTAACAGAAAAGCTGATTGAGAAAAAAAAATTAACAGAAAAAATTGACAGACAATAAAAAGTGTAAGGGGGGGAGGGATTTAGAGGGAGAGGTCGGCCAAATCGAAAGTTCTCGAGACAGCTTTACACCAAGACTCCACTCTTTTCTTCCTTAGCTCCTCATCCAACTTAGGCTGGAAAGTGGTAGGTTTCTCTTGTTTTGCTTCATCAGAAAAGACATCTTGTTCTGTCCAAACTCCCACAGCTAACCCAGCAGCATAGGCTGCTCCAAGAGCTGTGGTTTCAATGTTAGCTGGTCTAACGACTGGAGATCCCAACAAATCCGCCTGTTTATATCCAATTAAGATAACAAAGATTAGGTCCTTCGACTGATGACAATGTCGAACAATCTGACAAAAGTTCTTAGTTATCTTAAAAGCAAACAGTTCAGAACCGCATCTTAATCAATTTGTATGGTGCACTTCTTTCACAATATGAAAAATGTTTTTTAGCAAATAAAATGGCATTACAACAGAGTTGTATATTGAATCAAAGAAACTGAATTTTAAACAAAACATATCAAAAGAACCAGCAAAAATATTCATGCTACAGCAGAGTAATACATTCCGAAGTTACAGCTAGTAGACATAGCAAAATCACGTAGTATCATTAAAGGGTTTGATTAGATAGTGAAAATTTCCTAGCTTAGAACGTGGAATGTCAGTTAGAGATTGAGTTAGTGACTTATGGTTCATTTTGATCAAATATTCATAAAACTATATCTACTGATCCTGACCAAAATATAGCTACAGAAGAAATAACGTTTAAAACGAGCATAGTTCCATTCTTAAATCAGTTAAATGAGATAGGACGATGAGGGATACGAACCTGAATTTGCATCAATAGATTGTTGATAGTTGCTCCACCATCAACTCTGAGCACAAAATCTCCATCCTCATTTTTCACTTCGCCCTTCTCCCCAGCATCCTTATGCATTGAGTCTAAGACATCTTTAACCTGAAAACACATGCTCTCAAGAACAGAACGTGCAATGTGAGATTTGTTAGTAAATCTAGTGATCCCGATACAAATCCCACGAGCATCATCACGCCACCAAGGTGCAAATAGACCATTAAATGCAGGAACAAAATAAACTCCACCAGTGTTCTCAACTTTCCCTGCCAGTTCTTCAATCTCACTAGCACTCTGAATTATACCAAGACTATCCCTTAACCATTGAACTGCTGCACCAGCAATAGCAATCGAACCCTCCAAAGCATAATTTGTCGGTGCATTAGGACCGAGTTTGTAAGCGAGAGTAGTCAGTAACCCATGGGTTGAAGTGACAGCTTCCTCACCAGTATTCAACAGTATAAATGCACCAGTTCCATAAGTGCTCTTCGCCTCGCCTTTCTTACAAGCCTGACCAACCATTGCAGCATGTTGATCACCAAGACATCCAGAAATCGGAATACCAGTAATTGGCCATCCTATTCCGATTTTACCAATAACTTCGGAATTACTAATGATTCTCGGCAAGATTTCACTTGGAATTCCTAAAGTTTTCAATGTAGGTTCATCCCAACTCAAACTTTTGATGTTCATGAGCATCGTTCGAGATGCATTGGAAACATCAGTTACGTGTAAACCGGGTTCGGTTTGTTCTCCACCACAACCACCAGTTAAATTCCAGATCAACCATGTTTCAATTGTTCCGAACAACGCATCCCCATTCTTTATAGCTGTTTTCACTGCTTCAACATTTTCCATTAACCACAGAAGTTTCAATGCACTAAAGTATGTACTAATCGGCAATCCACATGTTTCGACAAAATGAGTTCTTCCTCCTGATAATTCTTTCTCTAATCTCCTACAAACCACATATAACCCAAACACACATTCAATTCAATAATCTTAAAAAAGAAAAAGAAAAAAACATAATTAGCAAAAAAAAAAAAGAAAAAAAACTAGGTTTCTATGAATGAAGAGACGCAAAGTCAAAATCATAATCTGCAAAAATTCAAACATGGGTTTGAATCAAAATCTTAAAATAAACATAACCCAGATCTTAAAATTGATCAAACTCAAAAAATTTACCAAATTTTACCATCAGTAATTTCTTTCTCAAAAAATTAAAAATTTGATCTTTTTTTATCAAAATAAAGAATTACCTGCAAATACTAGTAGTTCTGGCATCCATCCAAACAATAGCATTATGTAGAGGTAAACCAGAAGATTTACTCCAAACAAGAGTAGTTTCTCTCTGATTTGTAATCCCAATAGCTTTTAATCCTTCATCAACATTATATCCATCAGCTGTTGCTTTATCTAATGCTTTTGCCATACAAAGCCTCACACTTTCTAATATCTCTATTGGATTGTGTTCTACCCATCTGTGATCATCATAACCCAAACACAAAACATTAATCAAATCATTGCGAAAAACAGAGAATTTCATATTTCAATTAAAAAAAAAGGATGAAAATTTTGATGAATTATTGTTACCCTGCTTCAGGATAGAACTGAGTGAATTCAGTTTGATGAGATGCAATAGTTTTAGCTGATTTATCATAGATTATGAATCTTGTACTTGTTGTTCCTTGATCAATTGATCCAACATATACTTGTTCTCCTTTCTGATCCATTTTTCTCTCTCTGAATTCTAAGTTTTTCTGAGGAAACAGAGTAACGAGTAATAAATTTCTTGGGAATGGAGACTAGAGATTTTATATCTCTGATGAAAACGAAAAGATAATAGTAAAATATTGGATTAGGATCAGGATCAAATAATTTTGTTAACTGAGCAAAAAATATTACACATTTTAAGGAAAAACGAAGTTTCTGTTTGTTTTCTTATTCTGCAAAATTTTCTAATTCTGTGACGTTTATAATTTCCAGAGATCTTGGTTTTGATTTCCCACAACGAATAACAACCCGAATCATTCAATGGTGATGTACCTGACACGTGGACGAAGATTATTGGTTGTTTCTCTTTGTTTGACTTAGACATTGTTTGACAGTTGTCATCATGTGACAAGATTAAATTTCTTACGTGGCATGGACTAAAAAGATGTTAAAAAGTAGGAAGTGCTATTTGGAGGTTGAGCGATCAAATCTTCCTGATGACCACATACACTACGTATTTTCATCTGTCACGGAAATTAGTTTGGTGCTAAACTGAATATTATGAACCAAGTTGGATAGGGACTCGTAACCTTTGGATGTCGAAAATTGATTTTACCCCGATCAACTTTGAATCGGTCACGTCATCATTGAGTTTGAGATTTGGAATAAAAATAAAACAAATATCATCAAGAAAAGCACGTACACGTTGGAGATGCAATGAGCCACTAATAGTACAACTAGAAGCATGAGGCATGAGCTACATACCCATTCTTTAGAGCATCCACAGTCATCGACCAAAACTAAAAATTTGGTCGAAAACACAGACGCATCGGAGAGGACTATCGATCAAATATCAGACTATAACCAAAAACCAGATCATATTTGGTCTTTGGTTTAGTTTTGGTCGGGCGTAGATTAAGATTACTGGCACGATGGGCGTAACTCAAAGTTACGCCTAAAACTAAAAAAAAAAAAAAAAAATGGGACGCATTTTGGAGTTGCATACTGATTAGGCGTAATCTCAAAGTTCTGCCACCAAATTTCAGTCTCCTCCACTGCGTTACAACACCTGGACCAAAACCCAAAATTTGGTTTTTTTTTTGCTCTTTGCTCTTTGGTTTATGATCGCACCACTGCAGTTGCTCTTAGCAATACCAAAAACAAAGCTCAAAGTACTGTGCCATGGCCAAAGGCCGGCCCCAAACCATTACTAAAAGAAATCACAGAAAATCATTCATGTCCCTAGCAAATGCTGCTTCCAAACTTTGGAATATTACGACGTACGTACCACCTAACACAAGTACACTATTAAATGACCAATTATTGCATGAAAACAAAATAAAATTGCTTATTTTTTCTTTTTTGTATACATTTATATTTTGTTCACACATGAACGTTTGACTTGTATGATGATGAGACTTGATAACAAATAGGAATAAAAGTAGTTCCGCGCCTCTTCTCACTGAAAGATACTTCTGGATAAAATTTATGTGTAGGGTTCTAGAGACTTTAAGAGATGACAATTGGAGCCGGCCTTGCCTGACTTTCATCTCTTCGGATAAGCAGCATATGAAAAGGCAACCCGGTCACTAAAGAGATAATTTTGACAAATTAGTGCAAAAAAGTCTATGAGTCCAATTCTATAAACATTCCTTGGAACCAGAAGAGTGTTTACATATAACATTTGTCGATCTTATATTTTGACTTTGCTGCGTTTGAGGTTACATCCCTAAATAAAAACCTATCATCTCCTGGCGTTGACGCTCGAGATCGGTTCCATTGGAACAGATCTGAGCAGCCTTGTAACTATGTTGATCTCCAGCCTCCTTTGTTTTACGTTTCTAGCTTTTTTCCTAATGTATGTTGTGTTTTAATTTTTGTTTTTACTTTTGGTCTATCTTTTGTTGTTGATTTTCTTTGGTTCTGGTTGTATGAGGTTTGGATTGTTAGTGCAAATATGAGTTGGGATCTAATGAAGAGAAGAAACCAAAGCATACTACCATCGTCAACTCCGATCTACAAGCAAAACGTTCCTTCAACAACCTCTCCGGCGGCAATGTTTTTATCGGTTTCGTTTGACAGCTCAAGATATCCTCTATTTCTTCTTCAAGGGATTATCTTTGATCTAATTTTAATTAGGTCAAGTTTTGTTTCAGTTGTTATTTTTAGTGTTAAGTTTATTAGGTCTGCTCTGGTGTGTTTACTCATGGATCTGGTGTTCCTCTCGGTAATGTGTATCTTATATTTAGGTCACTCTATGATTACTAGCCGCAAGTTTGGTAATGAATATTTCCGGCAGGAACAAGAGCTCCGACGATTATCACGGCGAGTTCTTAATATTCCAGCGAGAAATGTTTCTGATAAACTTTCCTTGCAATGTCATGGTTTTCAAGAAATTTTAAAAATGTGTTATAGGGTTGTGGATCATGTTCCAAGGATCCAAACTCTCCCGTACGTAAGCGGGTGTTACTGTTACTGTTACCGGTCTCTGCCATGTTTAATCGGGGGTTTCCACTGTTACTGGATTCTGATATACGTGATTCGGTTAACTGAGATTCTGCTACTGAAGATCCGTCACTTGGTTCTGTGTGAAAGTCACCTGTGCTGTAACTTCAGGTTAATACCTGCTTTATCTATTTAAAAAAAAAAAAAAGGTTGAGGTCACATCCAAAGTCAGACACCTCTAACAATAAAGAGAACAAAGGCGGTGGACAACTTTAACAATAAACTCCACTGTTGTGTGGATAATGATGATATCTATCATAATTCATAAATATAAGGTGGATAAACAATATTACCATATGCCAGTTGCCGCAACCTAAAAAGAGTAGATTTTCTCATCTTCCAATTATGCCAGTCACGTTCACATATTACCATTTCTGCTTCAAAAAATAAAATAAAATAAATCACCTTTTTAATGAAAGACCGATCTGTTTGTTCTTCCCATTTTAGGATATGCTCGAGAGAACAGCAATTCAACTACTTGTCAACAAAATCCAATCCAATGTTTAATGAAAGACCGATCCTTTTTTGATGCTAGACAGGCTTGGGCCTCTTCCGAAAAATATGCACGACATCACACATCACCGCATCAATCACTACTCTCATCAAATGAGCATTGGGCAGCAGTCCCGATTCAATTAGGGAACAAGAATATTATATCGTTGTTTGGCACTCAGTCTGGATATGTGCAACAACAACATGGCGAATTTGAGGAGTTCTATGGCAAGAAACTGCAATGCTAGTTTACCATGGATATTACAAGGGCATCGAAAATCTAATTGCAATTTGCCAAACCCTTCAGCCACTGTTTCTTACAAGACTCAGGCATCGAAAATCTAATTGCAATTTGCCAAACCCTTCAGCCACTGTTTCTTGCAAGACTCAAAGCCATTGCCTTTGATAATATTCGCACAATATTATCCGTAGGAAACAAACCCCGTAAATTTTTAATGAAAAGATTAGTCGTCTGAATAAAAAACTAAAATAGGACAAAATAAAACTAACAAAAAGCATAAAAAGTGCGTAATTTTCTTCCCTTAGTCGGCCATCCTGCAGCTACCTGGTTAACGAGAAGGGGCATCAGCTCATCAGTAGAATCAGATACACTAGTTTAGCTCCTTTAGGAATAAAGGTTTTCAGAGACATCATGTTGTCCACTTGAGCATGCAGCTGATAATCCAAGGAGGGACAATAGATATTATCATCATCATCACCAATGCGACGCTTTAGGCCTTTATTCATCCTAGTTCGAAAAACACTAGGATAGGTGCCGGAGCATTCCACCACCTTGAGATGTTTTTCTTGCAAATTGTAGAATATTAGACGTTCCCCATTAAACCAAGACAATAACACCAGTTCGGAGAAAATCAATACACGTGTACGAGGCGTAGGAGTAGGAGAAGTGTCGAAGTAGCAACAGAGGGGATGCGCTAGTAGTAAACCTTCCTTATCCATAATCTGAACATTGAAAGTTTCCTCTCTTCTCCATACTTGTTTGTCCTTGTTCTTCAATATATACATGTAAATCTTGTAACAACAACAACAAGCACCGGTTTGATAGTTACAGTGATGGCCGCGATGATCATTGTTGGAAGTTATCGTTATCCTCTCAGAACTTCCAATATAAGGGTATCCTTTGAACTCTAGAAGATGATCATCTGCTAAATACTGACGCTCAGTTGTCGGCGTTCCCAAAGCACATTCAGTTGGGAGTCGAATGAAGTGAATCCTCTCGTTGTGGAGGTCAAACGAGAGCAACATTTGAATGCCATTATTCTTTGTCCTCCAAAAAAGATCATCCTCACAAAAGGTGGCTTGTCTGCATAACGTTCTCGAAACTCTAATTCGACTAGGAAAAAAAGAAGATCCCAGTGGTGGTGAGATATCAAAAGTACTGATAATCATCTTTCTCTATGATATAGTTCCCAATGTAATGACCATGCAAAGAAACTCGTTGTTGGCTTCTGAAGTAAAAATTATTACAACCTTGTATACTTGTGATAATGGATCAAAACCAAAACCATGACACAAGAATTTGTATCCCTCAAGAGGGACGTACATAAGGGAGGACAACTGAATTAATATCATTGTGATAATGGTGATTAATCTCATTTCTTGATTACATAAAGAATAGTTTCATTACAGAGTTAAAGCGGAGAGAAGAGATATTAATACATGTCTTGACCGACACTAACAGACAGAAAGAAAATGATCTCACACGTGAGAATTATAACAGCTAGTGACAGGCTGGCTGTTATCCTACACCACTTAATCCGGGCTGCACAAGACCCGCCCATCATACCCAAACCCGCCCGTACCCGCTAAACCCGTGGGTTTTTAATCTGAACCCGCCCGTTGTGGGTGCGGGGTTGGTTATGAAAATAAAAACCCGCTGTCTATGGGTGCGAGGTTGGTTTAGTTAATACCCGCCCAAACCCGCCCGAAAAACCCGTTAAATATACACCATTGATAAAACTAATTGAAAGTCCTTGATCCTTGAGGATGCTAGGAGGAGAGACTTAAAGATGATAGAAGAGACATGACTCACTTATTGTTGTTCTGGAAACTTTTATTGTTTAAGTTTTAATCTGAACTTTAAAGTAGTCGTACTATTTAAACTTTAAACTTGTTTTTATTGGAAGTACTAGTGTACTATGTAGACTAGTACTTGTTTAAGCTTAACAATGAAGACTTATGTAGTTATGTTTATGGTTTGTTTTTTTAAGTTATCAAGAACTTAAGTAAGTAGTTTATTTAAACTTTAAAACATGTGTGTGAATGATTATTGAATATAAAGCGGGTTTAAACCCAAACCCACCCAACCCGTAGCGGGCGGGTAACAAAACCCGCCCGCTGTTTGTGGGTGCGGGGTTGGTTATGAAAATAAAAACCCGCAGTCTGTGGGTGCGAGGTTGGTTTTAGCTAATACCCTCCCAAACCCGCCCATGTGCAGCTCTACACTTAATAGTCTTAACCTGCACCGCATCTATCTTCAGTGATAACTCTATCATTATACCCCCTCAAACTCAAGGGTAGAGAGATGACATTGAGCTTGGATCTTAGCACAACAAGCCTAGGATCATGAAGACCTTTAGTAAATATATCTGCAATCTGATCCAGTTGTTTATGGGTGAACGGTTTCTGCTGTTTTCGGTAATTTCGTGTGGGTGAGAAACGAGTCTAAACCCTAAACAATGTACTGCACGGGAGTACTTTTGATTCGGGAGATCAATCTGTACAATCTTGGCCTAAACCAAGAAATGGTCGTTCCAGGCTTTCTTTGGTCACAAAGTGAAGGAGAAGGGTTGGTCTTAGGGAGGGAAGCGAAGAATGTGTTGAGACCAGAATAATTGATTCTGGAAGTGTGGGTGTTTTGTGACTTGTATCAGAAAGTTGAACTGGCTATCTGAACGAAAAGCTATTGTAGATGGTGGATTTTCGACAAAGGCTAAAATCGTAAACCCATAATTATATATATACTCCTGATCCATCAATCAGACGAGTACTGAGACTCATGTCTCTCGACGAAAGCATGAAAGCTCGTGCCGCAAGCATTTCTGACCGAGACTAATATCTCTCGAGAGAATATGCGAATGTGCGTCTCTCAAACGAGGCAAATGACATATCTTGTAAATACTGAGCAAGTCTAGTAACTATTTTATATAGAATCGAAAGATTGGACGGCTCCTAGACAGCTTGCCTGCTAGTATAGAGCAATAACGTCTTCAGTATGTAACAATATTTTCCCTGACTATATAAAAGAAATATGACGCTTCAACGAGCTCATATCATTCGACTCCTGAACAATTAATGCTCCTAGACGATCGTACTAGTATAGAGCCATCAATTAATTATTCCTAAATCACTAGATTCATTCACTGAGTCCCTGAAAGATATTCTACATTTTTCATAATATTTCGTTACTTCAATTCATGGTCCTTCCCAGCAGAATTCCACGGGTTAGTAATAAATATCTAACACACGGGCATCTGAGCACTATCGAGTAAGCCCCGACTAAAATGGTGCAAGTGTATTCAATGCACTAACGAGCACCTGAATGCACGAATGAATATTTCAAAATACGACAAGACGATGAACCTATGCAAAATAGGAAAGAAAATAATAAATAATAAAATATTAGCCAAGGCGCTGGGGACTAAACCCGCCGGCCGGCCGGTCGTGCCATGACCAGTCCCACGCCCAGTTTTATATTTTATCATATTTTTGTTATTTTCCTTAATCTTATGAAGATCCTTTCATTTGAACAAATATCCTTTGTTTTAAATGAACTCCTCAGTTTCATGGTGTTTCCTTCACATCAAGGAAATAATATAAAATTGGGAAAAATGTCGTGGGACCGTGTTACTAGCCAACCGGCTATGCCTTGATCCTGGCCGGTCCCACACCTCATGATTCCTCATTATTTTATTATTATTTCCCTAATCTCATGAAAACTCCTTAATCTCATGGTATTTCCATAAAACCATGAAAAAATAATAAAAAATTAGGGAAATTCGTGGGACTAGGCCCAGCCGGCCGGTCATTCTCTAGCCGGTCCCACACGCCCCTTATTTTATTATTATTATTTTTATGTTTCCTTGATCCCATGGAATTCCTTGATTTCATGGCATTTCTTTCAAATTATGAAAATTCCTTCAAATCATGGAAATAATACATAAAATTAAGGAAAACTCACGGAACCGGGCCCTAGCCGGCCGACCATGCCCAAGCCGGTCCGATACCCATATTTTATTATTATTATTTTCCCTCATCTCATGGAAACTCATTCACTTCAAGGAAACTCCTTGATTTCAACAAAACTCCTTAGTTTCAACAAACTCCTTGATTTCATGATATTTCCATAAAATCATGAAAAATAATATAAAAATAGGAAAAGAACCATGGGACCGTGGTCATTGGCCGGCCGGCCATGCCTTGGCCTTAGCCGATCCCACACTTCATGATTCCTTCTTTTTATAATTATTTTCCTTCATCTCATGAAGTTTCCTCAGTTTCGGCAAAAATCCCCGATTTCTTCATATTTTCCCAAATGATTGCTCAAACGCACATCAGAAAATATCAAAATTCTCAGGACTGAGACACGAACACTTTGGTGATGCGAGCATACTACCTTGACCGACCAAGGTTAGCTCTTTGGCTTATAAGAGGCCGGTCCCATGTATTTTCATTATTTGACCTAATCTGTTCATATTAGGTTCAAATTCTTCCAACAATTTGAAATATCCATAGAATGATCGTCAGTCGATCCCATGATCACCCAGGGCCGGTTCCATGACCCCTTGGTCGTTCCCTCATCTCTTCATAATTAATTAGGTTTTATCACCTAAGGCTCAGACGAGCATTATTTTAATAAATGATTAAACCAGCATTTAATGATCCTTTCACCAACTCTTCAAGAGACCTTGGTATTTGCTCACTCGAGCATGTGGGCGCTACATGGTCGACCCATGATCCCATGTAGCCGATCCCTCCTTCACTCCATGTTTAATTTTCAATAAACCATCAATTGGTCAATCGAATTAGGGTTTCTGAGTCCAGGGTTCATAATTCCAGATTCGAACGCTAATAATTTTACAACGATCTCATGATCAGCATTTTATTAATTATGCTCGGTTCAATTACCAGTGTTTTAAATTAATATTTTATTTTGGTCATGCTACCAAAAATTCATAAAATGAGCAACATTTGCTCAGATGAGCAATATTTACTCAAACCAAGGAATACTGGTTCAACTATCAATATTCAACAATTCATCGAATGAGCATTATTTGCTCATGTTAATTTTAACGTTCATTCATGTATTATACCTCTGTCTCAATAGGCATGCTCAATTCATGAGTCTCATAACATTTTCAAATCATGTTCGACTCAACAATACGAGGACTCATTGTCCCATGAAGTCAACAACTGACTCACTAATCACGAGACGTCAATCGTGTCACATGGGGGATATTAACTAGGGTTTTGGTTTGGCGGTCTAAGGCACGTGTGTTCATACACACGATGAGAATGTGAGCAAGTCGTGCAATCAGTTGAAGGAGTTAACAAAGTAGTGGATGGAAAATCGACCAAGTCTCCGCACGTTGAGCAACTGGTTTCAACACGATTTCCATTTCTCCACTCTTTGATTCCATCAACTGTCAAACTTCATGGGATCATGGTGTTTACAATTCTAGCAATATAAATAAGTTTCTGAATCATGATTGAAAAGAGGACAATCTTACGTCAAACAGACAACAGGAGATCAACATCTCAACGTCTGAGCAATTACTCTCAACAGAGCAATTCAATCGTTCAAAACTTATCTTATTTCAGAATACACAACACACCTACAATCTTCGATCACCATTGATCTCACACATTTCTCAGCTTCCCTCCTATAGATCGACCCATCCTCTCTTGTGACCGAATTTACTCTGGAACGGCCATTGTCTTGGTTTAGGCCGGAGTACTACAGATTGATCTCTCGAATTCAAAGCACTCCCTTCTTGCAGTGAATCTGTGTGAGGTTTAACAGTTCGCTCGGTTCAAGGAATTTCCTCCGCACAGTCGTCTCCTTAATTCCGTAAAAACCAGCGACTCGTTTTGCCCCATCTACAGATTGGCGACCACAGTGAGAGATCATTCTCTCGGTTGCAATCTCACTTCTCACAAACATGGTCTGGTCTTAGGTCCTGGTTCGATTTACCAACCCGGATTCAACTCCCTGCTATAATATTGCAAGCTCTGAGTGGTACCGCCAACACCACTCCTCCCACGCAACCCGTCACCACTACTCCTCCAGCGTAACTGCCACTACCACTCCTCCCCGTGGCCTTCCACTACTACCCCTCCGAGCACTAGTACTCCGGTGATCACCCCCGGCAAGTGACGGCACCGGAGCCATCAACAATCCACTCTTGGTAGGTCTCCTGAAAAATCGGAGAAAATCCACCTACCATAGGTGATCTCGATGAAGGTGCAAGAAACTCTTGCCAAGAATCGACTGACATGGTTTGCCACTCGGAAGGTCAAGACTCTTGCAGACAAGATGTCGAGAAAACTCGGGAGAAAGGAAAAGCTAAAGAAACATCTTCGGACGCCATCCCGAGGCACGTCGATCCATGTAGTAGACGATGAGGAAGTTCCTAAGGCTGCAGACAATCTACCAGCAAAAGAACCATCCAGTTTCATCACTCGTGAAGACCTGGAACGTCTTTTGGAAGATCGTGCACTACACCATTTTGGCCGATTAGAAACAGATTTTACATGTTACAAAACAAGGTTGTAACAGGCAGGTTCTGTTTCAAAACATGGCGTGACAAATTTTTGTAACGGCCCTGTAGCTGTTACAAATTTTGGGTTGTAACAGAGGTTGTAACAGACGTCAGCTGTTACTACGTGAAAATTCGTAACAGACATCAGCAGTTACGAATTATTTGTAACAGAGAGTTGTCACAGGAACGGGCCGTTACTACGGTCAGGTTGAAACAGTTCTTTGCCGTTACGAAGTTTTTTGTAACAGCAAAAAATATTGCTAGTCAGCATTGACCCGGTCAAAACTAGTCAATACTAACTAATTTTGACCAGGTCAATATGACTGGCAGTTCATTTGCTGCCGGAAACAAGTCGGAATTCCAATTATCCTGTATACACCTTTCACTCCATTCATCATCCACATTCAACAGTAATTTTCCAAATCAATTCATCATATAAAAAAAGAACTGAAATTTTTTTAAGTAGCAATTTTTTTTTTTCAAGGGAATACATAGAAACTTCATAAGTTCAGTTCATTCTCACTTGAATCATTATAAGTTCAATCCTTTGTCCTAAGGGAATACAAATTTTGTGTACTACAAACATTATGAACATATTCTGTAACAAAGCACACCATGAGAGCGGATGGGTTATCTTTGTTCTCCTCAGCTGCTTTCCTTGATCAGACAAAAGCATTTCTTATGCAAGTGCCTGCAAGTGTCAAAAGAAACATATAAACTGTAGGTAAGCGAAGACAGGCATGATGTACAGCAAACCAATTTGCACTATGCAAAGAAACTGCACAAACAAGTAAAATCATTTTGATGTACTGCAAACATCACCAGTAAAATCATTTTGGTTGTACCTATCGCTAACCATTTTGGTTGCAGTTTTGGACGAAGCAGTAAGAGCTAGTTTTTCGGCAACTTCAGCTGTACCCATAACCCTGCCCGTATTCAATAAAAATACTTGAATGATTTTCTGAATGTTAACAATATGTCAATATTGCATTTTCTGAATACGTGTTCAGCAACTGAAAGAGTCTAAGAGGACCTTTCTGCAAATCGCACAATCAGAGCAAAAATTTCTGACTGGGCAGCTGTTTGAGATTGCAGCCGACTGGAATCACTGGGAGAGTCGGTGGCTTTTCCATATTCCTTGAGTAGCGATGCACACTGGATAGAGAGATGGATCAAGCGGGAAGAAGGGACCTCCTTTCAACAATTTTACGCCAGTTCTTTTCCCTATCAGGCTTATCTGAATAATGCTGCCATTGAATGGAACATGGAAACAGCTCAGTGATTTCACAAAAAAAAGAGGGAAAAAAACATTTAAATAAATGCTTGACTAAACAGCATCTTAGTATTTCATTGGTCTTATTTTTCAAGTTTTTTTTCAGGCTGATACACTCTTTTATTGGAACATAATTTCCTGGAGTCTTAATTTCATTTACTGGTTATCAATGTTCTTAGGCTCTTACTAATCAATACATCCTGGGCCCGAATGAGTGTGATGACTAGACAGGTGATATTTGTGAAGTTTGGTCTTAAAGGTGCTTCTGTTTGTGCTATTCAATGCGAGCCTTAGCAAGTAAAACCCACTAGGAAAAAATTGCTTCTTAACTAAATCTAATGGATAGAATAAAACTTACTATACCTTGGTTTCTCAACTACCAGAAACTGCATCTTCATTAAATTGACCTGTAGGAAAGAAATATGCAGTCAGCTACAACCTAAATAAATCTAACCAGATGAATAAAAACATTTAGCTTCTTAAAATTGATTTACGGTCGGATATATGAATAATCTGGTTCTCATATCTATCCACTTTAAAACCAAGATACACAAGTTTAGCGAAAATAAGCCAAGGAATGAACAGTCTAAAACCTAAAGAATTGTTGGTCAATTGATTCCTGACACTAAGATCTAAAAGTATGACCAGAGGAAACAAAGACACACCAAGAAAGAAATACTTGATGCCAAAAACAGACGAAAGATACCTACCTAAAAGATGATTGCAATCGTACGAGTCGCGAATGCTTTGCACTGGGACTCAACATTGTCGTAAGGTTTTAAGGGATGCTATGGTTCGGTTCTAAGAATTAAATACATCTATCATCTGGATAATATGCAGATTCAGCCTTTATGATAACTTGAGAAAGAATGGAGGTGAAGAAAAACCAAGAAAAGCTTATCCTACTCCTTAATGGCTTAGTAATGGGATTTTAAACCATGACGTTTAAAATCATTTATCCAAACACAGATAAAACTAAAGTACAGTCAAAACACCTGTTTCCAAGTCGTATCAAAAGGAGGCTGCATGTGTGCATCGGTGCGTCAAAATCTAGAACCCCATACTCCCTCAAACGGATCTGCAAAGCAGTTTATAAGAACCTTTAGACGCCAACCTCTTATATAAATCAACTCCATTTTTTGCAGTTATTAAAAAGGATGTGGGAAACTAAAAGCCGTAAAACAAATGTAATGCTCTAATAAACTCTCAATATTGAGCTTTTTAGTACCTGTGCAGGGTGACTTTGGATTGTATCAAAGATATACTTCTCATGTCCCCTTTCCAGGTGTCGTCTTGCACCAATTACTAATGAAATTTTCCTTGATACATTGTGTTCAACAGCCGAGTCTTCTACTAATTCCTGCATTCAATACAAATAAGTAAATTGCGGAGGAGCCGCATTAGTATTCTTCTAAGCAAACATTTATCACAAACACAGATAAAATGAAGTATCAGCACATGACAACACTGAAATTAAAGAGTACCTGAATTAAGTGCCAGATCTTCTGCATGGTAATTAATTTTCTACCAGAAATGTCGGGTCCTAAAGTTTCATAAGCACCCCTGAAAGAGGTAGCAGGCTAGCAAGGACAAAAGGAATGGAAAATAAGATGCACAAATTTTTAGAGAACTAACAGACAGTACAATTATGTAGTTAGACAGCAGTGTTTTCAAGAAACACAGTACATGGAAGGAATAACGTCCTAACTTGGCTTTTTATGATAATCAACATGTGCACCTTAACAATACAACGTATCCTTAACATATATGAGAAGAAAAGAAGCCTAATTGCTCAGAAACTACACAGAAAAATACAAAAAAGCAAAGGTATCTGCAGCAATGGATTGCATACTAGAAGAAATAAAGCTTACTTTAAATGGTAAGGCTCGTTCTCTTGCGTCATTTAGTTTCCTAACAACCTCAGCATATACAAAAGCCTTCTTTTCGAGGGTAGGTTTATTATTTGCTGAAGGCACGAGCTCCATGCCTGTAGTACCAGTAGAAACCCCTGGACTAAATGTAATGGAAGCCATTTCACCAGTATGATTAATTACTGTGACTACACTACCGCTTGCTCTGGGAAGGGTAGAAATCCAACTCAAGCCTTGAAGAAAATCCCACTTTTCCTTTCGCCAATCCTCCTGTTGAACATCAAATCTACATATTAAGCTTGATAATATAATGGAGGATACAAGAAATTTAACCTGAAAATAATATTTATCTCTTGCTCGGGGATATACTATAGTTGGTTTCTCTACTCTCTACAGGTCAGTCATTCAAAATGTTTAGATACTTTACTAATAAAGAGAACACAGCACGACTATGGTTAACTGCAAACAGACAAACCCATGAACTCCTAAAAAGTTCTCTTTTTCTCTGGGAAATTAATTCAGTGACCAATGAAATTTATGATTTTAAGAACATAATAGACGAACATTAAGACCAGCAATGACTCCAGCATCTTTTGTAGCTTGACGCTGAGAATCGTTGAAGTAGGCAGGGACTGTAACTGCATTCTTAACAGTAGAATCAAGGTATGCCTCAGCAATCTCATCCATCTTAATCAAGACTATGGATGAAATTTCCTCGGCAGCTGGACCAGATAGAATCTTGAATGGCCAGTGCTTGATATCACGCTGAACAGTGGTGTCACTGAATCTCCTACCAATCAAACGCTTGGCATCTGTAAAGCCAAACAATCACATTAGCAATGACTCTTGACAGCAAACATATTTGGTAAACTACCATCAAAACAGATGTAACTATATTCTCTACTCGTGGATAGATACTTAAAAAAAAAAAAGAGTGATACTTCATTCACACTTAAAGATGGTTGATATGAAAAATCTTAAACTTATTTCCATTATTCACATTGATTGAAAATTCTTGACCATCATATTTGCTTCGGCTTGCACAAAACAGACTCAAATCAAACCAAACTCTCAGCTCAAACCCAACTGCTGCACACAACCATTCTAACCATAAGTGCAATCAGCTTAACCTGCAGTTCCATCATCTTCTTCTCGGCTCAACTACACGGTCACAGCAAACTCAAGCTCCCTGCAGTCTCACATCAACTACCAATAGCTCCAACACCGTATCCAATCTCATTACCACCCACAGCAAACACCAATTCTTTTCTGCAATAACGCCATCAAATTAAACTCCAATTAAACTCCAAACCCTAGCCATTCATTCTTGATTCAATATTATCATTACATACCAAAATACTCTCATCAAATTCAGGCTAAATGTTTAAACCCTAGATTCATAATTAAAAAACTGTAATAAGAGTAACAGAAAAAGAAGAAGATAAATCATGTAATTATAAGAATGGGTTGAAGAAAACCAAAAGAGAAAAAAAGATTAAAATTCAAAAAGATGAAATCGATTAAGAGATCTAAAACATGATGAATGAAATCGAAAATCTCATATAAAATCGAAACCCTAATTGAAAATCTCATCAACAGATCGACACCTTAATCGAAAAGAATATCTTCTGCAAGAACAGATTGAAAGCTTCAAATTAACAGATAGAAACCTAAATCTCATTACTTACATCTTCATCTTCATCTTCAAATCGAAACTTTCAAGTCGAAACCCTCAAATTGAAACCTTCTGGATGAAATATCTTTTGAAAGAAATGGAGAGAAATGGAAACGGAAATGGAAAGAGGAAAGAGATATGGTCGAGAGAAAGGTAGGGGATGAAATGGCTAAGTCATGTGTGACCAAGGGAGGAAATATCCTCAGTTCTACCTGGCTTGGGTGGAAAAATTATGAAGGTGTGACCACCCACCCACACGGATTGCACATGTGGAATCATATCCAGTTACAATTCGTAACTGATGCGCGACAGTTACTAATTCCGACAAGTTTTGTAACAGCTTCTGGCTGTTACAAACAATTTGTAACAGGGGATTCCTGTTACGAATTCGTAACTGCTCATAAGCTGTTACGAATTTCAGTTACTATTTCCTAAAAATGGTGTAGTGGTGTAAAAGACAAAACACCCTCTATCCATCGTCACCAACCTCCATACCCTGCTGCTACGCAAAGGATTCCTCTGCCAAAAGGTTATACCTCTCCAACCTTCACACTTTATGATGGAACAGTAATGCTCGAGAACATGTTTCTCGATTTAAAGCACCGAGTGAACATGAGCACAACCATATTGTCCATTCTGAAAGAATTTTCGAAGTCTCGAAAGGCGGCATATACCCGGTACAACAACATCGCATCAGAAGCATCAAAAGTTGGGGAGAGATGGTCAATGCTTTCTATAGAAAGTATTTCTTCGTTTGAGCAAATCACCCTCTCCGATCTCTAAGGATGTTTCAAAGGAGCAACGAACATCCTAACGATTATGTGAAAAGGTTCAGAGTTCAAGCTTTGGACTGCCATGATCCAAATGTCACAGAGCAACAACTCGTGGACTTGTGCATCAATGGAATGATTCCGGTCTACAGAGCCTTATTGGAAAATCTCATGTTCGTACTTTCTCGAGAACTTCATGAAGCAGCCAAGAGATCGGCAACTACCGCACTGCTTTATCGAGAGAGCTAAGACTACAAAAGCTGAAGAATCACGAGAAACTCGAGGAAGCAGACGTTTAATCAACAAACAATACAACCTCCAACCTTCCACAAATGTTGTTACAGAAGGGAGCAAACGGAAAGCCGAGCCACGGCGCAAACATACTTCATCAACTCCTTTAAAGGCGTAAACGAAGGATAGTGCGCAAGTTCCTGCTCAACACAGAGAAGTTGATCCAGAAACACCTGATTTCCCCTGCTCCATTGAAGAAGTTATTGAACTTCTAAACGCCTGGATTCAAGACGGTGCAATCAAACTTCCATATGTCAAGAAAGAACCAACTGAAGAAGCCATGGAAAATCCTCGTTCTTCGTCGCTTTCATAGGTTCGTCAACCATCCCACAAGTGATTGTAGAAGTTTGAAGCGCATATTCAAAGAAAAAATCGAATCAGGATAACTCAACTTGGGGACTGAAGGAGTACACAGAGATCCTATCCCAGCCAGAACCTTCACCCTTTCTGAACCGCCTATCAAGGAAGCAGTCCAGTCCTTAATCGAGCATGTCTGCGAATTGCTATACTTATCAAAGGCTCAAAGGGCAGACATGTTTGCTGTACTGAATCACATCGTATCAGAGAAGCGTTTGTCGATTCAAGATCCTTCAACAACAAACATAGAAATATACGACTGGGGACTTCTCACCACAGTCCATCTCAAGGGAAACGAGTTCAAACGAGCGTTGATTGACGTTGGCACTGGCCATCGTCAATGTTATCCCTCCGAAAACTCTCGAGAGACGCTGGTGTCACACGACAAGAATCCATCCATGGTCCAAGTGACAATCACGAGATCATGAAGGAACACCCAGAGACGCTTATGGCCACATTACTCTCAAAGTGAACATAAACTCAACTGACAAACAAAATTTTACATAATCCGAGAAGATCCGTGGATATGATATGATTCTTGACGCACGTGGATTCATGCTGGAAAGGTAACACCAACACCTTCAATTGCACACTTCTCTGTCGAAGAAACCTCTGATTCAGAGGAAGAAAAAGAGGATGTTTCACCGTTCGAGTATCTGGAGGAGGTCAAAGCCTTGACAGAGCTGACACAAAATCCTGAGGAAAATGCAAATGCTTTCGTCAAAAGATTCCGTACTCAGGCAAGTCTTATTCCCCCTCACGTGTCCATATCATCAGTTTTCAAATATGCTTATCTGGTCCCGGGGCTTCACTCCACCAACAACTTAGCTATTGCAAAATGCTATGAGTGGATAATCTCACCTCAGCAGTATTTCACCAAGTGGCTGTACGCAGAACCTCTCTGAATCAAACACCTCACTAATACAGTTATTGCCGAAATAATGGTTGAGTTCGACAAACAGTATCCCAAATACTCTCCTTTGCACGAATGTCCACATGTTCCGCAAGGTTGGAAGACTTCAACAACATGGAATTCCACTGCACGAAGAATTCTAAATCAGCAAAAAATATGTAGGGCACGGATGATCAAATCTAACAAATTCCAGGAAGGAGATTTAGTTCTCAAAGCAACTAAGCGTAACTTTCATTCTCGCAAAGAACTCCAACCTCGGGAAGGACCTTTTATGATCTCTAAGTCTCGTTGCCGGTGGCTACTACAAGTTGATCAACATGGAAAACAAGGAGATCGGTGGCCGTGATACATGAGAATTGGCTCAAGGCCTTTGACGTTTAAGGTTTTGGATATTCGAGGCATCGGATGCTCAAGGCACGAACACATCAAACATCCGGTGTTTAGAATTTTCTTTCATTGTATTTCAATTCCTCCAAAATGTATGCAATACTTGCATTCAAATTTAAATTCAAAGAATTTATCAAAATTCAGATTTACTTAAAGAAAATCTCTATCAAACCCAAAGAAAATCCTCAATCATCTACTTATCCAAAACCAATCAAAACCAAAATAAAACCTCACATCTCTCAGAAGTTCAGAAGTTCAAGAGATTATGAAAATAAATCAAATAAAATCAGCAAAGAAAAACTTTTGCTCCTCTGCATCTTTCAAGACTTGTAAGGCCGCCTTCTCCATGTTCAACTCTTCAGTCAGCCTAGCGATCTTGTCTTCCTTCTCACGGCATCGTTTGGAAAGGGTAAGTTCTTCTCACATGAATCCTTAATAGCATTTATCTTCTTACGAATCCACTTCACGTTGAAGCCAAGTCTCTCAGAATTCTCTAAGTTGAACTCCCAATCAAAGAGTACATCTGGAGTCACAGTATTCCTAGGCCTAGCACATATATCACTTATAACACGCAATATAACACCTACTTGCATTTTTAAGGAATAATCACGCTTTGGGTCTCTAGTAACAATGATGTGACCGAATTTCTTCCATATTTTCTCATACAAGTCGGAATATCCAATGGGAACGCTGAATCCACCAACTAATTCGTGATATGGGAGTGATGCATCAAATGGAGGATCAAAAAAAATCCCTGCACTTGGGTATTCATGCACTACTATACTATTCTCAATCACTGGAGACACTTCTACAGTCATAGCAACAGTTCTTTCAGTTTCTTCAAGGCGTGGTTCAGCTTCTTCCGCCACTGAAACAACAACAATTGAAGTCTCGGTCTCTTCAATGACACCAACAACAATTCCCTCATGGCTTTGGAGTTCAGAGATGGTTGTTTCTTCATCAATAACCTCAGTGTTGCTCAAGCCATCATTATTAGCTTCTTCATTCTCAACTTCCGTATTTAACACCTAATACGAAGATTATATGAGATTAGAGTCATTCAAATATGAAACCAAAGGAAATCATAAACTCCAGTATACAAGTTGTTTAATATTATCAAGGTTCTTCATTTCACATGCTAGACATCAGCAAATAACGTGGTAACCATAAAAACACGTTTTACAATGAGCTCGTCTGAGAAGATTTTACACTTCCCTGTACAAAAAAGCTAACTGGGAGAAATCGGTAAAGAATCTAAGGCTGAGTTATATACCATTCTCTTCGTATGGATGTCATCTACAACATATCAAAATTTCATGGCAATCGTATGAACGAGCAAAAAAATGTGTTCAAAACATCGGACTACATGACAGCTGAAAATTTCCTGAAAGTCTCCTGGATGTTTACTGTTTCGTCTATTTCGACCCCTAAACGCGCTCAAAACTTAAAAATCTTCTTTGTTAAGCTTAAACATTCCATTATCAGCATAACCTTTTCCTACAAACACTCTGTTTTTAGTAATTGTGTAAATATCAGATCCAATAGTTTGATACAGCCCAGCCTTGTTGAGAAGATAGCCGGAAACAAGATTCTTTCTCATTTCTGGAGTGTGGAGGACATCTTTCAAAGATAATTGTCTTCCCGGAGAAGTAAACTTCCGTTCTACCGTACCATAACCTTTCACAATAGTGGTATGGTAGTCTCCCAACAACACTTTCTTATCCTTGATTTCTGCATAGCTCTTAAATAGGGACCTATCAAAACAACAATGGCGCAAAGCACCACTGTCTATCCACCACCCATCGGTTCCACCAACCATGTGAATCTCTGGATCAGAAACCATGGCAATTATAACGCAGCAGCATTAGCTTGTGCGTTATTCTTTCCTTTGTTATTCCTGCAATCCCTAGCCATGTGGTTTGGTTTACCGCAGGTATAACAAAGGAACTCATAATCAGAATTCTGAAATTTCCTTGATGGGTGTGGGTTCTTGTTTTGATTGGGTTTTTCTTTCCTTTGGTTCTGGTCAGGTTTCATCGGTTTTTTCTTAGGTTTCAAACTCGGTTGAGTCTGATTCTTATTATTGGAAACGATAAGAATCTCTTCCTTTCTGTATTGTTTCTGTGCTTCCTCTTCAACCCTGAGCTTAACAATAAAACTATCAAGAGAAAATTCCTTTGTTTTACGCAAAGCATTCAAAAATATTTCCCAGATGGGGGTAATTTATCAATCAATACAGATACTTGAAATTGTTCATCAGTTTTCATACCTTCCGTCATAATTTCATGAGCTATTTTCTGAAGTTCATGAGCCTGAGCAATGACTGATTTGTCATCCACCATTTGATATCTCAGGTAACGGCTTATAGCATATTTCTTCGATCCGGCTTCTTCAGTATCATATTTCTTCTGTAAGGCATCCCACACATCTTTAGCAGTATCAAATGTGGAGTAATATTCATATAGATCGTCAGACAAAGCATTCAGAATATTGTTTTTACAATCAAAGTCATTATCAATCCATTTGTCATAGGCTTTTTGTTTTTCTTCAGCAGTTTGGGTCACAACAGGTTCTTCAGTTGGTTGAGGAGTTGCACTTGTTGCGGCTGGAGATGCTTTTTCTGCAGCTTCTGCATCTTGTGGATCAGCTGGTTTGATGGAGGTCACCATCATGTGCAACTTCATCAATTTGAGGTAGAAAAATAACATTAGCTTCCATCTTCTGAAGTGAAGTCCTTCAAACTTGAACGACTTGTTGATATCAGCAACGGTTTTCTTTTCAGATTCCATGGCAGAAAGATTCGTCTTAAAATTATTGGAACATTTACCGATTTCACACCTGCAAAACAAGGGTTAAACACAAAATCCAAGATATCGGGCACTGAAATACGACACTGTGTCGCTCTCTTTAAGACGTTTCGTGGCTCGCCTTGATTTTTGTGCAAGCAGTTCTTTCTTCGTCACGACGCCCCAGGATAAAACAGTGAGAAAACTCTCTTCAATCTCTCACGCATGCAATGAGAGATTGATCACTTTCACTCTTTCTAAACTTGCTCAGTATTTTCTTTTGGTCTCTTGATTCTTAGAAAACAATAGTGTAAAACTTGTGTTTTCTTTCTGTTCTCAAAACTGTTTTTATAACCAGGCATTCGATGCAAATTAATGGAGAATAAATTGGATTAATTGCTGCATCTAAAATTCCATTCGAAACAGTCAAAAAACAGGTAAATAAATCATGCCATAATTAACGCAATTAAAACATAATTAAGTGCAGTGAAAACGGTTTGGAAAAATCTTTCTAAAAACAGCAAAAAATACTTTCCAAATTCAAGAGACCTCCCAAGGCCCCGCTCCCGGACTAATGTTATATATATATATATGCACAATCAGTAGGGGGATTCGATCCGAGACCTAACCCTCCAGGCCCAAAATTCTTAACCACTGGGCCAAGCTCGAATTGTTGATATAAATGTACAAAATAATTATTTTAAAACATATATCCCAACAATCCCCCACTTATATTTTTTAAAATCATTGAGCAAGATCCGTATAGTTATGTGCATAAGCAAAGGTATCTTTCGATTTTGAACCTTTACATAGTATGAAATTCTCTGAACTCTGACACAGAGTGAACACATGTCTTTAAACTCTATGGAGAGAACAGATTACTTAACACACACACAACTATACTAAGAGTAAAGTCTTAAATGCCAGCACATTACGGCCCTGTGCTTATCCCAGTTTCAATGAATTTTCTAGAGAACTGCCCATGTTCTCATAAAAAACGGCCACACTTTCTCATTCACATAGGTGAGTCTATCAAAGGTACTCTTGTAGCTTGGTACCCCACTCTATACAGAGCTATAGACTTCATTAAGATTTAAAAAACTCAACCTTAACCCGCTTCAGGATATCATGCCATGGGAAAGGTGCATGATTCTATCTCCATGTCATTTGTGAATCGTTATTCCCTTTGAACCTATTTCTAGGTGGGTATCCATCACAAGGTGACTCAACTTAGAGGTATATAATACCTTTTCCCTAGCTAATGCTTTCGTCAAAGAATCAACTAAGTTCTCTTCCGACCTAACATGATCCACACGTACAACACTAGTTGTGAGAAAATCTCTAACTGTGCTGTGCTTTCGACGTATTTGTCGATTCTTACCATTATAAAAACAGTTATGTACTTTTGCAATATCCGCGGTACTATGACAATGGGTCATAATAGCTGGTATCGGTCTATCCCATACAGAATTTGAGAAAGCAAGTTTCTCAACCATCCTCGCTTCTTCACTAGTCAAATTGCTAGTGCTATCAATCGGACTCCATCGTAGATTGAGCCGTAATTGTCGATTTCTTTGACTTCCAAGACACAAAGGCAGAATATTAAACAAATATCCACCAAGGCCTTGGAGTCATCTAAAAGAGAGTTCCAATCGAGATCGCAGATCCTTCAAGGACTCGTAGGAAATCTCTTATAGTGTAATCCTAGGTTAACGGTCTTTTAAGATACCGCATAACCCTCTCAACCGCATTCCAAAGTGTTCCATACCAGGACAACTGGTAAACCCGCATAAAACCCCACCGCATATGCAATATCTCGGTCCAGTACAATCGCTGCATAACGAAGACTACCAATTATACTAGCATATTTAGATTGTCTAATGCTATCACCGGTATTCTTAAACAACTTTAACACTAGCATCAAAAGGAGTACTCACAGGTTTACAATCAAAATAGTTGTACTTCTTTAAAATCTTTTCAATATAATGAGACTAATCCAAATAAATACCATCATTAGTTCTAGTAATCTTAATTCCCAGTACACTAGCTTCACCCAAATCTTTCATTTCAAAGTTAGACTTAAGCATATTTCTAGTTTCTTCAACCACAGACAAGTTTGAACCAAAAATCAGCAAATCATCCACATACAAACAAATCATGATGCATGTATTGTTTTCAAACTTATAGTATATGCATTTGTCACTTTCATTAATTCTGAAACCATGTGAAATCATCAATTTATCAAATTTTTCATGACATTGCTTAGGAGCTTGTTTCAGACCATACTGTGACTTATCTAACTTACACACTTTATGTTCTTGACCAGGAACAACAAAACCTTCAGGTTGTTCCATGTTAATTTCTTCGTCTAATTCACCATTTAAAAAAATTGTTTTAACATCCATTTGATGAACAACAAGATTATGCACAGCAGCAACAGCAATCAAAACACGAATAGAAGTCAATCTTGTAACGGGAGAATAAGTATCAAAGAAATCTACATCTTCTCTTTGTCTAAATCCTTTAGCTACCAACCTAGCTTTGTGTTTGTCTACTGAACCATCAGGGTTCAACTTCCTTTTAAGTACCCATTTACAACCTATTGCTTTGCAACCAGGGGGGTAAATCTGCTAGGTGCTAAGTTCCATTAAGGTTATGGGAGTCTATTTCATTATCTATGGCTTCTTGCTAAAAGCCGGATTCAGGAGAATTAAGTGCCTCTTGAAGACTAGAAGGGTCTTCCTCTAGGGTATAAACTTCAAAGCCCTTTTACTACGTCTAGGTTCAATTTCAGCGTCTCTAGTCTTTGCAGTTCTAGGTTCTTCTATTCTAAGTTCATAATTTGTACTAGGTAGAGAACCCCCACTATTTCTAGATTTAAAAGGAAATTTATCTTCAAAGAAATCAGCATCAATAGATTCAATAATAACTTTATTATTAAGATCAAAAAATCTATAAGCTTTATTGTTTTGAGCATACCCAACAAAAACACATTCATAAGCTTTACTAGCTAGCTTTGATCTTTTAGGATCAGGAATACGAACATAAGCCATACTTTAAAATAAGATACATTTGTTTTCTGTTTTTCCAAAGTTCATAGGGTGAAATTTTAGTTTTTGAATTTGTCACACGATTCAAAACATAGCAAACAGTCAGCAAAATTTCTCCCCACCAATGAGGGGCAGCACCAGAACTCAACAAACATGCAGCCACAAGAGCAGTAAATGTACGATTCTTTCTTTCAGCTTTTTCATTCATTTCAGGGTTATACATAGCAGTTTTTTCATGTATAATTCCATAAGATTCATAAATTTCAGTGAATGGTTTAGAATCATATTCAATTCCTCTTTCACTACGAAATCTCTTAATTTTCCTACCAAATTGATTTTCAACTTCAGAGAAAAAAACCTTAAATTTTTCAATATCTTCATTCTTATGACTTAGCAAGTAAACATAGGTATAATTAGAATAATCATCAATAAAAGTCATGACATATCTTTTTCCATTTCTAGTTAATATACCTTCATATTCACACAAATCAGAATGCACTAACTCCAATGGTTCAGATTCTATAATAACAAATTTATGGGAACTCTTGGTTATCTTATCTTGACTACAAGATTTACATTTTTCAAAATCATGCATGGATAGTTTTGGAATAAGACCTTGCTTGCTCATGGTATCTACTAATCTACTGTTCACATGACAAAGTCTAGCATGCCAAACATTAAAAGTACACACCATATAAGAATAAGATGAAATTTTATTCATTTCAACATTAAGCTTAAACATTCAATCAAAGCAAAAAGATAACCTTTTCCTACAAACACTGTTTTTAGTAATTGTGTAAACATCAGATCCAATAGTTTGATACAGCCCAGCCTTGTTGAGAAGATAGCCGAAAACAAGATTCTTTCTCATTTCTGGAGTGTGGAGGACATCTTTCAGCATAATTGTCTTCCCATAAGTAAACTTCAGTTCTACCATACCAGAACCTTTCACAATAGTGGTATGGGAGTCTCCCAACAACACTTTCTTATCCTTGATTTCTGCATAGCTCTTAAATAGGGACCTATCAAAAAAATAATGGCGCGAAGCACCACTGTCTATCCACCACCCAGCGGTTCCACCAACCATGTGAATCTCTGGATCAGAAACCATGGCAATTACAACGCTTTCAGCAGCATTAGCTTGTGCGTTATTCTTTCCTTTGTTATTCCTGCAATCCCTAGCCATGTGGTTTGGTTTACCGCAGGTATAACAAAGGAACTCAAAATCGACTGAAATTTCCTTGATGGGTGTGAGTTCTTGTTTTGATTAGGTTTTTCTTTCCTTTGGTTTTGGTCAGGTTTCATCGGTTTTTTCTTAGGTTTCAAACTCGGTTGAGTCTGATTCTTATTATTGGAAACGATAAGAATCTCTTTCCTTTCTGTATTGTTTCCGTGCTTCCTCTCAACCCTGAGCTTAACAATCAAACTTTCAAGAGAAAATTCCTTAGTTTTATGACGCAAAGCATTACAAAAATCTTTCCAAGATGGGGGTAATTTATCAATCAATACAGATACTTGAAATTGTTCATCAGTTTGCATACCTTCCGTCATAATTTCATGAGCTATTTTCTGAAGTTCATGAGCCTGAGCAACGACTGATTTGGCATCCACCATTTGATATCTCAGGTAACGGCTTATAGCATATTTCTTCGATCCGGCTTCTACAGTATCATATTTCTTCTGTAAGGCATCCCACACATCTTTAGCAGTATCAAATGTGGAGTAATATTCATATAGATCGTCAGACAAATCATTCGAATATATTTTTAAAATCAAAGTCATTATCAATCCATTTGTCATAGGCTTTTTGTTTTTCTTCAAAGAGTTTGGGTCACAACAAGTTCTTCAAATTGGTTGAGGAGTTGCACTTGTTGCGGCTGGAGATGCTTTTTCTGCAGCTTCTGCATCTTGTGGATCAGCTGGTTTGATAGAGGTCACCATCATGTGCAACTTCATCAGTTTGAGGTAGAAAACTAACTTTAGTTTCCATCTTCTGAAGTGAAGTCCTTCAAACTTGAACGACTTGTTGATATCAACAACGGTTTTCTTTTCAGATTCCATGGCAGAAAGATTCGTCTTAAAATTGTTGGAACAGTTACCGATTTCACACCTGCAAAACAAGGGTTAAACACAAAATCCAAGATATCGGTTGAGTCACGACCAGTGTCGCTCTTTTAAGACGTTTAAGTGGCTCGCCTTGATTTTTGTGCAAGCAGTTCTTTCTTCGTCCACGACGCCCCAGGATAAAACAGCCGAGAAAACTCTCTTCAATCTCTCATGCACGCAATGAGAGATTGATCACTTTCACTCTTTCTAAACTTGCTCAAGATTTTCTTTTGGTCTCTTGATTCTTAGAAAACAATAGTGTAAAACTTGTGTTTTCTTTTTCTGTTCTCAAAACTGTTTTTATAACCAGCAACAATGCAAATTAATGGAGAATAAATTGGATTAATTGTCATAGACTAAAATTCCATTCGAAATAGTCAAAAAAACGGGCAAATAAATCATGCCATAATTAACGCAATTAAAACATAATTAAGTGCAGTGAAAACGGTTTGAAAAAATCTTTCTAAAAACAACAAAAAATACTTTCCAAATTCAAGAGACCTCCCAAGGCCCCAAGGCCCCGCTCCCGGACTAATGTTATATATATATATATATGCATAATCAGTAGGGGGAGGGATTCGATCCTGAGACCTAACCCTCCAGACCCAAAATGCTTAACCACTGGGCCAAGCTCGAATTGTTGATATAAATGTACAAAATAATTATTTTAAAACATATATCCCAACATTTTTGAACCCTGGGAATTTCTTTATCACCATTTTCAGAGGATGAGCGAACATCACCAGCGCTCTCCATCTCCATGGCGAAATCCTCCTGGATACATTCTTAACAATCATCGTTTTTATCTATAAAGCATCACGGTTGGCTACTCAAAGAAATACTTACGGGATCTTCTTCTTCACTCAAGTCAGAAACGGTTTGCCCAGCAGCAGAGAACTGAAGACCGTCAATACTTGATGGAGTAAAATTCTGCAACGGAATAACAAATATTGGTTTTCTAATTCCGATAATACAGATGAGAAGGAGTCATAACAAAGAAGTACCGACAACTCACTAAAGAAACAACTGGGGACTTTATGGTATTAGGTAACAACTTATAATTTTTGCTTTTGCCTTCTCCGCCATGGATAATCGCTTCAGTCTCTGAGAATTCTACATGGGTTCGGGATCTCACATTACGACCATCTTGTAGAATTTGATGCAATGATTAGAATACAATTATCATAGTTTCACGAAGATTATACAAAAGTACATACCTGAGAACATCCGGGGGATAATTTTCGCTTATCACTAGAGAGATGCTTCAATCGTGGTCGAGTAGAAATCATCTCAGCAGAAGGAGGGTCTTTCACCAGAGGCTGACCAATCATCACGAAGTCATGTAACCGCTCAAGTTGATGATTCCAAAAGTCTACATAACCTGGATTTATGTATGCAATTCTCTCGGAGCAAGGGAACCAGTATTCACTTCCTTCCACATGCGTACGGTCTAAATGGGTCCTAAGTTGTTCGACCGATGGTTTCCTCATTCGAAAAGTTGGAACACACTGATCCATACCCATTTGTCGAGCCGCCCTGTCAATGTTATATTCCTCCATTGAAATTTCTCCATATATCGCTGATAACAAATGACCAGGGGTGCAACTAAACATAAAAGATCTCTCACCATCACTCAGACCTGCACCAGATGCTAAAGCCATACTCTTTCCCATATTGAAAGTTGTCAGTTGAGAAATATAAGGAGGAGTTGACACCCATGGGCAAAAATCGAACTCAGATTCATCTTCTAACACATCAATGAGACGTGCCTTAATCTGTGGTTGCTTCGTAGACCAGCGCATGATTCTGGCATTATTCTTCTCAGAGAAAATATGTCGGACATAAGCATTCAATCCTTGCAAGACAGTACGTGGAATAGGTGCATAATTCTTGAAATGCTCCCACATCAAGGCTTGAAGAAACATCGTGTTGTCGTAGCAGTCGATCTTCATAAAGCCATTCGATACACTGGAGTCTATAATCAAGGAATCTAAGTTAGAGTACAAAGAACCCAAGAATAGGCTACCTATTGGAAGTTGCTCACCTTGAGCCATTTTGATAGCAAAGGGGATCACAAAAGGCTTCAAAAATTCCCACTATCCTCAAATACGTCTCTAGACAGCCATAAACATAAGAAAGAAGCAATGGGTAACATACCGTCGATGGGACTATCGGAAACCCCGTCTTTTGGCCACCAGTGTGTTAACTAGTGAGCATAACAACCTTTGTTGCCGGATGCCTTATCAATTTCCTCCATTGCAGCTGTCAAGATGTTGGAAATTGCAGTCTCCTCAGCTGAAAGACTCTCAGGGAGATTTCCCGTGACAGGGAGATGCAACAAGGCAACCACATCCTCCAAGGTGATGGTAAATTCTCCCCATCTACATATGAAGGTATGGGTTGGAATGCACCAACGAGCAAGTAGAGCCACAATACCCCGCACATCATGAAAAATGAACAAGTCTCCAGACGCTTGAATAGCCCTTGTTACTTGTGCTTGATCGAGCATAGCCCTGACGTGAGGGAAACCCAGCATATCTCTTGCCCATCCAGAAAATTTTTCTAAAGGTCGACAAGAAAGCTTAAACTCTATGATCTATGCAAGGAAAAGTCCTCGTTCAAGACAAAATCGAATCGCTTCCTTAGGAGTCACCAACTTCTTCTGAGAAACACTTCTGGGATTTATCAGAAGACGATATGTTGGGGATCTGAGACGTTTTTCGGTTTCCCGAACCTCAAAAAACGCATCATCTATGTTCGGGACATTCTTGATTCCAGGTGTTTCATCTTCCTATTCACCAACAGAAGTCTCATCCATACATGTTTCATCTCTTGAGGCATCATTATTTACACACATTTCATCTCTGGAAGCATCATTATCTTGGGAATCAGACATCCTCACGAAGTAGCTGTAAGATTCACATAGCATTCTACTTAAGTATATCATCCAGATACAAACTTCGACAAGATGATGGAGTCATGCAAATAGCAAAATGCTCAACTAGCATCTACCAAAACGGTAATTCTTAACTCTTACCTTTTTACGATTCCACTAATAATAGTGAGAGTAATGCAAGAGTTAACACTTCAGAAAAAACTTGTTTGTCTCTTTGAAGCCTACAAAAGACGAGCAAAACCCAGATTTTCATAAAAATCCATGAACAGGCCGTGTTAGCATAAAAAAAAAAAACTTTTTCCTTCGTATTATCGTCTTTCTTTAAAATGAGGGTTTATTTCGGTTTTGTCACGCCTTATAAGATGAATTTTTGATTTCTTTGACAGATCATAAACAAAAAATTTATCACTGGACACAAGTCTATGTATATAAAAAGAATCTCTTTTAAGTCAGGATTATTACTAGTTTCTTAAACTAACGATCGAACGAACATACGTTTTCTAAAACAAGGGTTTTCTACAAAACTCACACTCATATATGCACATATATATAATTTTAGCATGATCAAGACATGAACAACTCATGGAACTCATCAACTTATAAAAAAAATCCGCTTACCTGGTCGGCGCCGGCCGAAATATGGTCGGACGGTGATCGGACGGCGGCGACAATCGGTGGTGCTCCGGCGAATTTTTTTCTTTCTCCTGCTGCTGACGTGAGGAAGATGAAGAGGTGATGAAGGTGGTGGCCGGTTGTTGTAGGTGAAATAAAAAAAAGAGATTCATTCCTTTTATATCAAATTTTATTTCCAAAACCTAAGTTCACAAGGATTTCCTTTTCGGGCCCGGCCCATGAATCCTAAACCGACCAAGGTTCCATCACCAAATCAGCGGTTCAATACCAATTTATGCTCATAAGACGATGCTCTATCGTGCCACTGGGATCTGGGATCTTCGTTCAAGTCGTGGATCACTCGCGCAATCGAAAATCCGGTAACATCTTATCTTACGACTAAGTTCAATTACTTGTTTCGTTCGTATGTTGGAAAATCACCATTTAGTGTTGAATGGGGAACATGACTGTCCCTCCTTAAGCAGGGGAATTAATGTAGATGGTGGATTTTCGAAAAAGTCTAAAATTGTAAACCCATGATTATATATATATATATTCCTGATCCAGCAATCAGACGAGTATTGAGACTCATGTCTCTCGACGAAAGCATGAAAGCTTGTGCCGCAAGCATTTCTGACTGAGACTACTATCTCTCAGAGAATATGCGGATGTGCAGTCTCTCAGCTGAGGCAGCGGCATATCTTGTAAATACTAAGCAAGTCCAGTAACTATTTTATATAGAATCGAAAGATTGGACAGCTCCTAGACAGCTTGCCTGCTAGTATAGAGTAATAACATCTCCAGGATGTAACAATATTTTCCCTGACTATATAAAAGAAATATGACGCTTCAACGAGCTCATATCATTCGACTCCTGAACAATTAATGCTCCTAGACGATCGTACTAGTATAGAGCCATCAATTAATTATTCCTAAATCACTGGATTCATTCACCGAATCCATGAAAGATATTCTACATTTTTCATAATATTTCTTTACTTCAATTCATGGTCCTTCCCAGCAGAATTCCACGAGTTAGTAATAAATATCTAACACACGGGCATCTGAGCACTATCGAGTAAGCCCCGACTAAAATGGTGCAAGTGTATTCAATGCACTAACGAGCACCTGAATGCACGAATGAATATTTCAAAATACGACGAGACGATGAACCTATGCAAAATAGGAAAGAAAATAATAAATAATAAAATATTAGCCAAGGCGCTGGGACTGGACCCACAGTGCGCACGGGCGTGCCGTGACCACCCCACGCCCAGTTTTATATTTTATCATATTTTTGTTATTTTCCTTAAACTTATGAAGATCCTTTCATTTGAACAAATATCCTTTGTTTTAAAGGAACTCCTCAGTTTCATGGTGTTTCCTTCACATCAAGGAAATAATATAAAATTGGGAAAAATATCGTGCGACTGTGTTTACTAGCCAACCAGCTATGCCTTGATCGTGGCCGGTCCCACACCTCATGATTCCTCATTATTTTATTATTATTTCCCTAATCTCATGGTATTTCCATAAAACCATGAAAAAATAATAAAAAATTAGGAAAATTAGTGGGACCGGGCCCAAACGGCCGATCATGCCCTAGCCGATCCCACACACCCCTTATTTTATTATTATTATTTTTTATGTTTCCTTGATCCCATAGAATTCCTTGATTTCATGGTATTTCTTTCAAATTATGAAAATTCCTTCAAATCATGGAAATAATACATAAAATTAAGGAAAACTCACTCATGACCGGGCCCTAGCCCAAGTGGATCGTGCCCAAGACGGTCCCACACCCTTATTTTATTATTATTATTTTCCCTCATCTCATGGAAACTCCTTCACTTCAAGGAAACTCCTTGATTTCAACAAAACTCCTTAGTTTCAACAAATTCCTTGATTTCATGATATTTCCATAAAATCATGAAAAAGAATATAAAAATAGGAAAAGAACCATGGGACCGTGGTCATTGGACGGCCGGCCATGCCTTGGCCTCAGCCGGTCCCATACTTCATGATTCCTTCATTTTATAATTATTTCCCCTCATCTCATGAAGTTTCCTCAGTTTCGGCAAAAATCCCTGATTTCTTCATATTTTCCCAAATGATTGCTCAAACGCACATAAGAAAATATCAAAATTCTCAGGACTGAGACACGAACACTTTGGTGACGCGAGCATACTACCTTGACCGACCAAGGTTAGCTCTTTGGCTTACAAGAGGCCCGTCCCATGTATTTTTATTATTTAACCTAATCTGTTTATATTAGGTTCAAATTCTGCCAACAATTTGAAATTTCCATAGAATGATCGTGAGTCGATCCCATGACCACCCAGGGCCGGTTTCATGACCCCTTGGTCGGTCCCTCATCTCTTCATAATTAATTAGGTTTTATCACCTAAGGCTCAGACGAGCATTATTTTAATAAATGATTAAACCAGCATTTAATGATCCTTTCACCAACTCTTCAAGAGACTTTGGTATTTGCTCACTCGAGCATGTGGGCGCTACATGGTCGACCCATGATCCCATGTAGCCGATCCCTCCTTCACTCCATGTTTAATTTTCAATAAACCATCAATTGGTCAATCGAATTAGGGTTTCTGAGTCCAGGGTTCATAATTCCATATTCGAACGCTAATAATTTTACGAGGATCTCATGATCAACATTTTATTAATTATGCTCGGTTCAATTACCAGTGTTTTAAATTAATATTTTATCTTGGTCACGCTACCAATAATTCATAAAATGAGCAACATTTGATCAAACCAAGGAATACTGGTTCAACTATCAATATTCAACAATTCATCGAATGAGCAATATTTGCTCATGTTAATTTCAACGTTCATTCATGTATTATACCTCTATCTCAACAGGCATGCTCAATTCATGAGTCTCGGAACATTTTCAAATCATGTTCGTCTCAACAATACGAGGACTCATTGTCCCATGAAGTCATGAAGTCATCAACTGACTAACTAATCACGAGACATCAATCGTGTCACATGGGGGATATTAACTAGGGTTTTGGTCTGGCGGTCTACGGCACGTGTGTTCATACACACGATGAGAATGTGAGCAAGTCATGCAATCAGTTGAAGGAGTTAACAAAGTAGTGGATGGAAAATCGACCAAGTCTCCGCACGTTTAGCAACTGGTTTCAACACGATTTCCATTTCTCCACTCTTTGATTCCATCAACTGTCACACTTCATGGGATCATGGTGTTTACAATTCTAGCAATATAAATAAGTCTCTGAATCATGATTGAAAAGAGGACAATCTTACGTCAAGCAGGACAACGAGAGATCAACATCTCAACGTCTGAGCAATTACTCCCAACAGAGCAAATTTAATCGTTCAGAACTTATCTTATTTCAGAATACACAACACATCTACAATCTTCGATCACCATTGATCTCACACATTTCTCAGCTTCCCTCCTACAGATCAACCCATCCTCTCTTGTGACCGAATTTACTGCGAAACGGCCATTGTCTTGGTTTAGGCGAGTACTACATATTGATCTCTCGAATTCAAAGCACTCCCTTCTTGCAGTGCATATGTGTGTGGTTTAACAATTCGCTCGGTTCAAGGAATTTCCTCTGCACGGTCATCTCCTCAATTCCGTAAAAACCAGCGACTCGTTTTGCCACATCTACATCTATCAGATGATTTCTGGATGTGGTATTATTTTCCTTATCAAAACTTGTTATTTGGTGGAAAATAGGTGAGACCTATTTATACAAGTCGCAACAAAACGTACCCTAGTCTCGTAGGAAGTAGAAACGATTGAGTGGTGAAAGAAGGAAGTAACGGGTAACACCTGGAATTTATGTTTCCATAATGAAGGATATTTTTACACCATTACTTCTTGCCATTACTAACTGCCCCGCTTTATGACACTTTATGTAACGGGCGTATTGCACGCCGCACGCTGTAAACCGCCAGACCAATACCCTAATGAGTATCCCCCAGTTTGTGACATGTTTTGATGTCTCGAGTGTTTTCATGGAAAACATGTAGCACTTTTCTACGTGTGGCAAGTTTAAAATTGAGAGGCTTTCCGTAGGTAAATATCATATGTGATGCTAAACTCGTTTTGGCTAGTCGCCTAAAACTTGTCACGAGCTGAACGGCTCGGTGGAGAATTTCGATGGCTGAGATTACATCTCATGAGGAAGAGTGGCCATTGATTATGGCCGCATCTTTTTGTATAGAGAAGTGGCGCCATTGGCATAGTAGCGCCTGGTGGAGCCATGGCATAACGTCATGCTAGTGGCATGCAGTGGCGTAGCCATGGCGTAGTGGCATGTTAGTAGTTGTGGCATGGTGGCATGCCAGTGGTCGTAGCATAGCGACATGCTAGTAGCCGTGGCATAGCGACATGATAGTAGATGTGGCATGGTGGCATGCCAGTGGCCGTGGCATAGCGACATGCTAGTAGCCTTGGCATACCGGCATGCTAGTAGTTGTGGCATGGTGGCATGCCAGTGGCCGTGGCCTAGCGACATGCAAGTAGCCGTGGCATGGTGGCATGCTAGTAGTTGTGGCATGGTGGCATGCCAGTGGCCGTGGCATAATGACATGCTAGTAGCCGTGGCATAACGATATGCTAGTAGCTGTGGCATGGTGGCATGCCAGTGGTCGTGGCCTAGCGACATGCTAGTATTTGTGGCATGGTGGCATGCCAGTAGCCGTGGCATGGTGGCATGCCAGTGGCCGTGGTGTTGTAGCATGACCAAAGTTTAAGATTTGGCTCTGTGACTAAAGTTAAGGATTGGCGTCGTGGCCAAGGCTAGGGCTTGGCACTGTGGCCGAAATTAGGCGTCGTGGCCAATTTAGGGTTTGATGCCGCGACCAAAGTTTAGGGTTTGGCGGCATGGTCGCTCTAAAAGTTGCCACAAGCCTGTTAGTTTGGGGGCGAACTTGCATGGCTGAGATTACATCTCAAGAGGAAAGGTATTCGTCGATCATGGCTACCTTTAATTGTCGGTGGCGCCTTTAACTTACGCCGCCGACATTGCGGTATGGCTGGCATGGCTGACATGGATCGTGCATGCCTTCTCGGCGTGGTTGCGCTGGCGTAGCCATAGCCACCGAAATTTTGGCACGTTGGTGTGGAAATCTTGCCTAAATTAGGGTTTGTCTTGTCGAAACCCTAATTAGCCTATATGACACGTCGCATGGGGTGAGTGGCCATGTTTGGCGCGTTTGGCGTGTGTGCTGTGTGCTGGTTGTGCGTTTGGGCATGTTTGGCATGCTGCTTTGGCATGCTGGTGCGTTTTTTGGGAAACCAATTGGCTTTGCGGCCATATGGCGTGGTTTTCTTCTTTTCAATATTGTGGCAAGTTTAAAGTAACCTGATTGGTTAATGTAAGAGGACCGGCCAGGAATGGGCATGGCTACACTTCTGTGTGAGTGTGGCGGTTTTAGAGCGACCTGATTGGTCGATGGGAAGTGGGGCCAACAAGCTAGGGCGTGGCCACACTTCCAGTGCGCTGTGGCGGATTTAATCGCCTAGTTTGGCTAAGCATAGTTTTTCGACCAACGGGTCTAGTGTCTCACATGGCGCGAAACCCTAATTTTGCAAATTAGTCGGGTTCATGATTTTTTTTGTGAGTTATCACAATAATTTGCTGGATTTTGTATGCTTCCACAAAAATCCTTATCTACATAATGCAGTGTGCTTTCCGTCTGAGCATTTCGTGCGATCGCCTTAATCTTTGGTACTTGGAGGTTCATGCTACTCCGCTGTGAGTGAACATAAATCCGTCATGCCATACCAATATTAAGGGTTCTGCTGGGGAACATAGCACATGAAAGTATTCAGTGAGTCTTGTATTGGCGATGTGCCAAAATTTACAGAGTGTTTGGGATGGCTGCTACATTCACCAGTCTGGATAAATTTCATGTAAATATATTGAATGGCTCAAAATATGTCGGTGGAGAGGTTAGCACTCACGGCACCGTTTCCTTGCAGAGTGACGTCACATCAGATGCAAGGTTTTACGATTTTAACCCTAAGCTAAAAACCACCATTAACATTAAGTTCCATGCTTAGCACGTAACAGTGGCATTGTTGCGGGGTAAGCATGAGATGGTGACAGACGAGAGTAAAATCGAAAGAGAAAGACGTGAAGAAATTGCCACGGAAATTCAACTAACCTTTGGTGGAAGGCATGAGGAATCTGTGATCCTTGTGTTGGCGGCTTTTGCATAAATTCGTCTTGGCCATGGGATGTTGGCACCAGTGCGACATCTTTGGCTACTGGTTAAGGAATGGTTCATGGTGTCGCTGGCTAGGGCATTGGTTAGGACGCGGTTGGAGTTGGCTTGGGCTGCGGATGGCACTTGTTGGGAGCGGAAAAGTTGGCGCTGAGAAGGATGCAAGCTGCTGGTGCTGACTAGGGCGTTGAGCCGTTGGCGTTGCTGGCTTGGCTTGGCTTGGCTTGGCCGTGACGCTGATGGCTTGGTTTTGCTTGTCCGTGGAGCCGTCGGCGCTGCTGGCTTGGCCTGGCCGCGGAGATGATGCTGGCTTTGGCGTGGAGCCGTTGGCGCTGGCTTGGCTGTGGCGTCGTTGGCTTGGGTTTGCGAGAGCTGTTGGCGCTGGCTTGTCTTGGCCGTCTTCTTGCATGGTTAATGCCTCTGTGGAAAGGAGAATACATTCCAGGTACACGTCCACGCCAGGGTTCCGAGCTAAGAAACGTATTCCTCCTTTGAATGTTTGACCGTTTATATATATATATATATATTTATTTATTTATATATTTATATATCTTTATTAGGGTTTTGACAAGAGATTTCATTGAGGCTGATTTTTCTTTCATCATGTAGGCTCATCGCGTTTGCTCAGCATCCGTTTCTCTCTAGGATTTCCTCAGATATATATCTTTGGTGGCCGTATCATCCTTCCCGATTCAAGGCAAAGGTTTCTCTTGTTGAATCCATATTTCTTTCATCATGTCAAGCAAAAGTGAATCATCCTCGAGCCGGCCAGATTCTTCAGTCAAGCGCAGGCGATCTGGCTCTTGCGACAATTCCCCCATCCGGATTATCCGAGTCAAGAAGATCATACCGGTATGCTTTCGTTAACTAATATATATTTGTTTATTATTGATGGCGAGTGACGAAGGGAGACTTTCTTTTGCGCAGAGATATCCAACTGGGACATGTGTGACCGTCGTTAATGATGATGATCTGACCGCCCCCCTTTCTTCGAGCCCGAGCACACTGACCGCTGCTGATCTGGAAAATGCTGATTTGGGTATCTCTTGCCATTAATATCCCAATGCAGGCTTATCATTTGAAATCCGCATGAAGTTTTTATCTTTTAGATACCGAAGCTTCGGTAAATTCCTAGTGCGAAAGGAATTCGTGACTCCGTATACGAAAATATGGAGAAGATATGGCCATATTGCCACCAGGAACATGGTGAAGCATTGTTCGTCGGCTTTGGTTACCACAGTGAATTGTTCCTGCCTATGATTATTTAAATGGAAGGCACATCCATCCGCGACGTCACGGAATCAACTATTGAAAGGTGGGAAAACACGGTGTCTACATGTGAATCCCTTGAGTTTAATGTAAGTTGGCTGCGGCATCGCCTTGACATTGTGAAGGTTGATAGAGCCAGTATTCTTGCCAACGTCGTTCCTGCCACAAAAGCCATTTTGGAAGAGGAGAAGGCTTTGGCCGTGGAATCCCAAAAGGTGGGAAAGGCTATCCAGGACTTGAAGAGTAGGACTGAAAAATATCAAAACAGGTTTAAGATGATGCTTTCAAGGAATTACAATCTATTGGACAGGCTTTTCTGAGTTATGTAGTTGTGAGACGCCTGGTTTCCTTTCTGGTCTCGAACATATGTATTTTTTTTTTGTACTGGTTTTTGGAGAAATAAGATAATTTTCATTAATATGCTTTGACTAAATGAAATTTGATAACTGGGATGTGAAGGAAACAGAAAAATGCCTGGCTATCCGTGCTATGAGACGGCAAGAGGTGGGGTAAGGGTTAGGCGTAATATGCCTTGAGCCATTTTCCATTGATGATTGTTTCCAGTTTACCTCCATCTTTCTTGACAACCTTGTAGTATCCACTGTTATATGCTTTGGTGACCACATAAGGCCCTTCCCATTTTGGGGAGAATTTTGTCTTGACATGTCTTGTTGGAAGTGTTTGGCGGTCTTCAACACCAGATTCCCTACTTGAAAAACTCGAGGTTTCACAGCTTTGTCGTATGCTCGGGAAATTCTATTTTTGTATGCATACGCGTGATCCTCTGCTTTAGCTCTTCTGGAATCCAAAGTGTCTAGCTTCGCTACCCTGGCATTTGCTGTTTGATTCATTCCATTGAACTCCGCTTGCTTTGACAATCCTTGCTGATGGGATTTTAATTTTTGCCGGGAGAATGGCGTCTGCGCCGTAGACGAGGGAATAGGGGGAGGCGCCAGTAGAGCTCCTTGGTGATGTCCAATATGCCCAAAGCGCCATTGGCAGTTGTTCGTGCCATGTCCGAGGGTTATCATGCACTTTCCGGCTGAGGATTCGAATTAGAGTCTTGTTGGTGCTTTCCGCCCATTCCCTTGGGGGTAGTAAATAGTGGAGACGACTTGTTTAATTCCATATTCTTCAAGTAACTCCCATACCTTCTTGTTGGCAAAAGGAGTGTCGTTGTCGGTGATGATGTGTTTGGGCACGCCAAAACGACAAATGATATATTCCTTAATGAACGCTGCAATTGTGGCTCCGGTAGTCCCTCGTAAAGGGATGGCTTCGACCCATTTGGTGAAATACTCCGTTGCGGTCATTATATACTCATGTTGTTTTGATGACGGCGGGTTGATTTTCCCAATGATGTCGAGTCCCCAGCTATAAAACGGCCACCGACTACTTACCAAATGCAGGGGAGTAGAGGGTGCGTGGATAAGATTTCCATGAATTTGACATTTGTGGCATCTTTGAAAAAAAGCAGTCGCATCGTCTTCCATGGTCGGTCAGTAGTATCGCTCGTGTATTTGGAGAAACAACTTCTTTTTCCCTCGGTGCTCGCCTTCGTACATTTTTTTCAGCAAGATTGGGATTTCTGCCTTGTCCAGGCATCGTAACAAATATCCTCCAAAACTTTTTCGATACAAGATTCCTTCATGGAATATGAATCTCTTGGATCTTTGTTTCATCTTGGTTGTGTCTTTCTTGCTTGCGGGAGTATGCCGTCGCGAAGATAATCGATGTACGGCTTTTGCTTGATTCAAGCATGATCAATGTAAAAACTTCCAATTGATGCGGCGGTACTTGGCGATTGGAGCAAGATCCTTGGAGCAATCGAGATTGAGTCTCCATTTATGGCCAGTAGTAGCCAAGGCGTTGCAGGCGAAGATAAAGTGTTACCACCAACGTTTGTCCGTAAATTTCGTTATGAATACGGTTAAGTTGTTGATGTGCCTCTTCGTCTCCGAAGCATCTTGACAGGGAACCATCTCAGTTCTGGTGGTACAACATCCCGTGAAGCATGAAGAAGTTTTGCAAGGTCTTGAGACTGACCTTTCCTTGGGAGAGCGAGCTGTTAAGATCTTGGATAATCGGTGTTCTCCAGTCGTTGTCTTCAGTATCCTCAGGTTGCGAGATCCATGTCGAAGCTATGGTTCGTCTCTTTACTGTCATGGTTTCCTCTAAACCTTCGAAATACAGCTTCGATGCTAACGTGGCTAGGCAATCAGCATGTTTGTTGATGCCGCGGCCAACATGTGTTATGGTCGCATCGGCGAATTAATTTAGCAGCCTTTGTGCCTCGGATCTATATGGGGCCAATGTCACTTCCTTCAGTATGTACACTCCATTCATCTGGTTGACTAGTAATTTAGAATCACATCTTATTTCCAGACGTGTGGCTCCGGCTTGTTTGGCTAATGACAATCCTATGAGAAAGGCCTCATATTCTGCTGAATTGTTGGTGCAATGAAAATCTAGCTTAAAGGAATGCAAGAAGACTTCACCCGTTGGGGATACTAGAACCACTCTTGCTCCTCCGGTATTATTACTAGGGGTGGCAGAGCCATCAAAAAACAATAGCCATGCTTCTTATTTGACAAAAGAGATTTCCTGAAAATTTCCAGGAAGGTCCTCATGTAGCGCTGTGGTGCTCTCTCTTGGGAAAGCTGCTAGCAAATACGCAACCGCTTGTCCTTTGATAGCTCTTGGGGAAGCACACGTTATATCAAACTCTGACATTTGTAGGATCCATTTGGCTGGCCTTCCTATCAGGGCCGGTTTTTAAAGCAGGAACTTCACAGGATCAGACTTAGATATCAGCACCACTTTGTTTGAGAGCAGATAATGCCTAAACTTTTGGATGAAGTGAATCAGGGCTAGGCACGCTTTTTATGCTTTGGGATATCTGAGTTTAGCATCTCTCAAAGTTCGATTGAAGTAGTATATAGGGTGCTCAATTCCTTCGTCATCTTCTTGGGCGAGAAGAGCTCCAACAGCAGTGTCACTGAAGGCAGTGTAGAGGCACAACGATCTTCCTTGTATCGGGGATTTCATGATAGCTAGAGATGACAATATTTGTTGAATCTTCCGAAACGCCTCTTGTTGTAGTGCGGTCCAGACAAAGCTTGCTCCCTTTTTCAGCAAGGGGGTAAATGAAGCGACAAGCTGAGCTAAACCTGGTATAAAACGCCGAATGTAGTTTACCTTACCCATGAAGCTCTGGAGCTCTTTCACGGTCCGCGGGGGAGGCATCGTGAGGATGGCTTGGGTTTTGACTGGATCGACTTTGATTCCCTCGGCGGTCACCTGTAAACCTAGGAATTTTCCCGAAGAAACACCAAAGGCACACTTCAACGGGTTCATCTTCAGTTTGTATTCGCGACACCTTTCGAACACCTGTCGCAGCACCTCTGTATGAGCCGCCCGAGTTTTTGATTTAACCACTATGTCATCTATATAATCATTAACTTGCTTGTGCATCATGTCATGGAAAATAGTGGTCATGGCGCGTTAGTAGGTGGCGCCGGCATTTTTCAAGCCGAAAGGCATCACAGCATAGTAAAAGTTTCTGATAGGAGTTCGAAAAGTTATTTTACTTGTGTCGTGCTCGTACATATTTGTTTGATTGTAGCCGCTGTATTTGTCCATAAAAGAGAACATACCGTGTCCACTGGTGGCGTCTACCAGCATGTGAATGTTAGGAAGAGGAAAATCGTCCTTGGGGCAGCATTTGTTTAGGTCCCTAAAATCAACACAACACCTGATTTGGACGCTCTTCTTCTTCACTGGAACCACGTTTGCCAACCATGTGGGATGGTGGATGGGTTTGATGAAACCGGCGGCTAGCAGTTTTTGAATCTCTATCTTGATTTGTTCCTCCACATCGTGTCTGAACTGTCTCGGAGATTGTTTGACTGGTTTGGATTCGGGTATTATATGTAGATGATGAGTGACCAGCTTCTCATCCAAACCAGAATTTCCTTGTATGTCCATGCGAACACATCTTGATATTCCCTAAGAAGGTCCACAAGTTTTGTGCGCTCGTCAGCATATAGAGCCGAGCTGATTGAGACAGGCCGCGGAGATTCCTCGCTTCCGATGTTGACAACTTCAAGTTTATCCGTGGTGGAGTTGGTTCCGTCTTGTAGTTGTCGAGGTGCATCCGGCACCTACTCTTGTGGCTTGCTGCTGTGATTGCATTCTACTGGGCGGTAGTCTCCCCTGTTAATTGCTAACAGCGGCGCCGATATACAATTTTCCCCTTTTCATCACGATTTGCGATAAAAGCCCGCTCCCGCTTGACATGAGAATGAGCCAGATTTTCGCTTGACGAGGGAAAATTGGCGTGCTTTTCCTTTGGAGGGATTGCGTGAGATCGAGCTTCTTTGTGAAATGATGTAATCCTGTCCACTTCTTCTATTGACGCCCACGTCGGTAGTGGAGTGTAGCGAACCTTGCCTGCTGGACCCCGCGAATTTTTCTTTGGTTCGAACATCTCCATACCACAGATTAGTGCATAAGGAGATAATGATGCGGGGATGCGGATGACTTCTCCGTTCAACATGGTCTTCAGGCCCTGGTGATATGTCGAAGGAATGATCCTGTTCTCGTGGAGCCACGGTCTTCCCAGTATCATGTGGTAGTCTGGCTCTTTTTCGATTACTTCGAACTTCACCTTTGACCGGGCCTCGGTCCCACTTACAAATTTAGGTTGATGTATCCATACGTCTTTGGTTTGGTTGCCTTCGAAATCTGTCATCATGGTAGGTCGTCGTACGACTTCGCTTCTACCGCACCTTGGCTGTCCCGAGCGTTCTAAGGGTAATGACATTGGAGGACGCTCATGTGTCTATGAGGCCCTTTTGAACTCCACATCCTTGATGCGGGCGGTGACGTGTAGAGCCCTAAGTTATGTCCTCCTTCTTCATCATGTCGTCTTGATAAATGTTACATTGTTGACGGACACCTCGACATCCTTGAAGTTTCTCGGGCGTAAAGGAACCAAACACGCGTCTAGGGCTATTTGATTGATAGCAAGAAATGTTTCTGTTTCATTGGTCTTTTGAAATGTGTAGAAGTTTACACAAGTTTTCCACCAACGCGATCGCCTCCCGGTCTACCTAAGTTCGATTGGTGGTGAATCATTGACTTGAGAACGATCATCCGAGACGTCGGTCCCCGCATTGGAGTTTCGGGATGGGCGAATCACTCGATTCGATGTCGGAGTTGATAAAAAAGTTGAGTATGCTTTTGATCGCTTCCTTCATCGTGTCCATGTTCCTTGCGTGGATCTCCCGAACTGTGCACCCGGCCAACCTTGGAATTTCCCCATCGGTTGCGCTATTAGGTGTCGTGCTGGGAGAGGGAACATCGCTATTCTCCGCAGTCCGAGCGGAGTTTGGGATCATGGATTCAGCTCTAAGACCGACCATCTTCTCGAGAATTGGGGTCGAAAAGTGAAACTGGGATTGAAAATTGATATTGCAACTGAGAGATTAATCTCCCACTGTGGTCGCCAATTGTTCGTGGGTGAAAACGTTTTCTGCTGTTTTCGGTAATTTCGTGTGTATGGGTGAGAAACGAGTCTAAACCCTAAACAATGTACTGCACGGGAGTACTTTTGATTCGAGAGATCAATCTGTACAATCCTGGACGAAACCATGAAATGGTCGTTCCATGCTTGCTTCAGTCACAAAGTGAAGGAGAAGGGCTGGTCTTAAGGAGGGAAGCGAAGAAAGTGTTGAGACCAGAATAGTTGATTCTGGAAGTGTGGGTGTTTTGTGACTTGTATCAAAAATTTTAACTAGCTAGCTGAACAAAAAGCTATCAGATGATTTCTGGATGTGGTATTGTTCTCCTGAGCAAAACTTGTTATTTGGTGGAAAATAGGTAAGACCTATTTATACAAGTCGCAACAAAACGTACCCTGGTCTCGTAAGAAGTGGAAATGATTGAGTGGTGGAAGAAGTGAGTAACGGGTAACGCCTGGAATTTATGTTTCCATAATGAAGGATACGTTTACACCATTACTTCTTTCCATTACTAACCGCCCCGCTTTATGATACTTTCTGTAATGGGCGTATTGCACGCCGCACGTTGTATACCGCCAGACCAATACCCTGATGAGTATCCCCCAGTTTGTGACATGTTTTGATGTCTTGAGTGTTTTCGTGGAAAACATGTAGCACTTTGCTACGTGTGGAAAGTTTAAAATTGAGAGGCTTGCCGTAGGTAAATAGCATATGTGATGATAGGCTCGTTTTGGCTAGTTGCGTAAAACTTGTCACGAGCTGAACAGCTCGGTGGCGAATTTCGATGGCTGGGATTACATCTCATGAGGAAGAGTGGCCATTGATTATGGTCGCATCTTGTTGTATAGCGAAGTGGCGCCATTGGCATAGTAGCGCCTGGTGGAGCCATGGCATAACGGCATGCTAGTGGCATGCCAGTGGCGTAGTGGCATGCTAGAGTTGTGGCATGGTGGCATGCCAGTGGTCGTGGCATAACGACATGCTAGTAGCCGTGGAATAGCGGCATGCTAGTAGCTGTGGCATGGTGGCATGCCAGTGGCCGTGGCATAGCGACATTCTAGTACCCGTGGCATAGCGGATGCTAGTAGTTGTGGCATGGTGGCATGCCAGTGCTTGTGGCCTAACGACATGTTAATAGCTGTGGCATGGTGGCATCCAGTGGCTGTGGCATGGTGGTATGCCAGTGGTCGTGGCATAGCGACATGCTAGTAGCCGTGGCATAGCGGCATGCTAGTAGCCGTGGCATGGTGGCATGCCGAGTGGTTGTGGCCTAGCGAAATGCTAGTAGTTGTGGCATGGTGGCATGCCGTGTGGTCATGGTGGTAAGTGTTGTAGCATGGCCAAAGTTTAAGATTTGGCTCCGTGACTAAAGTTAAGGCTTGGCGGCATGGCCAAGGCTAGGGTTTGGCGGCATGGCAAAGGTTAGGGCTTGGCGCCGTGGCCAAGGCTAGGGCTTGGCACTGTGGCCGAAATTAGGCGTCGTGGCCAATTTGGGGTTTGATGTCGCGGCTAAAGTTTAGGGTTTGGCGGCATGGTCGCTCAAAAAGTTGCCACAAGCCTGTTAGTTTGGTGGTGAACTTGGATGGCAGAGATTGCATCTCAGGAGGAAAGGTAGCCGTCGATCATGGCTACCTTTAATTGGCAGTGGCGCCTTTAACTTTCGCTAGCGGCATTGCGGTATGGCTGGCATGGCTGGTGCATGCCTTTGGCATGGTTGCGCGCGTATCCATAGCCACTAAAATTTTGGCACGTTGGTGTGGAAATCTTGCCTAAATTAGGGTTTGGCTTGTCGAAACCCTAATTAGCATATATGGCACGTCGCATGGGGTGAGTGGCCATGTTTGGCGCGTTTGGCATGTGCATCTGGCATGTGTGCCTGGTATGTGCGTTTAGTCATGTTTGGCATGCTGCTTTGGCATGCTGGTGTGTTTTTGGAAAACCAATTGGATTTGCGGCCATCTGGCGCGGTTTCCTTCTTTTCAATACTGTGGCGAGTTTAAAGTAACCTGATTGGTTAATGTAAGAAGGCCAGCCAGGCATGGGTGTGGCTACACTTCTGTGTGAGTGTGGCGGTTTTAGAGTGACCTGATTGGTCGATGCGAAGTGGGGCCGACAAGCTAGGGCGTGGCCACACTTCCAGTGCGTTGTGGCGGATTTAATCGCCTAGTTTGGCTAAGCATATTTTTTCGACCAACGGGTCTAGTGTATCACATGGCGCGAAACCCTAATTTTGCAAATTAGTCGGGTTCATGAGTTTTTTGTGAGTTATCACAATAATTGGCTGGATTTTGTATGCTGCCACAAAAATCCTTATCTACAGAATGCAGTGTGCTTTCCGTCTGAGCATTTCATACGATCTCATTAATCTTTGGTACTTGGAGGTTCATGCTACTCCGCTGCGAGTGAACATAAATCCCTCATGCCATACCGATATTAAGGGTTCTGCCGGGGAAAATAACACAGGAAAGTACTCAGTGAGTCTTGTATTGGCAAGGTGCCTAAATTTACAGAGTGTTTGGGATGGCTTTCTACATTCGCTGGATCTGATAAATTTCATGTAAATATATTGAATGGCTCAAAATATGTCGGTGTAGAGGTTAGCACTCACGGCACCGTTTCCTTGCAGAGTGACGTCACATCAGATGCAAGGTTTTACGATTTTAACCCTAAGCTAAAAACCACCATCAACACCAGTGTATGAACATAGAACACATCAAGTGACTTTGACCAACAAGCTCTCTTATGAAGTGATAATCCAACTACACATGTTTCATTTTGGAATGCATCACAGGATTGGAGGCAAGTGCTATGGAACTGATATTTTCACAACGCAACTTAGGAATGGAAGGAATAGAAAGATGTAGATCATGAGGAAGATAACAAATCCAAACCATTTTAGCTACACTATGTGCCAGTGTCCTATATTCTGCCTCTGTGCTTGACCTTGCAACTGTAGTTTGCTTTTTAGAGGACCAAAATATAGTATTAGTGCCCAAGAATATACAATAACCTCCAGTTGATCTTCTGTCATCAATATTACCAGCCCAATCTGCATCTGAGAACCCTAAAAGAAATGTATCTCCTTTTGTAAAATATATGCCATAATCCAAACTCCCTTTACTATATCTAAGTATCCTCTTGGATGCAGTGAGATGCTCAGTTCTAGAATGCTTTGCATAAATTGACACACAAGATTTACTCGCAAAAGCAATATCGTGTCTAGTCCAAGTAATATATTGCAAGGCCCCAACCAATGACCCGTATTCAAATTGGATTATCAAGAAGCTCCCATGAAGAAGAACCGAGTTTTGAAGTTGATGAAATTGAGTCCTGACAAGGTTTTGCACCTTCCATGTTGTATTTCTGAAGAAGATCTACAACATACTTAGTCTAAGTAAGATGCATAGATGTAGAATTCCTGTAAATCTCAAGACCCAGAAAGTAATTCAAGTTACCCAGATCTTTGAGAGGAAAAGATTCTTGCAGTTTAAGAACAACATGCTGAAGAAAGGTTGATGAAGACCCTGTGAGTAGTATGTCATCCACATACACTAAAGCAACAGATATTTGAGCACCATCCAAGTGAACAAAGAGTGAAGGGTCTGCAACTGAATTAACAAAATTTAAGGCTTTGAGAGCTGTACTGAGCTTATCATACCATGCTCTTGGTGCTTGCTTCAGCCCATAAATTGCTTTGTGGAGAAGACAGACATGATCTGGCTTATCTGGATCTACAAACCCTAGTGGCTGAGATATATACACTTCTTCCTGCAAGTCTCCATCAAAAAATGCATTACTGACATCAAGTTGATGCACAGTCCAATCAAACTGAACTATCATTGAGAGAATAATTCTAATAGTTTTAGGCTTGGCAACAGGACTGAAAGTTTCCTCAAAATCAAGTCCTTGTTGTTGATGATATCCCTTTGCCACCAATCTAGCCTTGTGTATATATCAATTCTTCCATATGGATTATACTTGATCCTGAACACCCACTTACATCCAATTAGATTTTGAGAATCACTGGAGGAACCAATGACCAAGTGCCAAAGATTCATGAGTGCATTGTATTCATCGATTGAAGATACTCTCCAAACTTTTTCCTTATTGGCAAAGAAACAATAGTCCTGGGAATATGACTTACAAAAGCAGTCTCCAAAGGATGTTTAGTAGCATAATAGGACTTTGGATTATAAATTCCATTCTTTCCTCTAGTAATCATGTTATGATCATTTTTAGTAATGATAGAATGAGTAACTGTTTTTGAAGTAGTTTGAAGAGGGGGAGAAAGAGTGGAATTGGAAGGAACATTTATGATGGAAGATGAGAGCAAAGGATCAACAGATGATAATGAGGATGCAATGTCAGTATATGGAAAATAATTCTCATTGAATGAAACATGTCTTGAAATATAGACAGTACCTGAATTTCGATCAAGACATTTGTAGCCTTTATGCTCCAATCTATAACCCAGAAAGATGCAAAGTTTGCTTTTTGGTTCAAGCTTGTTAGAAGTGTAAGGTTTTAGCCATGGAAAACAAGCACATCCAAACACCTTAAGAAAATTATAATCAAGTTGCTTATGAAACAGAGAATAATAAGGTGAATTGAATTCAAGAGCTCTAGTTGGTAATCTGTTAATGAGGTAGTTAATTAGCAGTTTGAAGAGCCTCTACCCAATACATGTTTGGTAAACCAGATTGATAAAGTAGAGTTCTAGTAATTTCTAGAAGATGTTTATGCTTGACTTCAGCAACACCATTTTGTTCTGGTGTGTTGGGACAGCTAAATTCATGAGTAATTCCTCTAGATTGACAATATTGTGAAAGAAATTATTTAAAAACTCTTCACCATTGTTAATGCTGGTGGTAATAACAGAATGAGATAGCATTTTTTCAATTCTGGTGACAAGTGATATAAAAGCATGTTTAAAATCATATTTGGAAGACAAAGCTAAAACCCAACAAGATTTGTATATTCATCAATAACACTGGCAGAGTACAAGCCGCCTGACACTTTGGCTTACATGACATGGTCCCCAAAGGTCCATGTGTAACAATTCTAAGGTCTTAGTAGCAACAGAAGAAGACAATTGAAAGGGCAATTTTTGTGATCTGCATAGTTTGCAGTCATTACAATAGACATGTTTATTGGAAACATTAGTAAGATTCAAAAGTTTAAATATTTTCTGAAAAGTCTGAAAAGATGGATGGCCAAATGTTTTATGGAGAAGAGTTGTATCACTGGTTATGGAAGAATATGCTTGAGGTGGTGAACTAAATTTGATAGGATATAAACCATTTTTATGTGGACCTTGGAAGAGAATCTTCCCAGAGGTCTGATCCTTCACAGAGAAACCATGATAATCAAGAGTTAGAGAACAATGATTGTCAGTAGTGAATTTGTGAGCTGACAATAAATTTTGAGAAGCATAAGGAACAAGAAGACTATCATTTAACATGAAAGAATGATCATTAACAATCTTACTAGAGTGTCCTGTATGAGTGATAGACATACCTCCTCCATTAGCAGTTTGAATGATCTCTGAACCATCATAAGGAGTAACTTCTAATAAGGAAGCAAATATTGATGTAATGTGATTGTTAGCTCCACTATCCACAATCCATTCATCAATGTCAAAAATGTCAATGCAGCTAACATTGCTTGTATATTTACCGGTGGTGCTCCGACTTTATAGGTGAAGTTAAGTCTATGATTACATTCTCGTGCAAGATGATTTTCCTCGAGAGACAAATTTGACACTTCTCGTATATTATGTTTCTCCGCCATATGAGTGCCTGGAGAAGATAGAGAGATTTGGATATCTACAACCCGAAAAGCCTCTCGCTTGAATTTCCTCCGAAATTGCCTCTACTTGAATTTCCTCTATAATATCCCCTTGAGTGATTTTCCATAAAAGCCTTTGCATCCATTTTAGTTTTAGTAGCTTTGAGTCTATCACTAACAACTATTTCTTCACTTAAAAGATTATTGTGTAACTCAATACTTGTTATAGGTGGAATTTTGTGCCTCATGGAGGTAGCAAATGGAATATACTCGCACTGAGAGCTTTAAGAGTGACAACAACAATCTCTCTATCTGGCACAATCTCTCCAGCAGCTGCTAATTGATATGATAACGGTTTGATCTCATTGATAAGAGTTGGAATTGATTTCTTACCTTGAGTTAAGGAAAGAAGCTTTGTTTTGAGTTGAATAGAGTGTGTTGAGGAGGCTTTAGCAAATGGATCCTCTATGCTTTTCCATAACTGATGAGAGGTTGCAGATCTTGAGAAGTAGGCAATGACACTATCTGAAATTGTAAAATTTATCCACATGATGATGGTGGAATCTTCTTCTAGCCAATTTGTATAGTTTGGATTTTCAATTCCATTGAGTTCGTTTCGTGGCGAAGTGTATTGAGCAGGACATGGATAAGAACCATCCAAGAAACGTCTAAGCTTGAACTTTTGAATCACAGGATTCATGAGATTTCTCCATTTGAAATAATTTCTTTTAGTTTTAGATGAACGAAATTTGTGATTTGATTGAGAGGAACTTTAGAGAAAGTAATTGCGGTGGGATTTTCCACTGAAAATTGTTGAAAAACAGATCTGAGATTCAGAAATTGATTTTGAAAAAGCAAGAACGAAGATGAACTAAAAATACGATAAGGAATCACAGTAGCAATGTAGATGATAGGAATTCAAAGACAAAACCCTATCAAACTAGAATTTAGGTAAAAAATCTTCAAAGAAACGATCAAGAAATGAGTTAAGAGAATAAAGGAATCACCAGAAACACATAGGAAAAGCTTCAAATTCAATTAATGAGTAGAGAACACAGCAGATTGCAGTGATTTGTCAAGCAGGATCGAAGTAGAGTTGATAAACGAACCCTAACCTATCTGATACCATAATATCATTGTGATAATGGTGATTAATCTCATTTCTTGATTACAGAAAGAATAGTTTCATTACAGAGTTAAAGCGGAGAGAAGAGATATTAATACATGTCTTAACCGACACTAACAGACAGAAAGCAAATTGATGTAGAACATCTTGACAAAGTCACCCCTGTTTGACATTAGTGTCAAACCGTATTCTATTTCTAGTATTATTTCCTAATTTATGATTTCCGTATTCTAGAACTATTCTAGAACATATTAGTTTCCTAGTTTAGTATAATTTCCTTTTCTAGTTTTATTACTTTTAGGTAATAGTGAAGCCTATATAAGAAGGCCTAGCCTTGTAGAATTTCTACACATTCAACATTATTGTCTTATTTGATTTATCAAAGATATTTTATTTAGTTATTGTTCTCTAGTTTTCTTATAGCTTTTGTGAATCTATTGATTTCACAGTAGTTTTCACTACCTTTTGGATCCTTGATCCAAATTATTACGCTTCCGCTACGTTAAGTGGTACCAGAGCCTCGATTGAGAGCCTCCACTAACATGGGTGATAAGAAGATTGAAGAGTTAAGGACTAGTTTGAGGAAAGACCTAGAAGCTGATGTGAATCAATATTGAAAAGAAGCTAACCACAGTAATGGATGAACGTTTCGATGATATCACAAAAAAAATCGAAAGTATGTTTATTAAGTTCATGGGAGAAGAAGAAAAGAAGGTACTTGGAGAAAAATCTAAAACCCGAGATGAAATTATCCATCCCCATACTTCCACCCCTCCAAACTCTACCGCTCATCTTCAAACCCCCCCCCCCCCCCCACAGCCTCTTCCCAACCTTCTTCCAGCAATTACGCCTCCCTAAATAAATCATATTATCATCCATTAAAATCCACTCCAGCATACTCTTCTTGTCCACCTTACACAATCCCACAATTTGAATTCTTTGAAGATTTCAGCTCTTACTCTACTCCCCAAAACTTGCTCAAACCTTCTAGAAAACAACAAGCAATTGATGTTGAAGATTATGAGCCATATTATTATCCTCCACCACCGCGCCAGCATAGGAACATGGGAAATCCACAAAACTATCACCCAAAGCTGATATAACCCCGTTTGATGGACTCTTTCACATTGAAGATTTCTTAGATTTGTTGTGTACAGTTGATCGCTTCCTTGCTTATATGCTCATACCTGAAGATCAACAAGTAGATCTTGTTGCTTTCAAGTTTACTGGACCAGCTTCTTCATGGTGGGATCATCTTCAAATAGAACGAGCCAATCAAGGATTGTGACAAGTTCAATCTGGACACCATGAAACAACTGTTGAAGAGAAGATTTCTTCCTCCTGGATTACATACAAACCTTGTTCATCGCTTTGCAAAACTGTCGCCAAGGCAACCGCACGGTACAAGAGTATGTAACTGAATTTTCCCATTTGTTATCTCGGAACCAGCTGAATGAGACGGTTGATCAAACAATTGGGCGGTTTATCAATGGACTTGATTGGAATATACAAGAAAGGTTAGCTACTCAACAATATACTTCTCTTCATTCTGTCATTAATAGTGCTTTAAAGATAGAATCTTTCATGCTTTCTCCACAACCATACCCAAAATCCTCATTCTCATACCCTATAAAACCTTCATTTCAAAATTTTCCTAATAGGAAACAACCTTCTCCATTCCAGTCCCGTACTTGTCCTACTACCACTACCACTACCACCCAACCATCTTCTTCCCAAAACCCACCTACCACAAAGACTCAACCACCTCCACCCCAGCCTCGTAATGCTCCACCCATTAGACCAAAACCTCAAAAACCTTATGCATACCCAACTGAAAACAAGTGTTATAAGTGTAAGCATCCAGGTCATACATCAAACCAATGTAGAAGTGGGCGTACATTGATGACCGAAGAAGAGTCTGCTGTGTATGAGGAAGAAAGTGAAGATGTTCATAGAAATATTGAAGATATACAAGCATATGCAGAGGAAGGAGATGAAAGTGATTATGTCTCTTATGTTATTCGAAATCTATTGTCCATTCCTCGTGTTGACTATCCAACCCGTAATCATCTATTCCGCACTCAATGCCGTGTGCAAGACAAGATATGTGATGTGATCATTGACAGTGGAAGTTGTCAAAATATTGTTTCATCTAGATTGGTGGAAAAGCTGCAATTATCTACTCATCCACATCCTAAACCATACTCCATTGGTTGGATTGATGATAATAACAAGAAGAATGTAGATTCTCAATGTTTCGTGTCATTTAAAATTGCATATAACGAGACAGTGGTTTGTGATGTTGTGGATATTACTGCTTTCCACATATTACTTAATCGTCCATGGATATATGATGTAGATGTGACTTATAGAGGTAAAGCTAATACGTATTCATTCATGTACAATGGAAACAGAATCATATTGCAACCATCTTATGCGAAACCTAAGCCAAGTCTACAACAACAAGAAGAGATCATGATGTTGGTTTCCCAGGACATCTTAGCTGATGCACAAGAATTAGGTACGATCTATGCCTTAGTTGTACAACCTTATACTCCTGACCTTCCTACAACTATTCCTACTCAAGTGCAGTCCTTACTAGATGAGTTTGCATGCGTTTTACCATCTGATATGCCTGATTCTTTGCCACTTATGAGAAATATTCAACACCAAATAGATTTCATGCCTGGTGCAAGTTTGTCTAATCTTCCACACTACCATATGAGCCCTAAGGAGCACGATATACTTCGAGGACATGTGGATGAATTGCTGTCTAAAGGTTTCATACAACCTAGTTTGAGCCCTTGTGTTGTTCCAGCCCTTCCTGTGCCAAAAAAAGATGGAACTTGGCGTATGTGTATCGATAGTAGATATGTTAATAAGATCACAATCCGCTATCGTTTCCCAATTCCAGAATTAGATGATATGCTTGATATGCTCTCCGGTTCCATAATATTTTCTATGATTGATCTTAAAAGTGGGTATCATCAGATCCGAATTCGACTTGGAGATGAATGGAATACTGCATTTAAGACAAAGGATGGTCTCTTCGAGTGGATTGTTATGCCATTTGGTTTATCTAATGCTCCAAGTACGTTTATGAGGCTTATGAATCAAGTCCTACAACCTTTCATTAGTAAGTTTGTTGTGGTTTATTTCGATGATATCCTTATCTATTCTAAATCTGAAGAGGAACATCGCTCTCATTTGTGGGTTGTTTTCAACGCTCTCAAAGAGAATGAATTATTTATCAATCTAAAGAAGTGTCAATTTTTCACTTCTAAGGTTCTGCTTTTTGGGTTACGTTGCTTCTGCTAATGGTATTCAAGTAGATAATTCCAAAATCACAGCTATTCGTGATTGGCCTACTCCGAAGACAACATCTGAAGCTCGAAGTTTTCATGGTTTAGCTTCCTTTTACCGTCGATTTATAAGGGATTTCGGCTCTATCGCAGCTCCTATTATCGACGATTGGAAGGATAAAAGGTTCTTATGGACAGATGAAGTCGAATCAAGTTTTCAATTACTAAAAGAAAGACTTACTCCTGCTCCTATCCTTGCACTACCCGATTTCAACAAGCTTTTGAAGTACATTCGATGCTTCCATATTAGGAGTTGGTGCTGTTTTGTCCCAAGAAGGTAAACCCATTGAATTTCTTAGCGAAAACTCACCGAAGCTCGTCAAAAGTGGTCTACCTATGAGTTAGAGTTCTATGTCATGATTCGTGCACTACGAAAATGGAGACACTACTTAATACACAAGGATTTTGTCATGTATACCGATCACCAAGCCCTCAAGTATATTCAATCAATCATCATCCAATAGAATGCATGCAAGTTGGATTTCTACCTTGCAAGAATATACGTTCTCTATTCAAAGACAAGTCCGGTTTGAACAACAAGGTTGCGGGATGCACTAAGCCGTTTCACAAATCATAGTGACCGTGAATTACTCCTTGTTACTATCCGTGCCAAGTGATTGCCTTTGACTCCCTTAAAGAGTTATATCCCAACGATCCGGACTTTTCCTTACTATGGAAGAAATGTTCCTCCGCACAACAAGGTACGAGTAATTTTGTTTTACATAATGGGTTTGTTTTTAAAGGTAGCCGTTTATGCATTCCTGATGGTTCCATTTGTGAACACCTTATTAAGGAGTTACATAGCAAAGGGTCTTTCTGGCCATTTCGAGTGAGATAAGACTATATCTCTAGTCGAAGCTCACTTTTGGAATTCTCTCAAAAAGGATGTCCATGATTTTGTGCGACGTTGTATGGTTTGTCAACGAAGTAAGGGTCATGCACAAAATACAGATTATACATTCCTCTTCCAGCCCGGATGCTCCTTGGGAAGATATATCAATGGATTTTGTGCTAGGTTTACCAAGAACCCAAAGAGCTCATGATTCTTTTTTGTGGTTGTTGATCGCTTCTCAAAAATGGCACATTTTATTCCTTGCAAGAAGACTATGGATGTTGTGACTACGGCAAATCTTTTCATCCGTGAGATAGTCCGTTTACATGGTATTCCAAAGACCATTACTTCTGATCGATACACTAAGTTCTTAAGTTGGTTTTGGAAGACACTTTGGACTCGTCTCCAAACCAAACCGCAGTTTTAGTAGCACAAACTCACCCACAAACAGACGGGCAAATCAAGTAGTAAACCGATCATTAGGGAATCTTATTCGTTGTTTATCCTGAGACAAGCCTAGACAATGGGATCTATCTCTCGCTCAAGCCGAGTTCGCCTATAATGCGCCTCCTAATCGGTCTACGTGTTATGCACCTTTTGCATTGTTTATTCCAAGGTTCCAAACCATACATTGGATCTCGTCTCTTTACCATCCGTTCCTAGTTCCAATGTTGCGGCAGATCACATGATAAAGTCTCTACAAGTGCTACATGATAAGGTAAAGAAAAACTTGGAAGCTGCTAATGCCAAGTACAAGATAGATGCTGATCGTCGATGTCGTTTTCAATCCTATGAAGTTGGTGATCTGGTTATGGTGTACTTAAGCAAGGATCGTTTTCCGACGGGTACATACAACAAGACGAAGTATAAGAAGATTGGTCCTATCCGCATTCTCAAGAAGATCAACAACAATGCATATGTTGTCGACCTCCCGGCTAATATGAACATTTCGTCCACATTCAATGTTAAGGATATCTTTCCTTACTTTCCTACGATGATGTTTCTCTTCCAACACCAAACTCGGGTCGAGTTCTTTTCAAGAAGGGGGGCCTGATGTAGAACATCTAGACAAAGTCACCCCTGTTTGACATTAGTGTCAAACTGTATTCTATTTCTAGTATTATTTCCTAATTTATGATTTCCCTATTCTAGAACTATTCTAGAACATATTAGTTTCCTAGTTTAGTATAATTTCCTTTTCTAGTTTTACTACTTTTAGGTAATAGTGAAGCCTATATAAGAAGGCCTAGCCTTGTAGAATTTCTACACATTCAACATTATTATCTTATTTGATTTATCAAAGATATTTTATTTAGTTATTGTTCTCTAGTTTTCTTATAGCTTTTGTGAATCTATTGATTTCACACTAGTTTTCACTACCTTTTGGATCCTTGATCCAAATTATTACGCTTCCGCTACGTTACAAATGATCTCACACGTGAGAATTATAACAGCTAGTGACAGTCGGGCTGTTATTTTACACCACTTAGTAGTCTTAACATGCACCGCATCTATCTTTAGTGATAATTCTGTCATTATGAATCACCCCTGTTCAGGTTAACGACAATTAATGAACCACGAGAATCAGTAGGTAGACCGATTACCTTCATACAAGCTAAACCATTGCAAAAACCTACTGTTTCATATGTAGATAGGATATCTAGACCTACGAGAATTCTAATATCCGTGGCCTTTTCTCGTCCTAATAAACTGAAGAAGTAAATGGTTTGCAAGCCGGCTCTCGATACATTAAGTAAATTAAAGACTAGAAATACTTTATTTTTGTTTTGAGCATAGTGAACCACAAAAAACTCTTGAATCATTAAAGATTGAATTGTACCATAACGCAACTGCAAACTGCTAGAGTCCAGAATGGTAATTTTGTCAGAATACTATCAATTATCAATTCCTCTGGAAGATAAATTTTACATATGTTTTCTTTGTCATGCTGCTCCTTGATCTCCTCTTCTCCTTGATCAATTTTTAGTTGACATGGTATTTTTTTCAAAATTGCTCCAGTAGTGCATGCAGTGAAAATATTCAAAAAGGGGTGAGGCATGCTGCTGCTGCTTCAACAACAAGTTTTTTTCTCATCCAAAAGATTGCTCTTTCGATGATGTTTGGATGCTCAGCATCATAGAGACCGGGTATGTATATATGTATAAAAAAGGTCGGAACTATGTGTTGATACATGAATTAGCTAGGAAACCTCCTAGTTCTAGTTGTATAGGAATTCGGAAACCTTTTTAAACTGCAACACTTTGTTTACTTGCGTGATATCTCTGAAAGAGTTCTATCTTGGCCGAGTTGAATATGCATGGGTCCATCGTTCAGTCCATAACTTCAGAAATTGTTCATGTTTCTTCAGAATTTTTATCATCACCAATCCGCCATTTGCTTCTTCAGGACTTTGGAGCTTTGAGATTTTTTATGACCCTTGTCCTTGTACGAATTTCTTGAGAAAACCGCCTTCTTCGATCCTCCCTGTGCGGCTTTTATTGCATGGCGTCTTTGCTTGTTTAAGCGCTTAAGCAGTTCGGGATCTTCAGTATCAGCTTCACTTGGACTATCCTCATCGTCCTCCTCATCCTCCTGACACAAATTAAACACAGCATCAATGCTTTGGGTTTGTTTAACGACAAATTTAACCGAATGGGGAAACTATTCTAGTACGACCAACTTCAAGTTGCCATAGCAATACAAGTTACTGTAACTTCTATATAAAACAACCAGGCCTCTTACTTTTTATATAAACTATTCTTACAAAGTGTTTACTGTAACACTTTGTTTCATATTTCCTAATTTTCGAAAGTTCTCTTTTACTTTTCATTCGCATAAGTTTTTTATGTGAACTTAAACCTATAATAAAGCAAAAGCACATACATACCTTCAGTTCGGGATCTTCAGTACCGGGTTCAATAGGAGTATCCTCATCATCTTCCTGAAACAAGTTAAACACAGCGTCAATGCTTTGGTTTTGTGGAAACTACTCTAGCAGAACCAACTTTAAGTTGCCCTACAACTACAAGTAACTGTAACTCCTCGTTTCATTTTTGCTAAATGTCAAAAGCTCTTTATTTTTTCTTTTGCGATAGTTCTATGTTAACTTAAAACTATAATCAAGCAAAAGTGTATCTAGCTTCAGTATACGATATGTACAATAATATAGTTAAACGGACAATACAGAGAGCTATAGCACACAAAAATTATCAATGTCATTATCTAGAGCTGTAGCACCCAAAATTACTAATCAATTGGTAAAAAGCTTACGTGGCCTACCAACTGCAAAGAATCCAAATTATTGACGTTAGCATCAATTTCATCATTGGGGAGGCATCCTTCATCGTCAGAATTTATTTCTTCATTCATTTCACCTTCAATAAACTGCATCATACAAAGAGAAAGGGATGATAAATGCATCTTAATCCAGCAGAAAAAATGGATGGGCGTTAACACAGCCATAAAATATGAACAATGATACCATGTGACATTTCGAGTAAAACCACACTTTTTAAACTAAAGCTTGGACAAAATATTTTCCGATACTAAAATACCAACTCAATATGCTTCGCTTATTTAATGTAATTGAACAACATCTTACAGTCACAACCAAGGTCTCATCTTCACTAAATTGCAGGATAGTTACAACCAAAAGAGATTGCAGGATAGTTTGTCTTCTCAAACCAAGTATTAGTTCAAGATAAAGTTCATCCACATTAAAGTTGAAATATATCGATCAAAACAAACAAACAAAGCCCCTAGAATATACTGTAACTCAGATGTTCATGGTGAGGACAGCCAGGTCAGGGACTCGGAGGCTTAGGATTTGAGTGAACATGGCTGTGAGTCTTACTGAAATGAAGTTCATATAATGAAAAAGCTGCAGCAAGTCTACCACAAAGGGGTAAAATGCAGATTCTAACACAAGGAAAAACATGGTTGGTTTGTCCTACAACACTTAGTACTACAAATGGCCACCTTTATCAGCACCTGAATATGACAAAATCCGATGCTTTCTTCATACAAGAAAGCAAAATTTTGAATTTCTTTTAACTAAAACCATTGATGGATTAGCATCACAAGTACATTTTTGCATTCAAGCCAAAGTAAGAGTTGCAACTGCTTTACTCTGTACCTTTTCAATAGCTTCATAGTCCTTCTTTGTAAACCCACTGGCAGCAAGTTGTTTATCCAGGGAATCAACAGGTTTTATCATAGAAGCAAAAGTAGGCCTTTCGTTTTCGTCTTCATCAAGGTTGAATCTGAAAAAGAATGCAATCATTAACATGTAGATTAAACACGAAGGTTTCAACATAGGGAAGGAAGGAGTTGTAGTGAGATTCAAGTTACAGTTCTTCCAGGGAACAAGAAAATAAGCAACTCCAACATACCGACAAGAGATCAGAATAATCAATGAAGAGAGAAAGTTACTAGCTACAAATTGGTTGTGCATAAACCATGAAATATCAATATCTCGGGTTTGTTAAGTATTCAAGTTAACTATTTAGTATTTTTCCTTGGCATGCCATAAACAATACTTTAAAAAATTGAGCAGGTCGACCACTGACCTCCTGCGGAAAAACTTGTATATGCATTCAACATCACGATCAAAGTACCTGAAAACAGGACAGTGGTGTGTAACTTACAGAGATTAACCCAAGTAAACATGAGCGATCTTTGAAAAACTGCTACACAATTGAAATGATACAAGGGTGTCAACAAGAAATTCGAAATATGACATACATTTCAGCATTGCGATGATTAACAGACACCATTTGAGGAAAATCAATCATGGTAACCTTCTCGTCATCATCAATCTAGAAATCACACAGGATAAAATGAATTACCAAACCATTAATAAATCACAACAAGCCAGACTTCGAATTTTGTATCAAGCACTTGAAAGAATAGGAATACTGCAGAAGTCAATAGAATCCAAAAGCAAACAATAAGAGTAGTCAAGGTCTGCAGCTTCAGAATGCCCGATATACACATAAATTATCTACAGGGTCTGAAGTACTTACCATTATGTTGAATTCATTAAAATCACAATGGATGAGACCAACTTCAGCCAAACGAACAACAAGACCAATAATTGTTTCAAACACAATGTCTGGATTTTGAATTTCTTTCACCTGCACACTTGGTAAGAAAAAAAACAACTGATTGGTTATCACAACCCACAATTTTCTTGCAAGATAGCAAACTGTGTTCTTACACTTGATAAAAGATAAACTGATAAAGATAGGAACTACATCTGATATTCATACACTGAAGGCGAACTTTGTTCTATACAAGATTGTAAAGCGAAAGAAAACATTATGTGGCCATCAAATATACACATAAACTTAAGAACTAAAAAGTAACTCCTCTTACAGTGAATAACCTTGGACAAGTCCCATAATCACACAATGTCTATTACAATCCACAGCATTTGGCACGGGAAAACCATTCTCCTCCAAGGCCTAAATAAGCAAGCAAAGGCTTATTAATACATCAATTCATTTCAACACCAAATTCAAGAAATAGAAGGGAAAACAAACTAAGAAGCAACTGAACCTTCATAAAAGCAAACTCCTTGAGTGCAGCAAGTCGTGACAAGTAAAGCCAGTTATAACTACTGCGATGCTGTAAATAATCACGCTTAGCTTTGACAGCCCTGAAAGAGACTCTACCTAATCTATGCAGCTTCATGGCCAATATTGTACCATCTTCTGTAGCCACCTCGTATATATCTTCACAGAAAAAAAACAATATCAATCAGACACCACTCTATGTTCTAGCAACCAATTACATTCCTATAAGAGAACTTACCTGACTCCTTCCCAACACCTATTTGTCTCCCAATTGATGTAAACACTCCCGGTTAACCAAAGTCTTTATAGCAAGGAAATCATACCCAAGGTATGTAAGCCGAAACCCATCATCTGCTTATACAAAACAAGTTAAGGATTTGTAAACTCAAATTTTACAGCAAAAGCTTGTCAACTACTTACATTTAGAAGAATCGTGATGAACCAGCTTATTTTTCAACAAATTCTTCAACACCTTGTAAGTTCCTCCATGCCTACATATAAAATCCCCATTAACATCAAGCTCCAATCATTTTCCAATAAAAACCGAATCTTTTTGTGCAAAGAACCTAATTTGTGAAATTTTTGACAAACCCATACTCAAAAATCATGTTAAAGTCCCATACCCAAATATTGTAACCCTAATGAGATACTGAATTTAAGAAAATTAGTACAAACCCAGACTGAAAAATCAAGTTAATTACACATAATCAACTATTTTACACCAAATGGGATCCTCAATTTGAAAACTTTAACACGGGAACTAAAAATTTAGTAACTTACTTGAGGCAAGCTATACGACCAATTAGCTCAACTGGTACAATTTCATGCTGAAAACATCAAATTTTCATCAGAAAAAACAGAGGAAATCGAGGGAGTTAAAAGATAGCTAGGCAGAGAGACTTACGTTTCTCATACCCATCTCAACAGAAGTAAGAACCCTAAAATCATCTTTAGAGAGATATCTCAATACATTTACATCTAACTTCATATTGTTTTATTTGATGATGAATGAATTAGGAGTTCAAAACTATAAAGTTAAACCCTGGGCTGAAACGGGAGAGTGATAATAATGGAGGAAGAAGAAGAATAAGAAGAATTTTGTTTGGGGTTTTTCTGCGAGTTCGGGTGGTGTTATAGCAACCCCAACTTTAGATTGGGGGTGTTTTCTGAGTCATCTGACTCATGTACAAAACTGAAATTGAATAAATACAAGGGTATCCTTTTTTTTTGTTTTTTTTTGAAGCAGATCCTCCCTTTTAACAAATAAACACCACTCAAATGAAAATTAGTAGTTTAAATAAAAAACTGAAATAAATATAAGGACAAAACAAACTAAGAGAAATAATAAGTGTGTGTTTTTCTTCCCGTAGTCACCCATCCCGCCGCTTATCTTGTTTTTCTTTCAGACATCACCACCCAAGACAACCAGCCACACTGCTTTAGCTCCTTTAGGAATGAAGGTTTTCGAGACATCATGTTCTCCACTTGAGCGTGCGGTGATAATCCATGGAAGGCCAATCAATATTATCGCCGGCCACCAATACGACGGCTAGGTTTTCATTAGTCTTGGCTCGAAAAACACTAGGATAGGTGTCGAAGCATTTCACCACCTTGAGATGTTTCTCTTGCAAACCGTAGAATATAAGACGTGTCCCATTAAACCAATACAATAAAACCCGACGAGAAAGTCAATATACGTGTAGGAGGCATAGCGGCAGAAGTATCAAAGCAAAGAACAGAGGGATGCGTTGGTAGTAAAACCTTCATGATCCATAATCAACATCGAAAGTTTCCTCCATGCTCCGGACTTGTTTGTCCTTATCCTTCAATATATACATATGAACCTTGAAACAACAACAACAAACACCGCCTCCGATAATCACAACGATGGCCGCAATGATCATTCTTGGATCTTGTCGTTATCCTCTCAGAACGTGCAATACAAGGGTATCCTTTAAACTCCAGAAGATGATCATCTGCTAAATAATGACGCTCAGTTGTCGGTGTTGTCAGAGTACATTCAGTTGGAAGTCGAATGAAGTGAATCTTCTCGTCGTGGAGGTCGAACCAGAACAGCATTTCAATGACATTATTCTTCATCATCCAAAAAAGATCACCCCCGCAAGAGGTGGCTTGTCTACATAACGTTCTCGAAACTGTAGTGACCACCGGAAAAACAGAAGAACCCGGTGGTGATGAGATATCAAAAATACTGGTAATGATCTTTCTCCATGACAAAGTTCCCAACGTAATGACCATGCAAATAAACTCGTTGTTGGCTTCTCGCAAAGAAAAATTATTACAACCTTGTATACATGTGATAATGGATCAAAACCAAAACCATGACACAAGAATTTGTATCCCTCAAGTAGGACGTAAACAAGGGAGAACAAGTCTTTCACCCCTGTTTGGGTTAAAGACAGTTATTGGACCATGAGTATCATTAGGTGCACCAACTACTTTCATACAAGCTAAACCATTGCAAAAACCTAGTATTTCGTGTATACATTGGATGCGTAGACCTGAGAGATATCTAATATCCGTGGCCTTTTCTCGTCCTAATAAGCTGAAAAAATAGATGTTTTTCTTTCCGATACTCGATACATTTAGTAGATTAAAGACTAGAGATACTTTGTTTTTGTTTTGAATATTGTGAACCAAAGAAAATCTTGAATTATTAAGGATTGAATTGTACCATGATTTACTGACGCAACAACATACTACTAGAGTCCGAGCCGTAATCTCGTCGAATACTTTCAATCATCAATTCCTCCGAAGATAAATTTTACATATCCTTTCCTTTGTCGTGCTTCTCCTGCTTCTTTCCTCCTTGATCAACTTTTAGTTGACATGATTTCTTTTTTTCAAAATTGTGAAAAAACTCAAAAACCGAGGCATGTTCTTTGGTTTAACAAGCTTTTTTCTTTTTCACGAAGATTACTCTTTCTATTGTGTTTGGTTGCTCAGCATCACAGACATCGATCGGGTAAATATATATATGTATGAAAAGGTTGAAACTATGCGTAGGAAACCTTTTTAAACTGCAACACTTTCTCAGTCCAATTTTATTTAAACTCTTTAGAAGAGTGTTTACGTAGCTCTCGGTATATCTTTTCATTTTACCGCTAAGAATATATGACTCCTCTCACCGTGGATAATGATATCATGAATTATGGCTTGTAAAAATAGTGAGCAAGATTGTTTCGTTGGTCTGCTTCGGGTTTGGGCCTTTTGAAAAGCGGGTATATTAATCCTTGAGGAGAAATATCCCCACATTCAAACAATCATAGCACATGGTATGAATCGGTTCAACATCTACTTCTAAGAAGCTGAACAGAAGCTAGTCCAAGTTTAAATTCCAGTGGCAATTATCAACAATTCAACCTCCTCCTTCATGGTCCCCTCCCGCAAAATAATATCACAAAGATAAATGTTCATGCTTCATGGCATGATGGACTGTTCTCTTGGGATTCCGAAGCAAAGAATTAGAATGGTGTCTTTCAGGGTGCTGGCAAATTTATCAGTTGCTCACTATCTCAGATCTCATGCTTATGTGCACAATTAATATTGGCGGACGTCGTCCCAACCACCTTCTTGCATCTCTTCTTCACTTCCGTTGGAAGAAGTTTTGCAATAGTTTTTTCTTCCAATTCTACATAAGAGTAGATTTTGTCTCCCCATTTTAGAGTGCACGAGAAGAAGTTCATAGAGGCGTAAACAATGCCAATCAAATGATCAAGTATGGCCTCGATAAACAACTTTTTTTCGGTGTGAAGGGCATATTTTATATTTTGTATATCTCATTTAAGCATATTAACCATATGTCGTTGTCTATTCAAATCGTAAGCATAGATCTTCAATAAAAAAGATAAACAACACCGAAAATTACTAGTCTAATATATAAAAACTAAAATAGGACAAAATAAAACTAAGAGAAAACATAACAAGTGTTTGGATTTTTTTCTCAAAATCAGCTAGTTTTAGCTTCTTTAGGGATGAAGGTTTCCAGAGAAATAATGTTCTCAACTTGAGCGTGCAGCTGATAATCCATGGTGGGGCAATAAATATCCTCATTAATGCCAACAGTACGCTTTAGATCTTCATTCATCTTAGTTTGAAAATACGAGGATAGGTGGAGCATTCCACCACCTTGAGATATTTTTCTAGCAAATTGTGGAGTATAACCCCATTAAACCAATACGATAATACCTGATCCGAGAATGTTAGAATACGTGTAGGAGGCGTAGCAGCAGAAGTGTCAAAGATCCTATAGAGGGGATTCTTTTTCTTTATTAAGCAACAGAGGGGAGTTGGTAGTAAACCTTTCTGATCGATAATCTGAACATCAAAAATTTCCTCCCTGGTCCATACTTGCTTGTTCTTGTCCTTCAATATATACATTTGAAGCTTGTAACAACGACAACAAACACCGGCCTGATAATTACAACGATGGCCGTGATGATCATTGTTGCATCTTGTTGTTATCCTCTCAGAATGTGCAATACAAGGGTACCCTTTAAACTCCAGATAATGATCATCTCGCTAAATATCGACGCCACCGCTTTGCGGTGTAACGCCGTAGTACACACTCAGGGAGTTTAATGAAGTGAATCTTCTCGTTGTGGAGGTCGAAAGAGAGCAACATCTCAATGTCATTACTATTACTAACTTCACTCTTGGTCCTCCAGAAAAGATCACCCCTGCAAAAGGTGGCTTGTCTACTAAACGAACTCGAAACTCTAGTGACCATTGGACTAGGAAAAGGAGAAGTACTGGTGGTGGTGGTGAGATATCAACAATTCTAGTAACTATCTTTCTCCATGACATAGTTCCCAATGTAACAACCATGCAAAGAAGCTCGCTCGTTGGCTTCGATGTAAAACAATGACAACCTTGTATACTTGCGATAATGAATCAAAACTAAAACGCCCAAGAATCCGTATCCCCCAGCAGGACGTAAATACATGAGGTTTAATATGTCACCCCTGTTCTGGTTAATGACAATCATGTAACCACGAGTATAACTAGGCGCATTGGCTACTTTCAAACAAGTTAAGCCATTGCCAAAACCTACTACTTCATACAAACTTGGGAAATCCAGATCTAAGAGAATTCTAATATCCGTGCATGCCTTTTCTCGTCTTAAAAAACTGAAAAAGTAAACTTTTCTACTGCATCCTTTTCTCCAAACATTAAGTATATGAAAGACTAGAAATGGTTTATTTTTGTTTTGAATATAGTGAATTGCAGAAAATCTTGAATCGTTAAGGATTGAATTGTACCAGTACTTACTGAAGAAAGAGCAAACTGCTAAAGTCCGGACTCGTAATCTCGTCAGAATATTTTCAATCATCATTTCCTCAGGAAGATCTTCACATATCCGTTCTTTGTCGTGCTGCTCTTCTTCTTCTACAACTCCTCTTTCCATCCCTCTCTGCTTCTCCTTTTCCCCTTGATCAATTTTTAGTTGACATGATTTTTTTTTTTCGAAATTGCTCTTTTCCCTCCGGTTGCGCATGCAGTGAAAAAACTCAAAGACGAGTGAGGCATGCTGCTTCTTCAACAAGATTTTTTCCTTTTTCACGAATATTACTGTTTCTCTTATGTTTGGTTGTTCAGCATCATAAAGATGGATCGGGTGTGTATATATATGAATTAGCTAGGAAACCCCCTAGTTCTAGTTGTATGGGAATTCGGAAACCTTTTTAAACTGCAACACTTTCTCAAATCAAACCTAAAGATTATAAAGCTAACTATAACCTAAAGTTTGATTATATTGTGATGATTTCATTCACTTATTCATTTATAATTAGGAAATTATTTAGTTGCATTAATGTCAAAGGGGAAGACAATTGATGCCATACCGAAACTCATGAAGCTTGCTGCAGAGGAGGCTAATGGATAGGCGGCTAGTTGAGAAAGATGATTTAGTTAAGGAGAGAAGGTCAGCGATTATGGGAGAGAGTCGGGTGGACGAGAATATGATCACCTGGGAGTCAAGTGTTAATCAAGAAGGCAAATGGGTCAAGAGTGTTGCAAGTGCGAGTGACAATTCTTCCTAATGAGAGGGAGGCAGTGCAGCCCAATGAGCGGCTCACTCTTAAGATAGAGATATATAGCACTCCTATGTCCATGTAAGAAATAATATATTCTCCATCTATTTTCGGTATTATGATATTAGATAATAAAAAGAAATAATATATTTTTGATTATATGCCAAATATGTAGTCATGGGTTGGATAGAAATTCCTTTAAAGAGTGTGCACAAATCAAATACAGTATTATTCATTAATGGAGAAGCCAATCCTGGTGAAAATATTATTTATTAATTGTATAGATCGTTAGTTCTCACACGGTCTCACTTATGGTAAGTGAGATAATCTTACAGTAATTGCCATTCTTTATTTGGCGTCTTTTTGGTACTCACAAGTATCATGTCAATCTGTATATATGGTGGCTTGTGATCTTGAGGTTAAACAAAAAAAGAATAATATACTAATTTCTCTTCTCCCAAGGATGTAAGCTATAAGTTTGAACCACGTAACTATGTGTCTTGTTTAAGTTTTTTCTTTCTTGCTTATCTTCCGCAATAGAAATCCTAAAAATTGATCGTTTGATCTCCATCAAAGTATCAAGACAAAAGAGATAGAGAAAGAAGATCCTTGGTGTTTCGATAAAATGGAAGGAAAAACTATGCGGGTTATTTTTTTGGTGGCGATACTAATGGTGGGAGTGTTTGTTGGAAAAAGTGAAGCATTCAAAGAGATCCCGCCGGTACGAATGTATGTCTCAATGTCGTCGTAATCCCATTTTTGTACATTAAAATGTCCTGCAACATGTGTTCCCAAAGACAAAGACGCCTAGCACGATGGCCACCCAAAATGACTATTGCAGAAGACACTCGTCAAGACTTCGCACATGAATAAGACAAAATCGTGTTTTAGGATTAGTATTTTTGTTTTGTAGATGTGGAAAATCCTACTTCTACATCCGAAGGTAATTAAGCATGCACGCAAAGAAGCAAAACAAACAAGGAAAGTAGAAGAACACGAGATATACGTGGTTCGGTATGATTACCTACGTCCACGGGGTTAAAGGATGATCTTATTACTTGATTCAAGGTTACAAGACGAGTGTTTCTCTCTCAATGCTTTAAGTATGCTCTCTTTCCTCACTTCTCACTTGAGTTCTACCTCTCTACATGGTCTTTATTTATAGTTACAAGTGATGATACATCCAGTACTACGGTGTTAGGCCTGGCTAGCTTCCTCGATGTTCCTCTCGGGATGATCAGTTGATACCTCAGCCGATGTTCTTATTTGTTCGAGTCGGGATGTCAAGCCGAGTGATGTCTTCTTCTCGCTATCTCGTCACTCGATGTCGCTCACTTGGTGGGGATGATCGATGTCGCCCTTTGGATCCTTGGCCGAGTCTTCCTTGACCGAGCTCTTCTTATCTCTTTACCAACTCACAAGTAGCATTTATTGCTCCAAAGACCGATGACCATCGCATCATAACTTTTCCCCTTTTTCGTCGACTTCTCGAGCTGTCTCCGCTCCTCTTTTCTTGCGCCCCAGTTCGAGAAGTGATCCTAAGACTCTAAATGCATACTTTCTCCCAGACGCCATGGCTTAGGATTATTCCACCTGTCCCTGTGGATTATTTACACCTACATTTATGCCCCTTCTTTCACTCGTGTGGTCAACACGTGGGGAAGAAAAACCGCCTCGTCTTCCCACGTCCTCGGTCATGCCGGTTTTTGCGCATGCTGTTCCCCACTCGCTTCAGTTGCTGCAACCGGTTCACCTTCTTTGCCGGTTACCACAGGAGGGGTTTATAAGTCCGACATCTAAACCTTGTCTCCTTTTTATTTCCTTCTCTGCAACTTCATTCTTTCTCTATCCTTTCGCAACTTCATTCCTTCTACATCCTCTCTGCGACTTCATTCCTTCTCCATCTTCTTTTCGTTGTTGTTGGTCAAGCTCAATGCAGATCTCTTTCCTCTCTTCCTCATTATCCATCGTCTTCTCCGTCTCCGTTGCAGCCTGCAACCTCCGGTTCCGGTTGTGTTTCGCTTCTCCCGCCGTTTCTCTCATTAGTTTTTATGGCATCTTCAACTCCTCAAATGACGGAAAGAAGGTGTGTGAGTTATGTGTTTTCCGATGAAGACGGCGTGCACCTTGATTCCCCGTTTGTCGTAGAGTCCTTCCAAGTATGAGTACCGCGCTCTAGATTCTATCTTTCCTAATAACCCATCTTCGTTTTCTTGTAGGGTGACAAGAGGACTCGCTAAGGACTTAACGGGCCGAGCAATACGTTCAACACCGAAAGATGAATTCGGTCTTCACGGATACGATGTCGCTCTTGTCGGGCCGTAGGGGTGTTCAAGAAGGAGGATGTTTTGAGATTTCCTCATTCACCGAGGCGACCATTGTCACCGGGGCCGGCTAGAGCTCGGGCTGCGTTTCCCTCTATATGATCCTAGTCGCCCGTTCTGTACGAGGCCCTTTCTAAGATCCGTCCCGTGCCCGTGCCTTGGCTCAATGGAATGGTAACACTTTCCGTATCCCGTCCGAGTGGGAGAAGCGTAGTCGAGGCGAGTGTTCTCCTACTACTTGGTCTACCTACGATCCTTCCCGTGCGAGTGACTATACTCCCGCCGGTTTCTGATAATTATCGGAGCGGGACCACTACTAATGGCGATATCGCCGGGTTTGCCGCCAGCCCTCATCGTCATAAAACTCTTCCCGAAGGAGTTAGGAGACTTCTTTTTGGATGAAGATCCCGAGGGAAAGAGTTCCAACAAGCACGCCCGTCATACTAATGACACGGCTTGGGACCGGGTTCCCTTGGCTATTTCCTGGTCCTCTTTTGAGTGGCAAACTCCCTCCTCCTACCGAATTTTATCCTTTCGGGTAGTCAATGTTGATCGGGTGCATTGCATTTCTCTTTCTCTCTAGTTTGATTGATCGGCTCGGGCGACTTGCGGGGATGTTTTGTTTTGGTGTTTTTCGGACTAAGTCCCGAGGGTATTCCTTTCCGAGGCTTTCGTTCATCGGAAGAGAGATAGAATTGCCGGAGCGAGGAGGATACGGGGAAGGTAACAAATATACTTATTATTTTTTATTTAACGTACATGTACGTGCCCCTATTTGTTGCCTTGCATGGATCTCGACGTCGGCTCATGCACGAAAGCCGAGGGTTGACAAGGCGGGCGGGTGCTTCGGCGAAGGACGGTGAGGATCCCGATGATCGACTACCTTTGTCACATTTCCCGGGAGGTCGCCTCGAAGTCGTCCGACGATTCGTCCGCCTTTGTAGGTGGGAAGCCCAAGGGAAGGGGTAAAGAACCTAAGGAGGATGCGTCTGCCCCGGAGAAGAATGTGCCCCGGGAAGTGGCTGATGAAGGGATTGTTCTCGCCGATGGCATTGTGTATGTTGTGTCTGAAGGTGATGATGAAGAAGGTCTTTTTGATGATGAGGATGATGCCCTTGGTAATGAGGGGGAGTCGGGTCGACGGAGAAGCCTCGGGTGGTGGTGGGGACCGTTTGATCGACTATGATGTGGAGAATGTTGCCGTCTGGGGTCAACCGCAAAGACTTTCCCTACCGTGGTTCCTAATTCCGGTAGCAAGTACCTCCTTCACCGTCTCGGGCCCTATGTGCAACTCGCTTGGGGGCACTTATCTCTCCCGATTTTGCCTCTCTCGTCCGATGAGGAGAAGATCAATGCCGTCTCGTTGTATGTAGCCGGTCTGAAAAGTACCTTTGATCTCCTGGTGAGTTAAACTGTTCGGGTGTTGCGTTCTTGTTTTTGTTTAGTGCTGACTATGTTGGTGTTGTTCTTAGGATGTCAACCGCTCGCTGTTGAATGCTGCCATCCAACGCCGGGAGGCCGTCGAGAGGGAGGGTCTTCGTCTCTTGTTGCAGGAGGAGCGCGAACGGTCTCGATGGTTGGAGAAGGAGTTGGCCAAAACCCAAGGTATTCGTTTTACTCGCAACTAATTATGATTGATCTTGTAGTGCCAATATTCTAAGTTTAGTACTCCCTGCTTAGCCGAATCTTCTATTGCGGAGGCCAACGCTGCCACAAGGTGTCGTCTGTTGAAGAGGGAAGCGAACATAGAACGAGATCACGTTTCGAACTTACAACAGAGAATAGTTAATAAGGATGCTAAGATTGATCGTCTAGAAACCGATATTGAAGATCTTCAATCCAAACTTTATCGGTACGAGACTTTTGAGTATGTTCCCGAGGAAATTGATAATCTGAGGGCGGACCTAGCTCATTTCCAAGGTATAGCGGCCGATAAAACATTATTGGCCGACAACTTAGAGGATCAATGTGGTCGGCTAAGACTTCAGGTTCGAGATTTGCATGCGGATCGCCTCCGGATCTTGGGGGAGAGGGACGCTGCCGAGAAGTGTGGCCGAGAGTCCCTTGAGAAGCTTAAGGAGTCCGTAAAGGTTTCTGAGGAGTTGGATTGGGTTCGTGCCCAATTGTCAGGTTTGCAGGCTGCCCACTCTCGACAGAGGGACGAATGGACGGATCACAAGAAGTATTGCCCCACTAATGAGTTTAACGAACAGCGATATCTAGAACTTTCTTCGAAGATATCTTCTCTCGAGTGTAGTCTGTCTGAGTCCGAGGAGTCCATTAGAGTAATTGCCCCTTTGTTGGAAGGTGGTGTGCCTTGTGTAGTGCTTTCCGTGTTGTTGTTTCACTGCTGTTGTTGTGTGACTGACCGTTCTTGTTGTCTTGGCAGCCGAGCAGAAGAAGGCAGCCTCGTTGGAAGAAGAGATCGTCCGTTTAAAGGGGAGGGAGGCTCATTTGCTCGATCGAGCGGCCACTGCTGAAGCGGCACCGGAGCAGCTAGCGCAGGATCTTGCTGCCGAGAAGGCGAAGTTCAGTGATGAGCTCGTCTCGAAGGTCAAAGCCGGTGTGAAGGCAGTGCTTGATAAGAAGCGAGCCGATGCCTTGCCGCCAAGAAGACGATTCCGGTTCTACTTCCTCCAAAGAGTGATCATGTTTTTTTCGTGACTGCGTCGCTATCTTGCCCTTTTTCTCGGGGTTGTAATTCGTTTGAACACCTTTACTTTCTCGTAAACTTTGATTGGGGTGCTGCGTTGCCAGTTTGTTTGCTCTTCTTGCCACTGACGCCATTATACTACGATGTTATTATCCTTATTTATGCTTTGAGTTGCACGTGTGTGGTTTGTCAGTCGTAGCCTTGTTATGTATGCCTGTACGAATAGATAGGTTAGTCATAAATGCCGTTTTCCATTGAACACACTCAACAAGGAGGGTCATCGGGCCCGATGCCATGTCCTGACTGAGGCATCTCATCACCATCTTTCGAGATCTAGTGGAAGGGAAGTGGGTCTTGCCTAGTTTCTATGGGATCGACATCCCAAGAAGTTATCGATTAATCTTCTTGGGCAAGTGATTTCGGCCACTTGCGAGGAGAGCAATGTTGACTGCTCGATCATTGTCAAGTACTCATGCCTCGACAATCGGCCATCTGGTTTCCAACCGCCAGGCCCCCGAACTACCTCGGCACTTGCACACTGCCATCGCCCCGAGTTCGAATAGTCCGTGTTAGTGTAAGTCGCCCCGGCACTTGCACAATGCCATCGCCCCGGGTTCGAAACGACCATTCAGACGCACTTGTAATATTTCCAACCCCATGCGGCCTTTCACGGAAATAGATGACAAGATATTTTACCTGGTTTCATGGATGGTAGAGCTTTAGTCGTGCCGCGTTCCATGGTCGTGGCTCGGGTGTTCCGTCCGGCTTCAGTATCTTGTATGCCCCTTCTCCAACCTTCTCAACTATTGTGTAGGGTCCTCCCCACCGTGGTGCAAGTTTACCGCCCTTCTTGTCACGCTCATAGCTAGGTAGGTGCTTTAGTACCAGTTTGCCCGGTTGGAATTCTCTTGGTCGAACCCGTTTGTTGTATTCTCGTTGGATCCTTCGTTTGGTAATTTTCCATCTTTTGCAGGGCCATCTCTCTCGTTTCTTCTAGATCGTCAAGTTTAGCCAAGATAAGGTCCGCCGAGATGTTTCGCCTCCACGCTTCGGTCCTTGTGGTGGGTATCATTGCCTCCGTAGGCGGATGGCTTCGGTCCCGTATGTTAACATGAAGGGTGACAATCCAGTTGCCTCCCTGCGAGTTGTCCTATATGCCCACAAGACGTTGTAGAGCTCTTCACACCATTCCCCATATTCCCCGTCAAGTTTCTTCTTCATGTTATCGGCGATGGTCTTGTTTGTGATCTCAGCCTGTCCATTGCTTTGGGGGTATAGGGGCGTGGACTTGCTCTTTCGGATGTTGTAAGTGTTGAATAGCAGGTCGATGTTTTTGCCTTGCAATTGTTTCCCGTTGTCAGAGACGATTGCTGCCGGAACCCCAAAGCGGCATATGATGTGTTCCCAGATGAACCGAAAAACATCCTTATCCCTTATGTGCCTTAGCGGAGCGGCCTCAACCCACTTGGTGAAATAGTCGGTGGCTACAATTAAATACTTCCTTTGTCCTGATCCGACGTGTAGTGGTCCCACGATGTCGATTCCCCATTTAGCGAAGGGCCGGGGGCCCGATGACGGAGTTTAATGTTACAGTAAGCGCGTGTATCTTCTTCCCAAATTTACGGCACTCGTCGCAAACGGTGGCCATATGCTTCGCGTCCTCATTCATGTATGGCCGTATCCCATGGTTTTAGCTCGTCTTTGCTAGGCTCACGACCCGAGCTGTGGTTTCCATGACCCCATAGTGTAATTCGTTAAGGATCATCTCGCCCTCCTCCTTACCTGGCACTTTAGCAAAGTGGTCCTAGATATGATTTTCTCAGATAGGGCGCCATCCCGAAGTTCGCGCGCGGCGGCTTTGCTCTTGATCTTGTTGATCTCGTGGCCTCCCCTTGGGCAACCTTCCCGTTTCGAGGTATTCATGGATCGGCTTCCTCCAATCATCGGCCCGGTATTGATCGGTAGTGGTTGCCGCGACTCGTGCGCCGATATCCACGTTCTCGGGTACTGAAGGCATTAGGACCCTCATGATTCTAATACCCTCAATGCTTGAGTCCGTCAACATGGAAGCGATATATGCTAGGGCGTCCGAGTGGCGGTTGTCCTTCCTACAGATGTGTCGAAACTTAATGCTTGGTATCTGGCTGATGTAGAATTGGACGAGCTCCCAGTATTTTTGTAGTTGAGGGTCATGTATGGCGTACTGCCCATTGATTTGCCGGATAACCAATTGGGAGTCGCTTGTAAGCCGTACCTCCTGGATCCCCATCTACACTATCAAGCGCAGGGCATGTACTACTGCCTCGTATTCTGTGACGTTGTTAGTTGCCTTAAATTCGATCCTAAAGGAGTGGACCATTTTTTTTCCCTTTGGCGTCGTGAAGACCAATCCCAAGCCCGACCCATCCTTATTAGATGACCCATCCACGAAGACCTCCCACCGTGTCGGACTGCATGACTCGAGTAGGTCGGATGGGTCTTCTCCATCTTCCTCCATTCCGGGTATGTATTCTACCTCGTCTTCGTCGTCCGAGGGGGAAATCTGCCAGAAATCGGCCATCGCTGCGTGCTTTTACCGTTCTCATCACGTAAACAATGTCGAATCGCTTTATTTGTGCACTCCACTGAGATTCGCCCCACCCGGCTGCATTGTTGTCGAGTCTTGATTCTATGGGGGACTTTGTTAGTACCCCGATTACTCAGGGTCTGAAGTATGTCCAAGCCTCGCGTTGCGAACACTAGTGCTAATATCGCTTGCTCGATCTGGTGTAGTTTCTCTCGGCCGGGCTCATGGTCTTGCTTATAAAATACACCGGCTTTTCTTTCCCCCCTGTCGTTCTTGACTAGGACGGCGCTGATGGCGTGGCTAGTTGCCCCAAGGTATAGCGTTAGTATGTCTTCTCTACGGGTCTTTGCAAGACCGGTAGACTCGCGAGATGTTGCTTGATCTTTTGAAACGCTTCTTCACACTCTCGGTCCATTTAAACTTTTCCCCCTTTCGTAGCGTCCCGAAGAAGTCCTTGCACTTATCGGACGACCGCGAAATGAATCGCCTCAGGCCGCCAAATTTCCGTTCAATCGTTGCACATCTTTTACTGTTCTGGCGACGGCATTTCCACCACGCCCCGACCTTATCCGGGTCGGCCTCAATTCCTTTGTCGGTGATTATGTATCCTAAGAACTTGCTCGAGGTGACCCAAAAGGTACACTTGGCCGGATTGACCCTCATCTTGTACCTTCTCATGGTTTGGAATATGCCCAAAGGTCGTCGATGTGCTTGTCGGCCACCTTGCTTTTGACCAACATATCGTCCACATACACCTCGATGGTGTCGTGTATTTTATCTTCGAACATGTCTTCCACCACCTACGGTAGGTGGCGCCGGCATTTCTTAATCCAAATGGCATTTTGGTGTAGCAAGACAGACCCTCTTGGTGTGAAGAAGGACGTATGCTCTTGATCTTCGGGGGCCATGGGTATTTGATTGTACGCGAGTATCCGTCCATGAGAGTTATCGCCTTATACCCGACAATAGATTCCACTAGTTGGTCGATCTTTGGGGAGAGGAAGTCATCCTTTGGGCACGCCTTGTTCAAGTCACTATAGTCTATGCAGATTCAATGCCTTGCGTTTCTTTTGGGACTATCACCATATTAGATATCCATTGTGGATACTTGAGCCTTCCGAATGATCCCCGCTGCGTACAAACTTCTTCGCCCCGCCTCCACCGTCGGTTGTAGCTCGGGTGCGATTCTTCTCATCTTCTGCCTGATTGGTTTGAACTTGGGGTCTATCCGCAGGTGGTGCGAGCAGACATTCGGGTCTATTCCTTCCATATCGTGCATTTGCCAGGCGAATATGTCCATGTGCTCCTTCAGAAGGGTTATCAACTGTTGGGATTGCTCACTTGTTAAGAGGGACCCTATCCTTACTAATCTTGGCTCCTCCTCGGTGCCTAGATTGACTTGCCGAGTTGGTTCTAGGGCCGAGAAATTGTTCTTTGGCTCGCCGGTGGTTACCGGCTCCTGTGATTGCTATAAGGTCTCTTTCTCGCCGCTTCATAGGTAGCGATGGCTTGCGACATTACCATTTCCAGCTCCTCGCCCGCCTCTATTTCTTTTGACTTCTTCTTTTCTTGACGTTTCCTTGACCGCCTCTCTCATTCTACGTTGGGTGTCTATTTGCACGCACCGCCTTGCCGCTTGGGGATCGCCTAGTACCTATACCACTCCTCGGTAAGATGGGAACCGCAATTTATGATGATAAGCCGAGGCGACCCCTTTAATCCCCGCGAGCCGGGGCCGACCCAGGTGCCAGTATGGTGACACGACATCGACCACGCAAAAAGTGGTGAGTGTGTCAAGGAACCCCTCCCCGTCCGAGACTCGGAGGGTGACTTCTCCCTTTGGTACTGTTACTGTGCCGTTGAAGCCGTAGATTCGATAAGTGGACGGGACCAGGATATCATCGGACAACTCCATCCTTTTGAAAGTGTCGTAGAACAGTACTTCGACCGAGCTGCCGCTGTCCATTAGTATCCTGCGGACTCCCCATTCCTCGATCAGTAGGGTTATTACTAGGGGATCCCCGTGCGCTTGGCCGTTCGATGGGACGTCTTTTGCCGAGAAGGTTATCGGCTGCATCATCCATGGTTCCATGGGTAGGGTCTTGGCCACACTGAGGATTTCTTTGCCAGATCGGTCCCTCTTATGGATTCTTGAGGTGATGCCCGTTCCCAGGTCGTACCCCTGAGTTGCTGAGTGTGATATAGTGTTACAGGCGAACTGGGTGTCGCGATTAATTCTTATCTGGTGCACTGGGACATCTGGTTCGGCATGTGTCGGCGATGTCTTGACGAAGTGCCGTAGGTACCCATCGAGGATCAGGTGCTGGACGATGTCTTTCACTTCTCTACAATCATTGGTTGAATGGCCGCGAATCGATGATAATGGCGGAACTCCGGGTGGTTCCTTGTCCCGTCGAATTGGATTCCCCGAGTCTTGGGATAACGGATGTCGTTCCTCTTTTCAACCTCCTTGAACACTTCTTCCAATGGTGCATTTAGCGGAGTATATGATCTTGGCTCGTGGCGAGGCTTCTTTCCCTTCTCGACCCAAACTTTCTTGTTTTCACCCTGGGGCTGGACACCGGCCTTTCTCGGATCGTTTCGTGGCTTCTCGCGGGGTGGCCTCTTCTGCGGTGCTCGCCTCTTGTATTCCCCTATCTTGCGCTCCTTCCCCGAATCTCCTCCAAGGCGATATAGTGCTCTTGCATCTTCCTGATCTCCCTTAGTGTCTTAGGCTTCTCCGTGTACATTGCCACCCGGATGGGATCCGACTTTCTTAGCGAGTTCTCGAAGCCGAATATCTCGTTGGTCGACCGGTGCTTTCCCTATATCCGTGCATAACTTCCTCCATCTGTCCGTTAAGGAACGTAGCGGCTCCCCAGTCTTCGTGCCGGGGTAAATAACTTGTCGACTACCGGGCCGAGCTATGTTTGATATGCATGTACGTCTCGAGAAAGGTTTCCACCAAAACCGTATAGCTCCCGACGGATTTATCGGGCAGGGTGTAGAACCAACTCTTCGCTTCTCCTCCAAACTGGCAGGGAAGAATTTGCACATGACCACATCGTGATTCTTCCACTGTAGCAAGGACATGCCGTACATCTTGATGTGTTCTCTGCGTCGCTGTGCCATCGAACCTAGATGGGAAGATTGGCGTACATTTTGGTGGAAATGGTGTCCGGTCCAATTCCTGTAAACGGCGTCTTAAGGCTTCATTGATTACTTCGCTAACTTATCATCCTCGCTGTCTCCAGTCAGTTTCTTAACCATCCGCTCGAGCCGCTCGATCTTTTGTTTGGTGGACGCGTCCGTACTCTCGTTGGTTGTTTCCTCATCGGCCGAAGAATCCTCGGATGGCCCATACCCTTCTCTTGGCCGATTAGGGTCGGGTATTCGTCCTCGGCTTGGTGAGGGGGGTGGGGCGTCCCTTGGTGGAGTGTGGTTGCTAGAGGCGCCTCGGCTTGATGATCCTCTCGACCCCGCTCTCCTGTTGCGGAGCTGGTAATTTTCGTATTCTAGCGCCAGGTTTCTCCTCTGCAGTTCTCTCATTAGGTCCTCCTGTCTTCTTTGGCTTGCCAGTATAGCGAGTAACATCGGGTCGGTGCTCTCGTGACTAGAGTGACCATTCACTTGGTGTCCCGTTGTGTTAGGGGGTGCGGTTGGGGGTCTCGCAGTGAGAGCGACAGGGGAGACGATCGGAGCCGTTGGGTGATCGATCGCTACTGGGGGAACAACCGAAGCTGTGGGGTGGCTAGCCGATGCCGGGGGAACAATCGTCGGAGTCAGGGCGGTTGACATGCACGGGGATGTCCGATTAGGGTTCCCCCTTTCAAGTGTACTTGCCTAAGCCTCTCGGCTTCTCGTTCTAAATCTCCTTGGTGCTCTGTCGGTTGTCTTTCTCTCCTTCGTTCCTCGCGTATCGTTTGAACTTCCTCCTCCTCCCTCGGTATCCGATCGCTTCTCCGTCTTCCATGCCGCCCTCATTCCTCGGCCCCATCGGCTCGGGTTGATCCTCAACATCCCTGTGGAAATCGTCATCTCGGCCCGGATCGACCTCCTCGCCGACCGTAGTCATGCCTTTGATCAACGCCCGAGTCTCGCCCGGTTGTTAGGTCGACGATCTCCGTGGCCGGGAATCCGTGAGTCCCTCTTGCCCGCTAGATCCCGCCGTGACCCGGTTCCTCGGGATCTGCTCGTCCCGGGAGGTACTTGCCATTGCCTTTGCTATCGTCCTCGTTCCTCGGCTCGCCTATCCGTTCGTACCTACGTCAAAGAAAGTAGACATCACTTACTTCAACTGCTTTCGAAAAGGTTAAGGATGAAGTAGGCATGTTTCGGTCTGCGAGTGAAAAAGGTTTTTATAGTACGCTTCCATTTACGCTAGCGTGTCGGTCTCAAGTGATCAAGTTGTTTTTGCCGCAAAGGACAATTTTTGAAAAGTCAGTCTTGACACATCGCTTTCGGTACTTTCCCTATGCATTAATCATTATTTGTCCTAACATTCCTAGCGCCAGAAGTCATTAATCATTCGTGCGTTAAATCGGAAGATTTCTTTCATGGCGGTGGTAGGTGGTGACGACGACCCTTAACAACCGTCGTGCTGATGGCCGCAAGATTCCTACAGTTTTCCACTGATGCTGTGAGGCTCTTAGCGTAGGATTATTGTGAGACTCGGACCGTTCACTATAATCCCGCCGGCCATGGTTTCCAAGAACTAGACTCAATGATTCTGAGCTAGCCCCGTTTCCACCATTATCGTGCTTCGCTTATCTTGCTAAAATGAAGACAGGAGTGAAATGGAGATAGATGTGACAATATCTCTCCCTAGAAGATAGACCTAGCAACCTACGCGTTGCGCTTGTTAGAGTCTTTCGTTTAGCATCAACTATCCTCACTAGATGTCGATAGGAGCTGTTGAATCTCTCTTTAACGAGGTTTGAAGCCACAGATCACGGTCAGCGAGATGGGATCCCCTTCTAGCTTCTACCAACATCGAAAGATGCTATTTAGGGAGCTCATGGATCATCCGATAACTCGCTGAGGCGTCTTAAGCAAACAGCCTATCTTGACGGAGCGGTCTCGACGACTTTGCTTAAGCGGAAAACATGTTTTGCTTGGAAAATGGAGACTATTAGTTAGAACACAAAACGAACTTATATCAACTCGACGAAATGTCGCTAAGAAAACGAAGATAACAAGTAGGAACACAAAGCTAACTTTTATCAACTCGACAAGATGTTGCTAAGAAAACGAAGATAACAAGCAAGAACACAAAGCTAACTTGTGTCAACTCGACAAGATGTTGCTAAGAAAACGAAGATAACAAGCAAGAACACAAAGCTAACTTGTGTCAACTCGACAAGATGTTGCTAAGAAAACGAAGATATCAGACCAAAAGAGTTTCTCTCTTAGCATCAACCAGCACACAAGGTGGCTTAGGATCGAGCTCGGATTTTCCTCTTTTGGTGTCCGATTTCAAGGTATCCGGAGATGTTATACGGTCCCCTTAGTCGGCGCCAGAATGTAGATGTGGAAAATCCTACTTCTACATCCGAAGGTAATTAAGCATGCACGCAAAGAAGCAAAACAAACAAGGAAAGTAGAAGAACACGAGATATACGTGGTTCGGTATGATTACCTACGTCCACGGGGGTTAAAGGATGATCTTATTACTTGATTCAAGGTTACAAGACGAGTGTTTCTCTCTCAATGCTTTAAGTATGCTCTCTTTCCTCACTTCTCACTTGAGTTCTACCTCTCTACATGGTCTCTATTTATAGTTACAAGTGATGACACATCCAGTACTACGGTGTTAGGCCTGGCGTAGCTTCCTCGATGTTCCTCTCGGGTGATCAGTTGATACCTCAGCCGATGTTCTTATTTGTTCGGGTCGGGATGTCAAGCCGAGTGATGTCTTCTTCTGCTATCTCGTCACTCGATGTCGCTCACTTGGTGGGGATGATCGATGTCGCCCTTTGGATCCTTGGCCGAGTCTTCCTTGACCGAGCTCTTCTTATCTCTTTACCAACTCTGTCAGCGCATTTATTGCTCCAGCACCCGATGACCATCGCATCATAACTTTTCCCCTTTTTCGTCGACTTCTCGAGCTGTCTCCGCTCCTCTTTTCTTGCGCCCAGATTCGGAGAAGTGATCCGGTACTCTAAATGCATACTTTCTCCAGTACGCCATGGATTAGGATTATTCCACCTGTCCCTGTGGATTATTTACACCTACATGTTTGTTAAAATCATGAGATTGTAATGTGGTATTCGGATATCTTCTTATCAGTTTACAGTCTATAATGAAAGTTTAACATTTATCATCACTGTTATAAAAAAAGGTGGTCTTTGTCTCCTTGATCAAAGAGTCCATGAGTGGACAGGATTTATTGGAGAGGGTAATCCGGCGGTTCTTATCGTCCTGATTGGGTTTGACTTGGACGGCTACGAATGATAGGTTGTGTTTTTTTCGTCCTGATTGGTATTCGATGTAGGGTTCTCGCCATCTCACACCATGTTCCTCGAAATGAGAGCGCTGGGAAATTCACACCAAACTGGGAAGGTCCGTTTAGAGTCATTGAAACGGCAGAGAGTGGCTACTACAAGATAGAACAGGCAGATGGTACTCCCATGAAGGGGAAACCCAATGATGAAATTAATGGGAAGTGGCTAAAAACTTTCTACATGTAACCAATCCGCAATACGAATAACGCGCGTTTTGATTCATAAGTGTGTAACACAAACATATCCATAAAAATCCTCCTCACAAAGAGGAGTGCTTAAAATCCTCCATGCACCCACTCTCTGGGACATGAGTGCCTAAGAAACCCCCCACGCCTTACACATGGCAACGGGTGACTAAATCCTCACCCTTGATAAAAGGAAGAGTGTTTAAAATCCTATATGTGTTATAAACGTGTAATTATGTTAAGAATATCTAGGGCAAATCCCGTTTATTACTGGGATGCCCTTGTGTCTAGCCCTATAAATAGAGGCTCCAATGTTTGTCTATTGTACCCATATGAATAAGAATTTCTCTCTCTTTTCCCCTTTACTTTGCGTTTTCTTCTCTTCTTATTCTATATCATAAGACGTTATCACGCACGTTGCTCTACTAACTGAACTACGGGAACGGAGAAAATCCATGAGAACGGAGAAGATTCACGACATCTATTTTCTAACCTTCTCTGTTGGTTTGATTTTTTTTTCTTTCCTTGTTTAACTTATTAAAAGAATTCTGATATGGTTTTATTGGTTTCTATATAGGTTATTGCCAAGTAATCTATTCGAAGTCTACCAACAAGAGACAATAATCTACTCATGTGGTGTTAAGTTTGGACATCCGTGGAAACATATATCTGTAAGATTGTTGGTGACCCACTTGGTTGTATTTTTGGTTTTTCATCTTTGATTGATAACTGTTTGTCTTATATATGTATACATATGCTTGTATACTTCGTTTTTTCGCCTTTTCTTATTATGTTTACAAGGCAATCGTTTTTACCATCTAAATGGATAGTTGGCTCGATGTCGGCCTGACATAATCAGGCTCGAGTTTCCATAAATTTTCTTTTTCGCTTCTCTTAAGAAAAAAGAAAGAGAAATATCGATTCGATTAGCAAACAACAATATTTTTTATTTTGTCGTTCAAATCGTATAAACCAATTAGTATTCTTTTATTTTTTTCTTCTCCATCGTTCTCTATAAGATGGGAAAAAATAGATCGACATATCTTCTAATATTTTGCCATGATGGTCAATAATATTATTTTTGGTGATCAACTTTGCAAATAAAGTTCAATCACCTTTCTTCTCTAATCCTTTGCATAGAGAAAGAAAAAAAAAATCCATTAAAAGATGGTTTACAATTTTTATTCCTCTAATAAAACTGTAAACACTAAAATCGGTGTTATCGCAATCTAATTACCTTCGTGGTAACTGATCACGTGCATGGTTGAAAAACCTATGGCCAATTCAATTTGGTATCTTTGTATTTTAGACAAGGATCATGTGATTTACATGTGGTTTTTATTTTTTCACAAGAAACCATCCTCGAACCTCAAAGTTTGTTTCCCATGCGATAACTAAAACGACAATATTTTTATTTTGTCATACGAGTTTGATAAATCGTATAATATGGTGCTAATTTTCTCCATTATTTCCATAAGATTGGCATATTTTCTAAATTTTTTTGCCAAAAAGGGGTGAATTTTTCGAGCACATAATGGATTTTTTCTTCTTCCAAAGTCGATAATGACAATGATTTCTTTATTTTCTTAAAAAGAATCATATAAGCCAATTGAAATTGGTTTCTCTGTAAATCCTAAAAGGGTGAGATGTCGTTATCATGTTTTCACAATTGCAAACATCAATGAGACGGAGAATTGCTGCATTCCTGAGGGATATTTAGCAATGTTTAGTTCTCTTCCTTGTATTATTCTCCAAAATTTGAAATAGTTCCACTTGTAGTTGGAATTGGACATTAAAGATCAAAGGGTGCGCACCCGGTTTGTTAGGCCATATAATTAGTCCTTGTAGTGACTATATCGATCTTGATATTAATTTTCTTTGACAAAGAATGTGTCCATAAATTTATTCTCAATGATTATCCCATCATCCTTATAAGTCCTAAAATTATTGGAGATATTATTTGCATATTTTGCATGTAACCAATAAAATCCATGGTTGATTTTAATTTGTATAAACTGCAATCTTTGGATATTTTTTTTTACGGCTCTTGAAGTCAGTATCTATTGTATAATCTGGTGTTCTTAAAATCCAGAAATTATGAGTATATGTCTTCGATTTAATCAGATAATACTCTACGAAACTTGTTTTCGTATAGAGAAAAAAAAATATTTCCGCCATAATCAGGGGGAGATTATACACTACCAGACATTGGTATCCATTAACTTAAAAGTTATATTAGTTTCTCTCCCATCATGATCAAATGAAAAAGGCTGCTATTGACTAAGCGTGAAATATCACATTTGCTTTTACGTAAGTGTTTGCCTCTTTAAGAGGAATATCCAATCACATCCATTAAAATAAGTAGCATTCCATAATAGGCTACTGGTAGTGCTCCAATTGAGTGTACCAAAAATACGATTCACATTCTAAAAGTAATTATCTCCTTATTTGAAGATGAGGAGATTATAATGCCCGTGGGCGCTGGTACCAGCAATTCTATGATTATTTTTTTCAAGATATGCATACACTTGAGAATTATGTGGGATCGTAATTAGTTAATATATTGTCGAATATTCCTTTAAAGTAACTACTCTTAAATAAATGATGGTGGTTTTGAACCCCTCTGCCCAGAGAAAATCGACATATGTGATTGGTTGGCATATAATCCAAGTTAGGTTGGATTAATTTCTCGATTGATGCAATTTTGGATCCAAGCTTAACACATTAAACATGCCAAGCCTATTAATTACAGGTTGGTGTAGTCATATTGCGTCTTTATACGAGAAATTTCTTCGTTGAAAAAACGATTTGAGGGTTCTATTTTTTCTCAGACCCTAGGATTAATTCAATAAATTTTTGTTCTCCATGCATGATGCTTTTGGCGTGGTAGTCCTTGAAGGACTCGTATTGCATTTACACAAGAAATGTGGTTGGGAACATATTCAAATTTGTTATCCTTGTAGGATTCAAATTATATTATGGCAGCCACTTGACTCGATTATGTCAGGTTTAACAATCCTTTATGTGTTTTTTTTTAGAAATTTGGTGTCAAACCGAAAATCCGGATTAATTAGTTGATGATATCAACTTTATGGGTCTCTTGAGAACTTCTTAAAAACACAAAATCCACGCTTTAGCAGCATAAATTCTATTTTCTTTCTTCTTTCTTACTCAAATCTGCAGTTAGAATTATGCTGGCTTAAACTCGTCTTTGAAATAGACTAGAGTTATTATTTTGATGCTTTTCTTTTGTAAAACTCATATAGTTGGGTTAGCATCCATATTTACGTCAAAAGTTGTACTATTTTCCATTTATTTCAGGTTTTATCCCAGGTGGTTTTCCTGAAAAGGTTTTAACGAGGCAACATCTTGTTGACGTTTAATTTTCTTTCAAAATGTTGATATTTATGCTGTTTTTTCCTTCTCCCAATTTTTTTTCCCATTGGGTTTTACTGGCAAGGTTTTAGTAAGGCAATTTATTCAACATGGTGGTCATCCAAGGGGGAGTTGTATAATTTTGGTTATTTGGTGGATTCCCACCATTAACTAGGTCATTCTGTTTTATTAGACCACATCAACATAAGAACCCTTAGAAATTTGGATATCATTTTGATCCATATATGGTATGATCACAAACTTTACTCACCTATGGTACTATAACTGCATATTGGCACTTTGTTGAAGAAACTACATCAACTACTTTTGCAAATCATCTCCGAGAAGCTAGGAATCCAAGAAGAAAGTCCTCAATGTACTTAAAGAAGCGTGAAGATTCGAGAACACTACCATTAGAAGACTAACACAAAAGAAGACTTCATCAACTTGGAAATGTTTCACGAAAGCATTGGTATCTCCAGCATTCAAGAAATTCGTTTACCGAAATTGGCTCGACTCGAAGATTTGCAAGCCAAGATTTAACTAAAGTACTTATCAGTGGGAGTATCAAATTAGAAGGTATTTTGCTGGACTATCACGTTGTACTCTTTTTCCTTCATCAAGGTTTTTCCCACTGGGTTTTCCTTGTCGAGGTTTTAATGAGGCAACATTTGCGTGTCCAAATTTTTTCTAAGTTTTCTCAATTGTACTCTTTTCCCTTCGATCAGGTTTTATTCTTTTGGAATTTCCTGACAAGGTTTTAACGAGGCAATTAGCTTAGACACAATGTCATCAGGGGGAGTGTTATAAACGTGTAATTATGTTAAGAATATCTAGGGCAAATCCCGTTTATTACTGGGATGCCCTTGTGTCTAGCCCTATAAATAGAGGCTCCAATGTTTGTCTATTGTACCCATATGAATAAGAATTTCTCTCTCTTTTCCCCTTTACTTTGCGTTTTCTTCTCTTCTTATTCTATATCATAAGACTATGTACCTATTCTTTGGGACATGAGTGCCTAAGAAACCCCCCCATGCCTTACACATGGCAACGGGTGACTAAATCCTCACCCTTGATAAAAGGAAGAGTGTTTAAAATCCTCTATGTACCTATTCTTTGGGACATGAGTGCCCAAGAAATCTCCCACGCCTTACTCATGGCAACGGTGACTAAATCCTCACCCTTGGAAAAAGGAAGAGTGTTTAAAATCCTCTATGTACCTACTATTTGGGACATGAGTGCCCAAGAAACCCCCACGCCTTACACATGGCAATGGGTGATTAAATTCTCACCCCTGTCAAAAGGAGGAGTGTTTTAAATCCTCCATAAGTGCCAAAGACATGGCCCTGGCGTCCCTAATGCCGCAGGCGCCTTACATCTCCATTCATGAAAATTTATAAAAAAAAAGAGAAGGGGAGAGCACATCTTTTCCTCCCATTAAGGAATGGCCATGGCGCCCCTAAGGGTGCAGGCGTCCCTAATAACATCTCCATTCACGAAAATTTATAAAAAAAAAAAAAAAAGAAGAAAGAAGGGAAAGCACGTCTTTTCCTCCCATTAAGGAATGACCCTGGCATCCCTAAGGGCGCAGGCGTCCCTAATTCACGAAAATTTATAAAAAAAAAATGAGAGGGGGAGAGCATATCTTTTCCTCCCATTAAGGAATGGACCTGGCGTCCCTAATAACATCTCCATTCACGAAAATTTACAAAAAAAAAAAGAGGGAGAGAGAGAGCACATCTTTCCCCCATTAAGGAATGGCGCCTTGATAACATCTCCATTCATGAAAATTTATTAAAAAAAAAAAAAAAAAAAAAAAGAGGAAGAATGCCTTTAAAACATTAATACCAAACGATAGATTTACAAACGACGGAGTCGTCTAAGGGATTACATCCAGAAGAGACTGCACATCACTAATAACACTTTCTAAAACGCCAGTAAGAACATGCGCACATACATAACCATCATAACTACTGTTTATCTGTTCAAAGCACAACCGCCGCTCTAGAAAAGGAAACGCCATGGGAATAACATCGATAATAACTTCTTGTAACTCTCCAAAAGACGCGAGTAACGCCTCGTTTTCTTCTACAAAGTGTTCAAACATTATGAGTTGACAATATATGATCAATTTAGTGGGGCTTAAATGACGTTGAACCCATATAGTAGGGGTTCTAGTATTTTTCACTTATAGATATTGGATTTCAAAGTGGAGTAGTTTTAGTTATCAGTTTCAGAAAACCGACAGTATCGGTTTCAGTATCCAAACTGAGAATAATCATAGCCATCCATTTCTTATAATTTGATCACATCCATTAAGTTTAGGTTTATAGTCTCATTAGAATTACCGCCAACATATCAGTTCTGCTACTTTCTTCTTTCTTCCTAGTTCTCTCTTGTAAAAACAGTAGCCGCCACCACAACTGATTTTCTTCAGTTCTTCTCTGTTAAAACCACCACAGAGAACATAACTATCGACAACCTTCATCAAACCCATTACTCTGATCCTATCATGGCTTGTAGTTTTATCTTTTTTTGGTTGTAACTCTGGTACGCCTTGGACTAATGAGTTGATCTTTTTCATTTCGTCGTAAGTAGCAAGTACCTTCTTTTACTTTTTTTATTCAATTTGCTTAAGTTGTTTCATGGTTTGATCTGTTTTTTGAGTTGTTATAATTTGATGATAGATTTGTTTTGGTTGCATGTTTGATGATAAACCTAACCAGTTGTGTAAATTGATAACTTAGGGTTCCTAATTTCAGAACTAGGGTTCCTCATGTTAAGAGGCTTTTTCCCGAATCAACTCTATTATTATCATTTTAATGATAAATGACTGAATGGCAAGGAGTTAATTCTTTTGATTTTTACTAGTCTCAAGTATTAACCTTTCTTGTAAAATGTTTTGTTTTCAGGTTCTGGATCGGGTAGAGAAGAAGATTGAGTTGCTTAACATATAACTACGGAATCTGCATTCCTTTGTCGATAAAAGTGTTTTGGTGGTGGAAGAGGGTAGCATCCTAAAAGTGTTTTGGTGGTGGAAGAGGGTAGCATCCTAAAAGTGTTTTGGCACTAACAGAAGCTGTTAAAGACACTGCCACACCTTTATTAACCTAAAACTGCTTGGCACTAACTTGGGTGCTGCAAAATACATTATTGTAGAAAAAGTTATGTTTTGTTTTGTTTCGATCACTAGTGCTAGGAAGTCATGTATACGTTGTTAAACCAAAATATGCTACTAAATGCACCCAACTGCCAGCTTACCGTTCTTGGCATCTCTTCTTCTGGCTTCGATTTTCTCATTTGTACTCTAGCGGAGGGAGAGGCATGGTTTAAATATCCTTTCATTCTAATTTAGTATGATAAGTAATTACTTAGGAAACTTATGTACTAGTTTTTATTTGTATATCCTGGCTCACTCCTTTAAGTATGGCTTTAAGTATGGGTATTGATGTTTACTGCAACATAGACAAACCATTTATGTGTTGCATTCACATACCTTATTCATCTTGCATGTATGTGGATTTTCTTTCCTAGGAATTTGCTGACCATTTGCCTGCTTTGGTTATGGGTAGTGATAGGTTTGGCTTAACTTTTCCCCCTGCTTATATTTAGTCATGTAGTGTATGTCTGGTTACCACATAGGGTTCCATCCAAGTGTTAGCCATTTTACTATTTTAGAGATCTAAGAAATCTTAACGGTTCTGTCCGTGGATTTCAAAGATTTCTTTTCACTAGGGATATTAAGAATGCATATAGGTAAACGTTCAGTTTTGGTTATGGATATTTATAGGTTTGGCTTCACTTTTCCCCCTGCTTATATTTAGTCATGTAGTGTATGTTCGGTTACCACATAGGGTTCCGTCCAAGTGTTAGCCATTTTAGAGATCACTAATTAAGCATCCAAACCTACTAGACACAGTTTAACCTGCAGTTTAAAGATTACTTATTGCTATTGAGGAAGCAACTAACCTAACGGTTTTGTCAGTGGATTTCAAAGATTTCTTTTCACTAGGGATATTTAGAATGCATATAGGTAATCATTCAGCTGCACCTCTTCGATACATGTAATCTATATAGATTGACATTTCATGTTCAGCTTGCTTGTATGTGGATTTTCTTTTGCAGGAATTTGCTGACCATGCTTTGGTTATGGATATTGATAGGTTTGGCTTAACTTTTCCCCCTGTTCATATTTAGTCACGTAGTGTATGTTTGATAGGGTTCCGTCCAAGTGTTAGTCATTTTAGAAATCTAGAAATCTTATCTGTCCGTGGATTTCAAAGAATTCGTTTCACTAGGGACATTAAGAATGCATATAGGTAATCATTCAGTTTCGGTTTTGGATATTGATAGGTTTGGCTTCACTTTCCCCCCTGCTTATATTTAGTCATGTAGTGTATGTTTGGTTACCAAATAGGGTTCCGCCCAAGTGTTAGCCATTTTAGAGATCTAGAAATCTTAACGGTTTTGTCCGTGGATTTCAAAGATTTCTTTTCACTAGGGGTATTAAGAATGCATATAGGTAATCATTCAGCTGCACCTCTTTCGATACATGTAATCTATATAGATTGACATTTCATGTTCAGCTTGCTTGTATGTGGATTTTCTTTTGCAGGAATTTGCTGACCATTTGCCTGCTTTGATTATGGATATTGATAGGTTTGGCTTAACTTTTCCCCCTGCTCATATTTAGTCACGTAGTGTATGTTTGATAGGGTTCCGTCCAAGTGTCAGCCATTTTAGAGATCTAGGTAATCATTCAGTTTTGGTTATGTATATTGATAGGTTTGGCTTCACTTTTCCCCCCTGCTTATATTTAGTCATGTAATGTATGTTCGGTTAGCTTCAAATAGGGTTCCATCCAAGTGTTAGCCATTTTAGAGCTCTAGAAATCTTAACGGTTTTGTCCATGGATTTCAAAGATTTCTTTTCACTATGGATATTAGGAATGCATATAGGTAAATCATTCAGCTGCACCTCTTTGGATACATGTAATCTATATTGATTGACATTTAATGTTCAGCTTGCTTGTATGTGGATTTTCTTTTGCAGGAATTTGCTGACCGTTTGCCTGCTTTGGTTATGGATATTGATAGGTTTGGCTTAACTTTTTCCCCTGCTCATATTTAGTCACGTAGTGTATGTTTGATAGGGTTCCGTCCAAGTGTTAGCCGTTTTAGAGATGTAGAAATCTTATCTGTCCGTGGATTTCAAAGAATTCTTTTCACTAGGGATATTAAGAATGTATATAGGTAATCATTCAGTTTTGGTGATGGATATTGATAGATTTGGCTTCACTTTTCCCCCTACTTATATTTAGTCACGTAGTGTTACCACATAGGGTTCCGTCCAAGTAACCATTTTAGAGATCTAGAAATCTTAACGGTTTTGTCCGTGGGATTTCAAGATTTCTTTTCACTAGGGATATTAAGAATGCATATAGGTAATCATTCAGATGCACCTCTTTCGATACATGTAATCTATATAGATTGACATTTCATGTTCAGCTTGCTTGTATGTGGATTTTCTTTTGCAGGAATTTGCTGACCATTTTCCTGCTTTGATTATGGATATTGATAGGTTTGGCTTAACTTTTACCCCTGCTTATATTTAGTCACGTAGTTTATGTTGATAATTCCACTAGATCAAGTGTTACCATTTTGGAGATTTAGAAATTTTAACGGTTCTGTCCGTGGATTTCGAAGATTTCTTCAGTGGTAATTCTTATGTTATTGTATATGGGTCAAAGGTTTTGTTGAGTTTTGGCTTATTTTTCTGTAGCTGCTTTTATCTTTGGTCATTCTATTTGCGTCTGCACATGTTAGTGGCTTTGTGCAGGTTTATCCATCATTCTCATTGAAAATCGTGTTCTTGCTCAGGTATTTTAAGGTTTGTGACTGTTGAATACACTTGAATTTCAGGCTCCAGCATCGTATTTGGTCTTTGTATTGTTCAATCATTGTTTTTTGCTTAAGTTATCGAGATTGTGTGGTTATTATTCTGCAATATATTTGCTGATTCTTTACGTTATTTTGTGTATGGATGGGAAGGTTTTGTTTAGTTTTTGCTTATTTTTCTGTAGTTGCATATTCTTTGGTCGTTCTGTTTGTGTCTGCACATGTTAGTGCAGGTTTATCTATTTCCATTGGAAAGCGTGTTCCTAATCAGGTGTTCTAAGGTTTTGCGACTGTTATATTTATTTAAATTTTCAGCATCATATTTGGTTATCGCCCACCACATCTGCCTTGCACCTTGTAAAATTTATGCACGACTGAAATAATACAGCTTAGCACACAACATCAGCCTTTCAATTTATATATTGGGGATTTCTGTATTACTTAATGTGCTGAATACATGTCAAACTAGTGAACTAGACATAACAGCACACACTATAAATGTAAAGGTAACATTATTCTCGGGCATTTTTTTTCCTTCTTTTATGAAGGCAACATACAGGCTTAACTTCGGAAAACTGTATGAATTGTGCTTCAACTCTTCTGATTTAGTTGCTTTAAGATTTTGGATTGTTGTTTCTTTATCTGCACTTTGTTGAGGTTGTACCAGAGGTTGACTGGCCTTATTATAAGCTGGGTTCAGTTATCTATGACAGTGAGATGCGATGCTAGGTTTTGGTTGTTATGGGACAAAGGGGGCATGATACGCCAGTATAGATAGGTTTTGGTTTCTGCTCTGTATCTTATTGTGATTTACGTTTAGTAAAACAGTTTAGGTGTCCATCTGATGCGACTTAAGGTATAGATTATCTCCCTGGTCTATTTGGCGCTTTACCTATTTATTGTATAGGAAGTGATGGCTTCATCTTTGCCTTTTTTAGTCTTTTACGTCGATTTTGTGTTTCACTTGTTTACTCCATTTCAGTTGATTATGTAATTCACAATCAGATCATTGAATTATTTTCTCTTTCATCTTTCAGGTTTTGGAGTTTGCATAGTGATACTTTGCAGGCCTGATCCATTTGGTTGTTTTCTTTCATTGTTGTGAACCCGTGGCGCTTAACCTCTTTATTGTATAGGAAGTGATGGCTTCATCTTTTGCCTTTTTTAGTCTTTTATTGTCGATTTTGTGTTTCACCTGTTTACTCCATTTCAGTTGATTATGTAATTCACAATCACAGATCATTGAATTATCTTCTCTTTCATCTTTCAGGTTTTGGAGTTTGCATAGTGGGAACATTTTCTAGATTGAGTGGGATTTTATGGAGTCAAATTCTTTTGTGTCTTTTTTTATTTTTGTTAGCATTGGTTTCTCATTAACGAGTTTTTATATAGATACCAGGGGTGTATGTTCTCGATCATTCCTGATCGAATTATCTCTGTAGAATTTTCTATTTCTTTGCTTTAACTGAAAATCCTGGGTGCATCTCATCTCTTCTTGTGTTCTTCACCTTCACTATTGTGGACAAGTGATAGTTTTCTGTGGTTTATTTGCAGCTAGGGTGCTTGCCTCCATCCAGTGCGATGAATCTGACGAGCGTTGGTCAAACTAACCTTGAAATGCTGCGAGCATGCTATTGTAAGGTAAGATATTGTGTCATGTCTATGCATGTGATTCTAGTACATGTTGTCGAATAGTTTTTTAATTTACTATCTTCTTCTCTCCTTGGAGGAACGTTTTGTTATCTTACATTGTACGCTTTTCTCTTTGAATTCTCTTTATCATACTCGGAGTTTTTTCCAAAGGGAATTCCAAGTTTAGTTCAGCGTCTTTGCTCTTTCCTCTTATACTCATTGGTGATATATGATGTGATTGCTGCAGGGGCCTGCATAGTCACATAGCCTTACCCCTAGTGCTGTATTTAATCGCTGGTTTAACCTTGGAGGAAGGTAACCCAAGCGATGTTTGAAGCGCTATGTTATCATTAGAGTCCCAATAGCTGTTGTGAAGTCTTTGGATCATTATTATTATTATTATTTGATTTTTATGGTGGTTTTTTAATTATGTTGTTTGGTGATTATAGGTTGAAGTCGAACCAATACCAAACACATCATTGGTTCAGATTTAGGGAGTGAACACAAAGAGGAAGTACAATGGTTTGCTGGTAAGAGGATGGCTACATTTACAAGTTAAGGTGGAGAAATGGTTCTCATCGTCGATGCATTTGGGGAAAAGTTATCCGGCATCATGGTAACAGTGCTGGTGTTCATGCTAAATTCACTTCCAACTTACCACCTAAATCTGGGGTGAGAGAAATACACGAGACCCATACACAAGACACGTTCATTGGCTTTTCATCTCCATGTGTACATTCCTCTTTATTTTTATGTAGTATTGAAAGGGAAGAGTCTTCAATTTGGACTTGAAGAACAAACTTCAATCTGTTTGTGTATGAAAAATAAATAATAATATTTATTATTAATTCAGAGCATATAATGGTATAACAGTATTTGATCACTCTCTAGTCTCTACAGGGGAATTTCGTAATATAGTCCGTCCTATGGTTTTTCGATACATTAAGTAGATTAAAGGCTAGAAGTACTTTAATTTTTGTTTCGACTGTTGTGAATGACAGGAAATCTTGAATCATTAGGATTGAATTGTACAATAACTTACTGACACAGCAGCCAACTGCTAGAGTTCGGCTCAGGAAGATAAATTTTACGTATCTTTCCCTTGTCGTGCTTCTCCTCTTCTCCTTGATCAATTTTTAGGTGACATGATTTGTTTCTTTAAAAATTGTCCTTCTCCCTCCGGTAGTGCATGCAG
>JAJJWW010002922.1:0-58409 GCA_023531295.1 Papaver armeniacum | reverse complement strand
TGATAAAAGATGTGTGGGATGTCTATATCGATATTGAAGCACCATTTATAGTCCATCATAGAATTACTTTGAATATGCCAAGTACGCCCATGGTTCTAGTATAAATTAGAAGACATAAGGCTAAAGGAGTTTAGTTTTGGTTTTAGAATATTGTGTAAGAATGAAGAGGTTCTCTTCTTTCAAACCTAATTGTTATCTCACAGGGGGAATTAGATTATCTAATTCTAGAGTATCAACTAGATGCCTCTCATAATTATAGTTTCCAATTTAATTGGTAGAAATTATAAGTTATTTGAGAAGAATCTCCATTATTAGGTTCTTCCTTTATTCAAAGGGTAGAAGAAACTAAGTTGTTGATTATATATCCTTTTCAAGTTATCAATTTCAATTTATTTTCATTGTAAGCTTCGCTTCTCATCATTTGGTATCAAGAGCTTTGGTTTGATTCTCAAGGGGAAAAGGTGTAATTGGTGAAAATATTTTTTTGAGTGAACACTACTATCTCTAGGGGAATTATATCATCTAATTCTAGAGTATCAACTAGATGCCTCTCATAATCTTATAGTTTTTAATATAATTGGGTAGAAATTGTAAGTTATTTGAGAAGAATCTCCATTATTAGGTTCTTCCTTTATTCAAAGGGTAGAAGAAACTAAATTGGTTGATTATTTATCCATTTCAAGTTATCAATTTCAATTTATTTTCATTGTAAGCTTAGCTTCTCATCATTTGGTATCAAGAGCTTTGGTTTGATTCTCAAGGGGAAAAGGTGGTGATTGGTGAAGATACTTGTTCTTGAGGTGAACATTACTAATCTCTTTATCAAGTATTTTGGGTTGATTTTATGTTCTTTGATAGTATTTTCAAATTGGGTTTTCAATCTTATATTGATTTCACTATGGTTTACAAAAGAAGTTAATTTGGATAGGATTCATTCAAAGGATGTGTTAATGAATATGTACATGAAGTGTTTGATGATATGTATCTAAGAATGGGAGAAATTTGTGAAGAATATTCTGGAAACTTGTAAGTCTCATAACCAAGAAAGGATTCGACCTAATGATTGTGATGATGTAAGTGAGACTAGATGTATCAATTTTGGTTGGTGGATATGAGGATGAACAAATTGCCCAAGAAGTTTGATGAAATGTCTCCTGGAAATTTGATAGTTATTTGAGTCATGGGGAAAGTGAAATAGTGGGGTAATCTTCCAATCTATCAAGATGGCATGAATGTAGATCAAATATTTAATTATTTCACTACTATGGAGCAAGTTCTATCATGTAAGAACCAAGATAAAAAAGAATACAATCCTTTTGTGTTCAATTTTTGATGGGGTAATTAATGGTAGTGAAGTAAAAGATTTTGGTGTACCAAGGTATGATATTGAATTGGAAAATGTTATGTTATAAGCATCTCGAAAAAATTTCAAATATGTGAACCGACTACCGGAAGCAAGTCTTCACTCAAGCTACAACAAAATGGGGCGGCAATATATATGAATCAATTTGGGCTTTCATTGAAGATAAGTTTCATGGTTGTAGTCTTCGTGTAAGGTTGAGAGAAATGCTTGGTGTTTCTTTACTACTTGGGGATGCTCTTAACTATGACCACAAGATGCTACATTTGGTGAGTAACTACAATGAAAGGTGTAGAGGTAGAATTGTCTTCAAACAAGGAAGAAGTTCAAGCACTAATGGAGAATATGCTTTGGAGAATTCGTGGACGAATTTGTTGAAACAGGGGGAGGATGATGTATTTACAAATAAAGAAATACTTGGTGTGTCATTACTACTTGGAGATGCTCTCAACAAAGTGCTACATTTGGTGAGTAATGCAATGGAAGGTGTAGAGTACAATTGTCTTCAAACAAGGAAGAAGTTCAAGCACTAATAGAGAATATGCTTTGAAGAATTTGAGGATGAATTTGTTCAAAGAAGGGGAGGAGGATGTATTGTGGATGTCCCGTATCAATATTGGAGCACCACTTATCTTCTATCTTTGAAATACTTTGAATATGCCGAATATGCCCTTGGTGCTAGTATAAATTAGAAGAGATAAGGTAAAGAGTAGGGAGTTTTGGATTTAGAACATTTGTGTGAAGAATGAGAGGTCTCTTCTTTCAAACCTAATTATTATCTCTGAAATTAGATCATCTAATTCTAGAGTATCAACTAGATGCCTCTCATAATCTTTATAGTTTCCAATTTAATTGGGTAGAAATTATAAGTTATTTGAGAAGAATCTCATTATTAGGTTCTTCTTTATTCAAGGGTAGAAGAAACTAAATTGGTTGATTATTTTATCATTTTCAAGTTATCAATTTCAATTTATATTCATTGTAAGCTATTGCTTCTCATCATTTGGTATCAAGAGCTTTGGTTTGATTCTCAAGGGGAAAAGGTGTAATTGGTGAAGATATTTTTTTTTGAGGTGAGACACTACTAATCTCTTTCTCAAGTATTTTTGGGTTGATTGATATGTTCTTTGATAGTGTTTTCAAATCGGGTTGTTGAATCTTATATTGATTTCACCATGGTTTACAAAAGGAGTTAATTTGGGTAGGATTCATTCAAATGATGTGTTAATGAATATTGTACATGAAGTGTTTGATGATATGTATCTAAGAATGGGAGAAATTTGTGAAGAATATATTATTGGAAACTTGTAAGTCTCTCCATAACCAAGAAAGGAATCTACCTAATGATTGTGATGATGTAAGTGAATTAGATGTATCAATTTTGGTTGGTGGATACGAGGATGAACAAATTGCCCCACAAGATGTTTGATGAAATGTCTCCACAAAAAAAATTTGATAACTATTTGAGTCATGATGAATATGAAATAGTGTGTGTTCTTCAATCTATCAAGATGGCATGAATGTGGATCAAATATTTGATTATTTTACTATCATGGACCAAGTGCTATCACGTAAGAATCAAGATAAAGAAAGGTACAATCCTTTGTGTTCAATTTTGATGAGGTAGTTAATGGTAGTGAAGTAAAAGATTTTGGTGTACCAAGGTATGATATTAGAAGCTGGAAAATGTTATGTTTGAAGCATCTCGAGAACAATTTCAGAGTATGTGAACCCGACTACGGGAAGCAAGCCTTCACTCAGAAACTACAACAAAATGGAAGACAATATATATAAATCAATTTGAACTTTCATTGAAGATAAGTTTCATGGTTGTAGTCTTCGTGCAAGGTTGAGAGAAATGCTTGGTGTTTCTTTACTACTTGGGGATGCTCTTAACTATGAACACAAGATGCTACATTTGGTGAGTCACTACAATGGAAGGTGTAGAGGTATAATTGTCTTGAAACAAGGAAAAGTTCAAGCACTAATGGAGAATATGCTTCGGAGAATTCGTGGACGAATTTGTTCAAACAAGTGGAGAATGATGTATTTACAAACGAAGAAATTCTTGGTGTGTCATTACTACTTGGGGGATGCTCTCAACGATGACCAAAAGTGCTACATTTGGTGAGTAACCACAATGGAAGGTTTCGAGGTAGAATTGTCTTCAACGGAAGAAGTTCAAGCAAAAAATGGAGAATACGTTTTGAATAATTCGAGGACGAATTTGTTTAAAAAGGGGATGATGATGTATTGTGGATGTCCCATATCGATATTGAAGCACCATTTATAGTCCATCCTAGAATTACTTTGAATATGTCAAGTATACCCTTGGTGCTAGTATAAATTAGAAGACATAAGGCTAAAGGAGGGGGTTTTTAGTTTTTAGAATATTGTGTAAGAATGAGAGGTTCTCTTCTTTCAAACCTAATTGTTATCTCTAGGGGGAATTAGATTATCTAATTCTAGAGTATCAACTAGATGCCTCTCATAATCTTATAGTTTCCAATTTAATTGGGTAGAAATTGTAAGTTATTTGAGAAGAATCTCCATTATTAGGTTCTTCCTTTATTCAAAGGGTAGAAAACTAAGTTGGTTGATTATATATCCTTTTCAAGTTATCAATTTCAATTTATTTTCATTGTGGGTTTTCAAAATGATTCGGAGGTTTTGCGTTCCTACCATTCAACGTGTCTCGGGATTCTCTCTTCATTCCTACCTGGACACATGTGTGACCCATAAAAGTTGTTTATTATTGAGAGCAACTTCATAAAACCCTTTCTTGTGAGGCGTAGTCGAGACTTTCGATCACTCCGAACCCAATTTCTTTCGAGAGAAGGGATGGTTATTTCTCTCTCAACTTTTGCAGGATGAGATTGTGTTCATTTATGCGTCTAACTTCTTATGACTAGTGTGCGGGAATCTCTATGTCTTCTTAGCGCGTTGGATGCTATCATTACGGAGAACTATTAAGTTGGAAAAGTAGGTTTTGTGGGTATATCTCTAGTAAACCATCACGAGACTATAACTCGTCCACTAGGGACACCTAGAGGTTCAAAAGGCTTGTTATACGTCTAAAGTGTGATCGTAGCCTCGATGACACATAGTTGTATGTATTTCTTTTGAATTATTTTGTTTGATTTGCTCGAGGACTAGCAAAGTCTAAGTGTGGGGGAATTTGGTAGGTGTCTAAAACACCTAATTTTATATCTAGTATTTATGCTTTCTTTGCTATTATCATGTAAATTATGTATCTTATGTGTGCTTTTGGTGATCGGTACTTTGGAGTCATTATGAGCAAAAGAAGAAGAAATTGTCCATTTGAAGTGAAAAGACAAAAGGATCAATTCACATGCGATATTTGGAGCAGACTAATATTTCGCACGAAGGAGCGAAATTGAATTGTCGGTTAATACGAGGCGGACTTCGAGCCATATAGAAATCGGACAACCCTTATCCGAGTTCTGGGTGCCTTAAGTAATTTAAATCATTACTAATCCCTAAAAACAAGAGAAGTGTCTTTCTCTTCTCAATCATTTTTTTTACCTATAATTCAAAGACGATTTGAGCTATGGCGGCACCATTTTATCAGAGAGATTGAGAGATGCATGAGGAGATAACTATTGTGGTGGAAGAAGTTGTAATGGGTTTGTGGCCATGGCCGAGATGGAATATGATGAAGATCGAATCTGATGATGTGAACAGATGGAGAGATTCGGGGGCGGGACTTAAACAACAAGGAGTTTCTTTGTTGCCGATTGATGGAAGAATAATTGTAACACTCGAGTTCAAGGAAGGAATTGATGGTGGATGCTAGTGATAACAATGGGTTCGTGGTTGCATAGGAATGATGAGTACTCGAGATTTGGTGGATTCTTTGAAATTGACTCTAGGGTTTGTATGAGTTTGATTTATCGAAATGAGAAAATCGAGATGTTGTTGCCTTGGTTAGATTCGAACATGGAAGGAAGAAATGGGTTCGTCTTTGATTTCGAGATGGCAGCGGATGGACTCAAATTAGTGAAGATTGAGAGTGGTTTTCAATTCTATTTTGATTGATAATGAATGGGTTTGCGTTGCTGAGATCGATGGAGTTACTAAAGTTGTGTTAGCTGACTCAAGAAATTTGGAATTGAGTCAGAGATGGAGATGAATGTGATGGGTTACGGTCATGTAACTAATGCTTGAAGAATGGTGGGACTCGTGGATGGCTAGGTATAGGTGCGGCTGAACCAAGGCGGGAGATGAATGAACGAGGTTATGCTCATGGTGGTTACGGAATGGAGGAGTTGAGAATTAAAAGAACTGAGATGGTGTTGTTGGTATTGAGGTTACGAGGGGAAGAGGCGAGTGTTGATGGTTGCGGCTGGTCGAGATGAATGGGTTGAGTTAGTGTTGTAAATGGGAGTTGCAGTTGTGGTCTTTGGATGAATTAAGGTCTTGCAGAATCACGAGGATTAGCTTTGCGGGAATGTTGCATTGCAGAATTGGATTTGTATACATGAGTCATGGAATGATGACTGTGTTGCAGAAGCTGCAACTCTGGAGTCTTATCTGTGGTGGAACTGAAGTGCAATGGTTGTGTTGGATTTTGAGACAGAGTTGGTTGTGCTAGGATCAGGAGATTGCAAGACATGGTTGCGGTTGAGCGAAGTTTCGGAGTGGTTGAATTGGCGAGGGACATGGATCTTGCAAAAAAGAATGTTGCAATGAATGGGATTGTGATGATGTTAGATGGAGGTCTTGTTTGTGCGTGCTTAAATGAGATTGCGGGAGGCTGAGTGGCGCTGTCAAAGTTATATGTTGAGATGCGGTGGGGTCTTAGGTGAGTGATGTGGTTTTGAAGTTGTTTGTAAAGTGGTAGTAAAAGATGTCGTTCACTCAAACTTGTGAAGATTCGTTTTAGACTCAAAGTAAAATAGAAAACTCAATCAAAGTTGTTATCAAGATTATAAAAAGACCAAACTTCGGATTCCACCATTGACCAATTAAGTGATTCAATCTAATCAATACTCATGCAATTCTTTGCGTTTGAAGTGATTCTAATTTATTGCCTCAAGTAGATTTTCGAAGTAACAATTGTAAACACTAAGCATGAAACATCAAAAGTCTTAAACTAAGCATGCTCCATCAAAACGAATCACAATCATTCAATAAAAATCCGTTTCCAATATTAGTTCCATGCAAATAATCATAAAAGAAATTGCAAAAATTAATTAAAATAGAAATATACCACTTTTCATGGAACAATGGCTTCCTCAGTCGCCTCGGATAAGGGGTTTAGCTCATCATATTATTCACGTGCTCAAAATAGGTTTTCATAGCTCAAAGGTGTGAAAACAAGAGAAAAACTAATAAAGCAGCGAGTTTACCTTGGCCTGAGTGGCGTTACAAACAGCTCTTTGCAACTGGTGGTGAACTGTTACGAGAAAAGATGACAGGCTGATAATATGTGATCTATTATTCACGAGCAATGATACTTTTTATTGTGCGGTTTAAATAAGGCGCCTATGCTAGTATGTTCATCGTGTTCTTGAGAACGACACTTTTGTGGTGTCGTCGCACTCTTTCTTCTTCTTCTCTCTGTGCTTGCAATTCTTCTCTGCCCACCTTGTTATTTCGCTCTAAACCTACCCAAAGTTCTCGACACCCTCCGCTCGACCTCCTAGCTGCCTATATATACCCAACAGGAGCGAGAATCACTCGAGTTAATCTTCTTTTCTTTTCTCCCAGTATCGGATTTTCTTCCCTTTTTTATTTCTTTCTGCGCTTGCCGACTAATTCCCAAACCTTCCAAACTCGATATACTCTAATATTAGGAAAATATCTTCTCCCATTCCTTCACGTAACTTCCCAGTATAGATACAGAGAAATTCCAGAAATAATATAGCTTCCATGATTATCGAGATTCCTTCCCGATTCACGTAAACCCGATGATACATCCCAATTCGATCAGTCTAATGGACCTAACAACCCTGTTTGGTCCAAATGGGCCTATGCAAACGAAATCCGTGATTGAATCTCGCTAACCCACTTCCAAAATTCGATCAAACTTTTTACGCGAGGTGAAAGTTATATTTCAGCAAATTCCAAAATTCAAAAGGTAAGGGATGACCTCCCCTTATCCGGACCAGGTGCGAATAGTAAGTAGTCCTGTGGGGTTACCTTATCATCTGGGTGCCCCTTATCCATTAGAGGGGTCCAAATAGCACGCGTCCTCCTGGTGCGCAAATTCCACTTTTGAGCCAATTTCTCCCTTCAAGTGTATTTCTCCAAAAACACCTACAAAGACACAAAAAGCCATAATAAATACAAAATCGAGCACTAACAAAATATACAATTGAGATTAAATCGAGACACAAAAATGTATCTATCAAATACCCCAAACTTATTATTTGCTAGTCCTCGAGCAAAATAAAATCCTAACTCACTGTCGCAGCATCGTCGATGCATTTAGCGCATGCAACAAGCCTTTAAACCCCTAGGTGGCCCTAGTGGCCGAGTTATAGTCTCGGGAGGGTTTGCAGGTGTACCCACAAAACCTTTACACTCCGGACCCTAACTATCTCACGCGAGAACCTTGGAAGGCACTAAAGAATCTCCTTGGTTGGCATACTTATTGACTACGGGAGGAAGTACCACGATGCGAAATTCCAATTGATGTACACGAGTTTGCACTCAAGCATACTAAAATTCATATATAAGTCACGAGCTCTACTCGGATAGTTTTGGACATCATAACCGTGAGTCTACCAATCACATGGATAAATAATGAGATGGATATAGAAAACGTAGATGGTTTTGATGTTGACTAAGGTGAAAACGGTGTTTCTCATATCTCAAATAAAGGCCACTTTGCCAAAACGAACCTATCCTAATGGACCGAGATACCGTCGACTAATATCAACACACCGGCATATACAAGGGGAACCGGTGGTCGATAATCCTAACTCTAGGTCAACTCATTTGGCATATACAAGGGTTCCGGTGGTCGACTTTATTGAATTTATTCGGTTGATCGATGGTATGTCTCATTTTTTTTTTTTTTTGCGTATCTCAATCACTCTATTTCACCTAGCGGTGGTAACAACTTGAATCGTGAGCCCCACCTAATCACTTAGACAAACATATTTTAAAGAAAACAAAATAAAAATAGAAGTGAAAAGGATTCAACGAGATATGGCGAAACTACCATGTTGTTTGTTTAATTCTAACACCTGAGCTATGTGCTTTTATGAATAGACTCTTTAGATGTTTCCATCTAATCAGATTGGTTCCTCAACTCCTACAACCAAAATGCTTCCATCCACTTAGATTGGTTAGTGTCATCCTTAATAAGCATAAATTTCTAGGCTCGGAGTTTAACAATGCAAGCGCCACTAAAAGTTTCTCCCATACCCCCAAACTTAAATCTAACATTGTCCTCAATGTTCTAAAGATGAAATTAAAAGCATGAACAAGGAGAAACTGTTACCATTTAAAGCAAAAGAGATAAGGAAAGATATTACCATGTCGCATGGATGTTGGGTTACCTCCCAAGAAGTGCTAAGTTTAAAGTCTTCAGCCAGACGTTACGTACCCATAAAATGGCTAATTACCCTTTCAAATCGTATATCAATAGTCGAAACAATGTGGATCAACCAAATCAAATAAAATCGCCACAATTACGAGACAAGCCGCACCAAATCGAGAAAAATGAACAGACATAGCACATCCTCATCCAAGGTTTCCTGCAAGACAACTGGATCTATCTGGGATGACCAATTGAGCTTCATATGAGTGTCTTGACAAACAGATTCATCCGAATATCGGGTTTTTAATAGCTTAATTTCTGCTTGGAAAGTATCGGGAGGATCGGGTTGTGGAGTCTGAATAGACTCAAGTAATAGCTCAGATGTACTAAGCTCGAGTCCCAAGTTAGGGACTTCTAATGGGGATACTTGACGATCAATACCCCCAAACTTAGGGTAATCACTACTCTCCGTAAGACCTAGCACTATGGCTTGAATTTCTAGATCATTAGAGTCTTTAAAATACTCAAGAGCTTCATCTAGTTCTCTACCCCCAAACTTAGGGTCATCATGACTCTCAGAAAGACCTAATACTATTGCTTGAATTTCTGGGTCTGTAGAGTCCTGAAAATGTTCGAGAGCTTCTTCTAGGTCCAAAATCTGGCCATCTATCTGACCTAAGAGAATTGTCTCATCAAATTCATCCAAAGAAGTGTCGTCCCAATTATCCTGAACTAGATCATGAACTAAAGTGCTAATCATATTCACTTCCTCTAAATCATCAGAAGGTTGTCTAATAACATTAAAGACATTTAGTTCAGTGGTCATATTACCAAAGGATAAGTTCATAAGTCCTGTCCTACAGTTGATAACAGCATTAGACGTGGCCAAAAATGGGCGACCTAAAATTACCCGGTATTTGATTTTTGGGTCGGGGACGGGTTGTGTATCTAGGACTACGAAATCCACGGGATAAATAAACTTTTCGACCTCAATAAGGACATCCTCTATCACACCACGAGGAATTTTAACAGACCTATCATTAAACGCAGTGTTATCTTGGTAGATTTCAATTCACCAAGTCCTAGCCGTAAGTACACATGGTACGGAAGTAAGTTCACACTAGCTCCTAAGTCAAGTAAAGCTTTCTCTACCTGTGTTTTCCTATCGTGCAAGCAATCGTAGGGGCACATGGGTCTTTATACTTAGGAGTTGTGTTGTTATTTTGAATGATCGAACTTACATGACTAGCTAAAAATGCTTTTTAGGGACACTAAGCTTTAAGCTTTAGCGTACACATATATTTAAGGAATTTGGCATAAAGCCTGGAAGTTTCCTAATTGCTTCTAGTAACGGAAGGTTTATGGTAACTTTCTTAAAAACCTCCATTATGTCATTAAAGTTGGATTCACTCTTTGTTGGTACTAATAGCTGTGGAAATGGGGCTCTAGGCATAAAATAGGACCTCTCGGGAACCGAATTGGCATCATCGGAGATTTTATCGGTCCCTCGGTATGAATGGTCATGAGGGTGTTCTATATGTATACTCACTATCGGGCATGGTTACACGATTGTCTACTACTCTGCCACTCCTAAGGGTTCTAAATTGAATTCAATCCGATGTGATGGTTTTTCACCTATTTCATGAACTCCTCTAGGGTTGTGTTGTGTTTGACTAGGGAACCTACCCTTTTCTCTCAAAGATTCATTTATCAGACTAACCTGGTCTTTTAACTCGGAAATAGCTTGAGAATTAGCTGGCTTATATTTTTACTTTCTTCTATGCCATGTGAAAGTGTTTGGTGAATCTTATCGGTGTTTTGAATAAACGAGATGAGAGTTTCTTCTAGACTTGAAATTTTCTTGTCGGACGATTCTGAAACCGAGATGGTCTGAAAGATTCTTAGTATAGCCAAAACACAGGGGAACATTAGAATTACTAAACCGACCTTGACTCGGCCCTTAGACCACGAAAGGTTCGGATGGTTTCTCTAACCAGGGTTATAAGTTTCGAATATGGGTCGAACTTCCCCCGAGTTATCGAATCTAGTGTTATTGTAAAGAGCATTGGCTTGCTCTTCCATAGTATGGCATTCCCAAAAGGCTCCACCCGACTACTAGTGTGACCCAATTCTAAAGCTTCTAACCTTTTAGCTATTCTTTTGCAATTTTGGCATCGATTCATAGCCTCCTTCTACCCTATTAACGTTTCCTCTCGCCTAGAAGAATTGTTTTATGGGGTACCCTACTATTTTCCCATTGTTCGGTCTTTTCTAAGCGATTTCATTCAAAAATGTCATCGCCGCATCAACTGCTGTTTGGTTTTCAAACCCACCTTGTACACATAGCTTCCACTATGGTTGTAGTGGAATAATCTAAACCCTCATAAAGGATCCGAACTAACCTAACCTTTTCTAAACCATGATGAGGACATTGGGATAATAGATCATTGAACCTTTCCAAATACCTATACAAAGATTCTCCCTCTGTTGAGAAAATGTGCGATTTGCGTCCTAATAGACGATGTTTTGTGCCTAGGGAAAAACTTGTTCAAAAGGCGAGATGTAAGTTGTTCATATGTTTCGATTGACCGGAAGCCAAACTATATAACCACGATTTGGCTTTATCTTTCGGGGAAAAAGGGAATAACCTAAGTTTCGAGCATCATCATCAAGATCTCTAATTTTAGGTACTACAAATTTCTTCAAAATCCCTAAGATGGAAATAGGGGTTTTCATTTTCTTTCCCTAAGAAGATTGGGAGCATTTGTAAGGTCCCAGGTTTAAGTTCATAAGTTGCTTAGTTTGATTAACTTTGATACACGGGGACGAGTAGTCCTAGTCGGAGTTCAATAAAGCTTTCAAAGTTGCCATTTAAACTATCGGAATATCGAGGATTGTCTCCTCAAACGGACGTTCAAAACGGACTCTTCAAAATCGGACTTTCTAAATTGAGGTAATCGAGACGCTTAGAACTACTAGGTTTCTCTTTAACAAATCTACCTAGGGCGTCTCTTTTACATTCCGGCATGCAAACGAATAAGGAAGGGGATTCTATGCAATCACAAAACAAGGCTGACTCAACCAAATCAAACCTACTGATATCTAGCAAACAAAAAGCATGATGGCTCCACTTAGATTGTTTCTAGACCAACTTCTAATCCTTCGAAAGGGAATTCGTTACAATTTAAGCAAACCCCTCGGAATCAATCCGAGTCAAAGTAAGTTGAATACAGGCGAGGAAGCTCGGTGGAGCTTTGATACCCAAGGCCTCACCGGAATTACAATGCGGCGCGATCACGCATTCAACTCACGAAACCTTCATGAACTTCGAAGTGTGCTTAAAAGAGTAACCAATATTTTTCGAATGACTTTCCTATTAAGCTCGTTACCTTATCGGTCTTGTTCTAGTCAAAATTTTAAGGCTTAGGTTCGCGTAGGTTACGTGTTCCTAAGGCGGGAAAAAGAAAAACGGTGATGAAATCCGAACCCTTATCTTGTATGGCCAGGCCTTGCCCTTTACTAGAAAATTAAAGCAGCCGTATTCAAGTCCTCAGCACATATGCAAACGAAGGAGTCCAGTAACTCGCTGACAGGGGATTCGCGAGTGTTTAGAATCTTACCTCCGTTCTAGACGGGGGATGAATCGGTTGTAGTCGACTCGGGCCACCGACTCCTATGTCGGTGTACGAACCCAAGGTGCGAGAGACAATATCGTAATTGTCCTCCTTCTCTCTAGCAAACAGTTTATATTTAAGACTACCCATTACGTAGGGTTTAAAAATAATGTCCAAAGTCCCAAAAATGTCCAAAAAGTCCAAAAATAAAAAGAAAAATTACAAAAATAATTATAAACCTAATACAGTTTTCGAAAAAACCTAAAAAATAAATAAAAATAAAAATAAAATTCTTTGTCTCTTCTTCGTTTCTTTTCGCTTTGTCTTTGACTCCAAGTCTTTAGTTAATCACCAATATCTTAGGCACAGCTTTCTTTTTGATCCAATATCAAACACTGTAACCAAAACACAAATACCCAAGAAAACGTAAAATAGAACAAAGAATAAAAATCACTAAAAACCTAAAAACAAATCTAAAAACAAGTCCGCGTCGGCGGCGCCAAAAATTGATGTTGTTATGAAGTTGTTTGTAAAGTGGTAAGAAAAGATGTCGTTCACTCAGACTTGTGAAGATTCGTTTTAGACTCAAAGTAAAATAGAAAACTCAATCAAAGTTGTTATCAAGATTATAAAAAGCACCGAAACTCATGATTCCACCATTGACCAATTAAGTGATTCAATCTAATCAATACTCATGCAATTCTTTGCGTTTGAAGTGATTCTAATTTATTGCCTCAAGTAGATTTTCGAAGTAACAATTGTAAACACTAAGCATGAAACATCAAAAGTATTAAACTAAGCATGCTCCATCAAAACGAATCACAATCATTCAATAAAAATCTGTTTCCAATATTAGTTCCATGCAAATAATCATAAAAGAAATTGCAAAAATTAATTAAAATAGAAATATACCACTTTTCATGGAACAATGGCTTCCTCCGTCGCCTCGGCTAAGGGGTTTAGCTCCTCATATTATTCACGTGCTCAAAATAGGTTTTCATAGCTCAAAGGTGTGAAAACAAGAGAAAACTAATAAAACAGCAAGTTTGCAACGCTGTAGTGGCGTTACAAACAGCTCTTACAACGGGTGGTGAACTGTTACAGAGAAAAGATGACAGGATGATAATATATGTGATCTATTATTCACCGAATGTGATACTTTTATTGTGCGATTTAAATAAGACTTCCTATGCTAGTATGTTCTTCGTGTTCTTGAGAACGACACTTTTGTGGTGTCGTCTGCAACTCTTTCTTCTTCTTCTCTGCTGCTCTTGCAATTCTTTTCTCACACCTTGTTATTTCGCTCTAAACCTACCCAAAGTTCTCGACACCCTCTCGCTCGACCTCCTAGCTGCCTATATATACCCAACAGGCGAGAATCACTCGAAGTTAATCTCCTTTTCTTTTCTCCCCCGTATCGGATTTTTCTTCCCTTTTTTATTTCTTTACGCGCTTGCTGACTAATTCCCAAACCTTCCAAACTCGATATACTCTAATATTAGGCGAATATCTTCTCCCATTCCTTCACGTAACTTCCCAATATAGATACAGAGAAAATTAGAAATAATATAGCTTCCATGATTATCGAGATACCTTCCCTGATTCACGTAAACCCAATGATACAGCCCAATTCGATCGAGTCTAATGGACCTAACAACCCTGTTTAGTCCAAATAGGGCCTATGCAAACGAAATCCGTGATTGAATCTCGGTAACCCACTTCCAAAATTCGATCAAACTTTTACGCAGGTGAAAGTTATATTTCCCGCCAAATTCCAAAATTCAAAAGGTAAGGGATGACCTCCCCTTATCCAGACCCGGGGTGCGAATAGTAAGTAGTCCTGTGGGGTTACCCCTTATCATCTGGGTGCCCCTTATCCATTAGAGGGGTCCGAATAGCACGCGTCCTCCGGGTGCGCAAATTCCACTTTTTGAGCCAATTTCTCCGCACAAGTGTATTTCTCCAAAAACACCTACAAAGACACAAAAAGCCATAATAAATACAAAATCGAGCACTAACAAAATATACAATTGAGATTAAATCAGACACAAAAATGTATCTATCACTGAGGTGATGATGTTGTATAGATATATGCTTAGGAATTTGACAGTGATAAGCAATTGCAGGTGCAGAGTGGTTAGGTTGCAGCATTTGTGATGACTCGGGGGGTTATGAAGTTGCAGAAGGACTGTGACAACACAATGGAGTTGTAAGTGAGCTGCAGAATGGTTGTGGTTCTGAACTAGAGTAACAGAATGAGTACAGCTGAGAATTACAAGATTTGCAATGGATACAGGCAAGACAGAAATGGAATAGAAGATGGTACTAATGCTGCCGCAGACACAGAAATGGGCTGTAACTAATAGGATGAAGCTGAGTAAAGAATGAGAGGCACTGAACTACAGTATGTAGGTGCAGTTCAAACTGGTTCTGGTAGTAATGGAATGGTGTCATGAGTCGCCGATGATTTCACAATGCAGAGAGGGAGTAGTGGCTGTGAGTTAGAAATAAGTTGCAGTTGGTAATGCATGAGCAAGGGCTGGAATTGAACTTGTGCAGCGCCATCTTGGTGCAACACAGTTCTGGCCTGTGCAAGACTATGGCCTGACAAGTCAGCCCAGTTAGCTCACCGGAACAGCTGACTCGGTTCTGACTCATGATCTTACTGAGTTGACTAGATGGCTCGTCATGACTCAGTTGACCCGACCGAGCTGACTCGTTGACCGGTGACCGGGCGGACTTTGTCGGTCACCTGAGCTACTTTCTGGTCACTTCTCCGGCCAATTTCCGGCCATAATACCAGTTTTGTTCATATTAGATAAAATTCGGAAATTTACGTGAGTAATTCACGTTAATTATTGTTTTGTAAAATCAAAACGTGGGTTTTGAGTAACCTCGAAACTTCGACAATTTATTTATGATGAAATATTGTCTTGGTGTAAATTTCATAGTTCAATTGTGGATGTTTGAACTATGAAAATTGTGTCTATGATTTTATGAAAAATCAGCTTTGAAGGTTAATAAAGTTTCGTTCGTTATTGCAGGTTTCAAGAAACGAACTAATTTTGGAGTGTTAACTCTTGCGGCACAATCACTATTGTTAGTGGAATCGTAAAGAGGTAAGAGTTACCATTTTTGTAGATGGATTTATTTGCATGTCGATAATTTTATGCTCCTGGTTCCGTAAAATGTCGACTTCCAAGAACAACTATTCCTCCAAAATTTCTTACGATGAGGATTCCAAAGCTAAATTGAAAGCTAAGAAAATTCATAACGAGGGAGCGAAACCTAGCATACCCCTGAACGAGCGGAGGGTCACTTATTTTGAACTCAGGAAAAGGAAGGCTGAGGATGATGAGGCAGAGGCTCTTCAGCGCAGAAAGGATCGAATCCGGCGCAGAATACTAAAGGCTGAGGAGAGACGCCAATTCTTGGACGGGGTACCTTCTGACTCCGATGCTGATGCTTCAAGAAGAAACTACATGGGAGTTACCAGAGCGTAAGATCAAGCCTGATTGGTATTCCAGAGTTCGAGAGAACCATGAAGCAAATTGAAGCTGAAGCTGAAGCAGAAGAAGATTCGGACTCAGATGATCTTGATATCCATCCAGATTTCATCGATAATTCTGACAATGAATCCGAGGAGGATTCCGAGAAGGATAGTGATAAAGATTCTGTAAAGGACAGTGATGATGAATCTGACAACTCGGATGAATCTGACGAGTAACTTTACTTTCAATCCCCTTTTCTCTTTTAGCATTTAAACGTTTTTAGCTTTCGTAGTAAACATCTTCATTCAATCAACTTTATTGAAGTATTAAGATTTTCCTTTCAAACGAGAGACCCTTTCATTAATGCTATTTCTTCTTGATTGAATCAAATAAAGTGAACCAATCTTCAAACGCCGAACCCATTATAATCTTCCTTTGCTTTATTTATGGTTTCCATCTGTGAAAACATCTAGGCACAGACAATGTAACACACAAAGCCGTGTGACTTGCTGACTGTGCCTAGCTTTGGTCAGTCCCCAGTGCGTTATTTTACTCCGCATCTCTAGTATTGACCTTGTTCAAAGACTTAGGGTTTCAGTAAAACCCGTAACGAAATTGACTGTTTGCAGAAGATAAGTACCTGCTGTATCTTGTATATATCTCCAAGGTTTAGGGTTTAATACTTGCGCAAATATTTCTTCCAATCCTGAGTTAGTTTCACAGAAGAAATTTTCGATTGCCATACCTTTCATACCATGTCTAGCGACAATACTTCTTCTCGAAACGGACTTCAGTCGAAGCATGGAATAGAAGCACCTATCTCGGTAAGTTGTACATCTTCTTCGTCCCTGTTTGATCGAGTTTATTGATCGTATTGCAGGATAATCAGAAAAATCCTTCTTCTCACAATTCGAGGCCCAAAGCGGACTTGGGAACTCCCGCCGTAGATAGGTCGGCTCCGCCGAGACCGGATCATCTGTAAGCAATCTTACAATTCTTGAAGTTTTACCATGCTCAATTTCGACAAAATTAAACACTTCCTCATTTTGTCACAGGCGAACGTTCGTGTCGTTGTTGATGCTAGAAGGATAAGGAGTGGAAAGTCCGTGACCGTGGTTGAGGTTTAAGATAGCATCAACCAGGTATGTGAAGATTCTGCAGAACCCGTAGAGACAGGAGACAGTGTTCATGCTCGTGAATACCCGACGACTGGACTCTTGTTTGAAGCTCTCTTGATCAATACTTTCCCGGACAATGAGGTGGTCGGTGGATTCGTAATTCCCAAGTGTCATGTGCCTTTGTATACCAATATCTGGAAAAAGTATGGGCACATTGCTACTACTGAAGTATGGAAAGGTTTTCTGCCAACCCTCTTGACCACAGTTGCAGGGCTGTTACCGATCATTGAAGAGATGAACCAAATGCACCTGCGGGATGTCAAGAATCATGAACTACACAAGTGGGATGAGATGGTTTCCAATTTTGAGACATTGCGATTCAATGTGAGCTGGCTTCGTCGTCGACTTGAGATAATCAAGATTCATAAGGCGGTGGAGGCTGCTGATGCGATTTCCATGACCACTGTTTTATTGGAGGAGGAGAAGATACTGGCTTTGGAGTCGTTTAGGGTCGATAAGGCGGTCGAGGATTTGAAGGTAAAGACCAGGATCTTACAGAAGAAACTTGACAGAGTTTCTTATAGGGATTATCCATTAATGGACGGTTTGCTCTGAGTGATCATTCAAGAGAGTTGAAATATAAGTTTCTGATAAGGTAGAATAATCTGATAAGATGAGGAATTTTTTGTTCAATTGATGAATGCTTGGTGAACAAACGAGCATTTTGCATGCTCTTTGAAATAAATTACATTTGAGATGTATTGAATAAAGGTTAATTATCTGCTGCTGATCAAGCATAATAGCATTTGAGCCATTTGCCGTTGATAATATTTCCTTCCTTTCCTCCACTGACTGCTAAAATTTTGTAGTATCCACTAGACACCGCTTTGATGATAACATACGGCCCTTCCCATTTCGGAGAGAATTTGGGAGCGGACATGTCTTGTTGAATGTGCTTTGTCATCTTTAATACCAAATCTCCTACTTGGAAAGTTCGAGGTTTTACCATTTTGTTGTAAGCTCTGGATATTCTCTGTTTGTAGGCTTCCACATAATTTTCTACTTTAGCTCTCCTTGATTCGAGCATGTCCAGTTCGGAAACTCTTAACTTGGACACTTCAGCTTCATCCCATCGTATTCCACTAGCCACTGCAATCCTTGCCGAAGGAATTTTTATCTTAGCTGGGAGTATGGCATCAGCCCTGTAGGACCAGAATATCGCGACAGCAATACTTCGCGAGATTAATAAACGACTGCGTCGCGAAGGAGTCGCGTGAAAGAAAATAAATGACGTAATAAATGACGACAAGTCGTAACATGAGGAAAGTGTGAAGACTTGGCGAGATTTAGAGTGTCGCGAGGACAAACAGTTGTACATTCGCGACGCTTCGCGAGATGTTTCCGAAAATAAAGGACAGCTTAGCTGTCATCCACTATGTAATACCCTATATAAAGGGTCGAGTCAATCTGTTGTAGAGAGATCTTTTAGAATTGTTAAGCAAGTCATTAGGAGAGAGAAAATTAAGAGTGATTGTAATTTCTTTAGCTCACATTTCTACATTTCTTTGTAAATCTTTGAAGAAAACAATTAATAAAACATATTATTATTCATCTTCAAATGGATTGAATAAGCAAATTCGAGTGAGGTGTGTAGTGTAGGATTTCCTGCAACTACATATGCGCTAGCGCAAAGACTAACATTGACACCTAAGTCATTTCTAGCATTATCTAGAACCTTCGCAGCCCAAGCAAACTCATCATCATTATTTATGACAAAAAGTGAACGGATTTGGTCTTCTCGTTCGCTAAGAATGGTATTCTGACGAAGGAGTTCATCTCGTTCAATTTGCACATCAAGAAGAGATTTTTGAAATTTTGCTAATGCCTGTGCACCTCTGTTAGTAATGCGATCTTTTTCATCAATGAGATCACTAATTTTCTTCCCTAAGGTTTTGGCCTCCTTCTTGGAATCAAGGTACATTTGTTTAAATTGGTTGGCTGCACTTAAACTAGACTCATGCTCAATTTCTAAGAGGCGATATTTGGTTTGGAGTTCATTTAATGAAAGGGAATTAACTTTGTTCGATGAATTACTTAAAGAGTTGTTGAGATGAGCGAGAAGAACGTCATTATCCATAGGTTCGGGAAATGAATGGAGAAGAATGGCTTCATCGGAGAGAGATTATATATGTCTGCGAAAATAGTAAGTAAGGCAAAGAAAAGCAAATGATAAAATAAAAAGACTTGAGGAGTGAGAACTTTTACCATAAAGTCATTGATTTGCGCTTTGAAGAGTAGATACTCTATCCTTTTGAGAAGTAAGCTCAGTTTCAACCTGCTTGATTCTTTCATCCTTCCCGCGAGATGTCGCAGCTTCAATCTCTAGTTCTCGGATTTTCTCTTTAAGTTGCGAATTCTTCTTTTCAAGATTGTCGCGCCTTTTCTCAAGATCAGAGGCAACAACAAAAGAAGCTCTCCCAGACTATAAAGAAAAATATAGGAAAGATTAAGATAGAGTTTATAATTGAAATCGCAAAGATGTAAAAGGATTCAAACATACCAAAGCATTAAGAGCGTTTAAGAAACTAGAAGTCACTGTTCGGGAAACTCCGCGAAAGGACTCGTTATCTTCCAGCAGTGGGGCATCGCAAATCTTAGCGAGAGCTTTATAAGTATCAGTTAAATGGTCATCTCCTAATCCTTGCATGGAGTCTTAGAAGATGTTAGACAATTGTTTCATTGGGGACTCAGTTGGTTGGTTCTTCTTCACGAGAGAGATGCTCGAGTCATTATCATCATCTGATGGAAGTTCAGAATTTGAGTTAGAAGAAGGTCGGGTTTTTCGTCTTTTAGAAAAGGGACCAGAAGATTTGTCTTTGCGAGGAATGGCCTTATTCTTGCCTTTAACATTCGCAGCTTCAAGATCTTCAATTTCAACCTTCAAACACGAATAAAGATAAGAAACAGAGGCAACAATATTGTTTGAAATAATAAAAGAAAATGTTTCTTATTTCATCCGTGATTGATCGGAGTATTGCCAGAGTACTCGACTTTGGATTTACTTCATAACTCTTCTTTAGTCTATCAATCTATAAATTTGGCAAGTTCAGTAAATACAAGAGGAAGGGAATAATGCAAAAGCAAAGCTTGAAAAGAGAAATATACCTCTGTTGCCTTTTCGGGCCAGTTAAATTCCCAGGGATGATAGTCTGCGAGATGTGCAGGAAAGGTATGCGAACCCGCAATATAAGGTCCTTCCAAAAGTAAAGGAATAACCCACCACCTCTCATCTTTTGATTGGCGAGGGTAGTATTATTACCCGAATGCCAATCAATGTCTTGCATAAGCGGTTTGTCTTCTGAACATTTTCCACTTCTTCAACCGGGCATCCCAAATGAGTTTTATCGTTTCTCATATTTATTACTTTATAGTTGGCAAAAAGTTCTCTACAGTATATTTTTCAGAGATTATTTCTAAGTTTGCGAACCTAGGGTCTCTGACATTATTAGGGTATAAAGATCCTTTACCGGCTCCACGATTAGCAAATTCGAGTATGAGACGGATGCAGTCGCCACTTAATTGATAAACAGCTCGCGAGAATTTCTCATGAGCAAGAATTTCATAAAATAATGGAGTCTCAGGATTATATAGAGGGATGGGAAGTCCTGCGAGGAGTTGACCTAGCGAGATTATAATTCTCTTATCATTAGATGGATGATCAGAAAATAGTTTTGCAGAAAGAATAGATGAATAATCATGATCAGGAAGGGTTGATAAAGTGAAACCCTTTTCTTTTAACTTCTGTTGAACATCATTAAAATGCGGTGTGTAAGTACGACCTAATGAAACCATTATCAGAATATGGGAATGAAGAGAGAAATTTAAAATTGAAGAAGAAAGATTTACAGTAGCAGGAGCGTAAGTTACGGAGAAGGAAGTTGAAGGAAAATTGCAGAGAGAAATAAAAGAGAAGAAGTGAAAGATGAGAAAACTATATATAGAGAGAAAGATTTTTGGGAAAATAAATGCATTTAATGCGAGATGGGACGTGAATGGTCAGAAATAAGCAAATTGAATAAAACTTGTCAAGAAAGGAATGGAAGAAAAGACATCTGTAATAAATTCTGTGAAAAAATTACGGAGTTAAAATAGATAAGAATGAGCTATCGCGATATTTCAAGATATCAATTCTCATGATGCTCTCTACTTCGCAGAGAACACATGAGAAGAGGCAAGATGTAGGACTGCATATCGCGACAAGCAATACTTTGCGAGATTAATAAACGATCAAGCGTCGCGAAGGAGTCGCGTGAAAGAAAATAAATGACGTAATAAATGACGGCACACGAGAACGAGGAAAGTGTGAAGACTTGGCGATATTTAGGAGTGTCGCGAGGACAAACAGTTGTACATTCGCGACGCTTCGCGAGATGTTTCGAAAATAAAGGATGCCTTAGTCATCATCCACTATGTAATACCCTATATAAAGGGTCGAGTCAATCTGTTGTAGAGAGATCTTTTAGAATTGTTAAGCAAGTCATTAGGAGAGAGAAAATTAAGAGTGATTGTAATTTCTTTAGCTCTGTTCTACATTTCTTTGTAAATCTTTGAAGAAAATAATTAATAAAACACATTATTATTCATCTTCAAATGGATTGAATAAGCAAATTCGAGTGAGGTGTGTAGTGTAGGATTTCCTGCAACTACAAGCCCCATAAACGAGCGAATACGGTGATGTTCCAATCGAGCTTCTTGGCACAGTTCTGTAAGCCCACAAAGCCATGGGTAATTGCTCATGCCATGACCGTGGATTGTCATGAATTGTTCGACTGATGATCTGAATCAAAGTTTTGTTGGTGCTCTCTGCTTGACCATTTCCTTGGGGATAGTATGGCGTGGAGAAAATTTGTTTGATCCCGTACTCCTTGAGCAATTTTTCGACATCTTTGTTGGCGAAAGGAGTCCCGTTATCTGTGATGATATGTTTGGGGACGCCGAATCTACAGATAATGTGTTCCTTGATGAAAGCTGCAATAGTTGCCCCTGTAGTACCTCTGAGCGGGATTGCTTCAACCCCTTTAGTGAAATACTCAGTAGCCGTGATGATGTATTTGTGTTGCTTTGAAGATGTTGGATTGATCTTTCCGATGATATCAAGTCCCCAGCTATAGAAAGGCCATGGACTATTCAAAGAGTGTAATAGAAGACAAGGAGTATGAATAAGATTACCGTGAACCTGGCATTGATGGCACTTCTGAACGTATGCGGCTGCATCATCTTCCATAGTCGGCAAGTAATATTTCTCGTGGATTTGGAGAAACAATTTTCTTTTCCCTTGGTGTTCTCCTTCATGAGTTTCTTTCAAGACTGTCAGGATTTCATCTTCGGCCAGACATCTCAACAAGTTTCCTCCAAATCTTTTGCTGTATAAGATTCCATCAAGAAAGACAAATCTCTTAGCTCTCTGTATGAGCTTGATTGCATCTTTCTTTTCTGGCGGCGACTTGTTGTCTCGAAGGTATTCGATGTAAGTTTGCCTCCAGTCCCAGTGATGAAGTGTCAAGATCTCCAAGTGATGAGGAAGCGTCTGACAATTAGGACAAGCTCCCTGCAAGGTCCTCGACTGTGCTTCCATGGAGGGCCAGTAGTATCCGAGTCTTTGGAGTCTTATATAAAGTGTTATCACCAGCGTCTGTCCGCACACTTCCTGATGCACACTTTAGAGTTTTTCCTTCGCTTCTTCTTTGCCGAGGCACCGTGATAGAGATGCATCTGGGTTACGATGGTACAAGGCTCCGTGGAGCAAGAAGAAGTTCTTTAGTTCTTTGAGATTGACTGCTCCTTCTGTAACGGAACTGCTCAGCTCGTGAATAATAGGTGTCCTCCAGTCATTTGCTTGAGCATCTTCAGTTTGACTAAGCCATGTGGATGATACAGCTCGTCTTTGAACTATGATAGTGTTCTATGACCCTTCGATTGCATCTTGGAGGCGAGGGTTGCCAAGCAATCAGCATGTCTGTTGTTGGTTCGACCAGTATGAGTGATAGTTGCGTCGGCGAAATGAGTTAGGAGTCGTTGTGCCTCAGCTCTGAATGGAGCAAGCGTTATCTCCTTGAGAGAGTATATCCCATTCATTTGATTGACTAACAGTTTTGAATCTCCTCTGATCTCCAGGTACCTCACTCCTGCCTTTTTAGCTAAGGATAATCCTAGCAATAAGGCTTCATATTCTGCTGAGTTATTTGTACAGTGGAAATCCAGCTTAAATGAATGTGAGAATACTTCACCAGAGGGAGAGACCAATACTATGCCCGCTCCTCCAGTATCATTGCTAGGAGTGGCAGATCCATCAAAGTATAGCAGCCACGTTTCTTCCTTGACGACTGAAATTTCTGGAAATTCACCTGGTACATCATCCTGTAGTGTCATGGAATCTTTCCCTGGAAAAGCAGTCAATAAATCTGTTACTGCTTGACCTTTGATTTCTTTAGGAGAAACACATACTATGTCGAAATCTGACATCTGAAGCAGCCATTTTGCAGGTCTTCCTATCAGAGCGGGTTTGGAGAGTAAAAACATTATGGGATCAGCTTTGGAGACGAGTACGACTCTGTTGGACAGTAAATAATGTCTGAACTTCTGCATTGCATGAGCTAATGCCGCATGCTCTTTCACTTTCGGATATCTCGAGTTGAGCATCCTTCATGGTTCGGCTGTAATAGTAGATTGGATGTTCGACGCCTTCTTCGTCTTCTTGAGCTAGCAGTGCTCCGATAGCAACGTCACTGGAAGCTGTGTATAGTATCAATGGTCGTCCTTGTACTGGAGACCTCATGACTGCAGGTGATAAAATTATATGTTGTATCTTCTGAATGCCTCCTGTTGAACATCTGTCCAGGTAAAACTTGCTCCCTTCTTCAGCAGAGGAGTGAACGAAGCAATAAGTTGAGCCAATCCTGGTATGAAGCGTCTGATGTAATTCACCTTACCCATGAAACTCTGTAGTTCCTTCACAGTGCACGGAGGAGGCATGGTGGTGATGGATTTTGCTTTGTATGGATCAACTTTGATCCCTTCGGCAGTGACCAGGAATCCTAGAAACTTCCCAGAAGAAACTCCGAAAGCGCATTTTAGAGGATTCATCTTTAACTTGTATTCTCTGCATCTTTCGAAAACTTGCCTTAGAACATCTAGATGCGATGCTCGAGCCTTCGATTTCACCACAACGTCGTCGACATATTCTTCTACTTGCTTGTGCATCATATCATGAAATATTGCTGTCATGGCTCGTTGGTAGGTGGCACCTGCATTCTTCAATCCAAAGGGCATCACAGTATAGTGAAAATTCCCGATAGGAGTGCGGAACGCAGTCTTGGCAGCATCATGCTCGAACATCTTGATTTAGTTGTATCCGATGTAACCATCCATGAATGAGAACATACCGTGACCGCTAGTTGCATCGACGAGCATATCAATGTTGGGCAAGGGAAAGTCATCCTTCGGGTAACATTTATTCAGGTTTCTGAAATCTACACAACATCTGATTTGACCATTTTTATTCTTAACTGGAACAATGTTAGCTAGCCATGTCGGATGTTGAATAGGCTTGATAAACCCCACCACCAGCAATTTATGAATCTCGACCTTGATTTGCTCCTCGACCTCATGCCTGAATTGTCTTGGCGGTTGTTTGACAGCCTTGGAACCGGGAGTGATATGCAGATATGAGTGACTAGTTTGTCGTCCAGACCCGGCATTTCTTCGTATGTCCAGGCAAAGATGTCCCGATATTCTTTCAACAAACTTACCAAACCTGCTCATTCCTCCTGTGATAACGCAGCACTGATTAGGATTGTTCTCGGGTCTTCTTCTATGCCGATATTGACTGTCTCAAGATCATCAGTAGTAGAGTTTGTGCCATCTTGCAACTATTGTGGAGCATCTTGAACCTCGTCGTCAGGCGTTTGCTCGACCTGACATGATTCATTAGTGCGGGGAGACTTCTGATCAATCTCCCCTATTAATTGCTAATCTTTGCGTCTCCGGTAAATGGTTTTTCCTTCCGCATCATGGATGGTTGTGAAGTTGGATCCTGGCGTCGCGACTTGGTCCTTACGGAGTTTGACGGACGTAGAAGGTGATTTGACTGGTCTTGCTTCCGAAGATGGTGACGACGTGTCAGCATCGGTTGTTTCGATAGTCTTCCAGCTCGGAAGTGGAGTGATGTAAATATTCTTGGGATGTTCAGGAATGTTTCTATGGGATTCGATGAATTCGTCATCATAGGCCAGGGCGTAAGGGGATGATGAAGCGGCTATGCGAACGGTCTTATTGTTGAATAGAGCCTTCATACATTGATGGTAAGTCGATGGGACCACCTTGTTGTCATGGAGATGGTCGCCCAAGTATCATGTGATAGTCAGGTTCTTGTTCGATCACATGAAATTTCACTTTCGACCGAATTGGTCCTACCTTCAAATCTACATACGCATATCCATATGTATGGCTTTGGCTTCCTTCAAATCCTGTCATTAGGATGGGATGGCGAATGATTTTACCTTGTGGGAATCTGGCCATCCTGAGGGTTTTTATAGTGACGACGTTCGTGGAAGCGCCTGTGTCAACGAGGGCCCTCCTAAATTCGGTGCCTTTGATGAAACCAGTCACGTACAATGCCCGATTATGTCCTTCATCTGCCATGCGATCTTCTTCTCCAAAAGTGATGTTGTCGATCGAATGTTCAGACACCAGGGAGACTTCTTCAACTGTTGGGTTTGGTGGAGTTATTTGTACGTCAGATGATATCTGGCTAAGCGCGGCAAATGTGTCTGTACGCTGCTCCTTGGAAAAGTATAAAAGTTCACACAGATTTTCAACCAACTGTGCAACTTCCTGCTCCACTGGCTTCTCAAAAGTGGTAAAACTATTGGTTTGAGGCAGATCATCAGTCGGAGCAGTTGGACGTTTCACCATCTCTGCTCCAAGTATTCTCGTTACATGTACTAGGAAGGTGAACAGATTGTCGATTGCTGCTTTCAACCTTTGCACGTCTCTTGACAAATCATTTTGCCTCCGCGCTAGTTCAGTCAAAGTCGGGATTTCTCCATCGTTCGTTTCGACGGAGATAAATGGAGTTGTGAAATATGACAATTCATTGTAACCAGAATTGTTCGAAGGAGTGTGAGGAACGTTACCATTCGAGAGATTCTGGTTGGGATCTGGAGTGGTTGAATTATTCCTAAGACCAACCATCTTGTGAAAGCTTGAGATTGCAACCGAGAGATTAATCTCCCATTGTGGTCGCCAATCTGTAGATGGGGAAAAACGATTTGCTGGTTTTTACGGAATTGAAGAGTCGACCGTGTGGAGACTCCTTGAACCGAGCGAAATGTTGAACCTCACACAGATGCACTGCAAGAAGGGAATGCTTTAAGTTCGAGAGATCAATCTGTAAGACTCCGGCCTAAACCAAGAACAATGGCCGTTCCAGAGTCAATTCGGTCACAAGAGAGGATGGGTTGATCTGTAGGAGGGAAGCTGAGAAATGCGTGAGATCAATGGTGATCTGAGATTGTAGGTGTGTTATGAATTCAGCGTAAGAATTCTCTTAATAATTGAATTTTGCTCAATTGAGAGTGAATGCTCAGACGATGAGTTCGTGTAGACGAAAGATTGTTTGTATGAACTTGTCGAGAATTCTTTTAGACGAATGTTCGAGTGTTCGAATCTTGTCCTTTCAATCAGGATTCAGAGACATTTTATAATGCCGGAGTTGAAAACACCATGATCCCAGAAGAAGTGTGACAGTTTCTTTGGAATCAGAGAGTGGGGAAGTGGGAAATCGTGTTAAAACCAGTTGCTCATCGTGCGGAGACTTGGTTAATTTTCCACCCACTAATTTGCTGACTCTTGCAACTGATTGCACGACTTGCTCACATTCTCATCGTGGGTGAACACACGTGCCGTAGACCGCCAGACCAAAACCCTAGTTAATATCTCCCCATGTGACACGATTGTTATCTCGTGATTGTGGAGTCAGTTGCTGACTTTGTGGGACGATGAGTCCATGTATTGTTGAATTGAACATGTATTGCAAATGTTCTGAAATTCATGAATCAAATATGTCTGCAGAGACGAGGTATTATTATGTTGATTACCTAAGACGAGCAAACTGTGTTGCTGAATCGTCGAATAATATTGATAGTTGAACCAATATTCTTGAATCTGAGCAAATATTGCTGGTTCGAGCAAATATTGCCGGTTTGAGCAAATATTGCTCGTTTGATGAATTGTTGGTAGCGGGACCAAAATAAATATTAATTTAAAATACCGACTGCTGGGTCGAGTAAAATAAATAAAAATGTTGATCATGGAATCAACATAAAATTATCAGAGTATTTGAATCTGCTCAGAATCATGTTTCTTCAAAGCTCTGGATTCAAAACCCTAATTTGATCGAAATGATAATTTATTGCAAATCAATCTACAGAGTGAAGCAGGGACCGGCTACATGGTGAATACATGGGATGACGAGTTCACCATGTACGCCCAGATGCTCGAATGAGCAAAATACCAAAGTCTCTTGAGGACCAGTTGGTGAAAGAATGATTAAATGCTGGTTTAATCATTTATTGAAATAATGCTCGTGAACCTGGTCATGAACTGAGAGACCGACCAAGAGGTCATGGGACCGGCTCTTGGTGTCTGTGGGACCAATGGATGGCCGTTCAAGCAAACTCTTAATTGTTTGGAAGAAGTTTGAACCTAATATAAGCAATTGAGCAAATTAGGTTAAAATCAATAAAACATGTGGGACCGGCTGTTTGCAGGCCTTAGAGCCACCCTTGGTCAGTCAAGGGGATGTGCTCGTGTCACCATAGTGTCTGTGTTTCAGTCCTGAGAGTTTCAGTATTTTCCGATGCGTGTTTGAGCAACATTCTGAGAAAATATGCAGAATCCAGGGTTTTGCTGAAACTATGAAAAATACATGAGATGATGAAAAATGATAAATAAAACAGGGAATTGCAAGGTGTGGGACCGACCACGGCTAGGGCATGGCCGGCCGGTTGACAAGCACGGTCCCACACTTTCCCAGTTTTATGTAATTTTATGTACTTTCTCTGATTTGAGGGAAATTCCATGAAACTGAAGAGTTTTATGAAATTAGGGAACTTCCATGAGATGAGAGAGATATAATAATAATAAAATAGGGAATGATGGAGTGTGGGACCGGCAATGGCCAAGGCATGGCCGGCCGGCCAATGGGCACGGTCCCAGAGTACTCTTCCCAATTTTATGTAATTTTCATGATTTTAGGAAATTTTCATAAAATCGGAGAGATTTGTTAAAATCAAGGTATTTTGTTGAAACCAGGGAGTTTTCATGGAATCAGGAAATTAAAATAACAAATTGTTGATGGTGGATTTTCATTTAAGGTTAAAATTGTAAAAGCCAGAAAACTATGCGCTGACATCTTGTAAAAGATAAAGCCATTAATAAGTGTTGGATACTCCCTCACTTAATTCACCTAGAATGGAGCATGTGGCAACAATCCCATTCTCAGTGAATACATGAAATTCATCCGAGGTTGGAGCATGTAGCAACAATCCCATATACCCTGTGAATTTCTAGCATTATTAATTAATGCGCAATCAGCCTTGTATTTCCGTACTCATTATCGGTGCGGCATGACGGCGAGTGTTGCTCTTACGAGCAACACGAAACTCAAGCATTATAATGAAACCATGTACGAAATACCCGTACAGGCGACTCTCGGTGTGTTATACTAGCCCGATTGAGCCCCTCTCGGTGTGTTATACTAGCCGATTGAGCATCCGGACTGTGACCAGTATCGGTCCGGATATGATCACAGATCATCCAACTCCACAAGCATGATTGGATGACCCGGATCAATTCCATCACCCCCAGCGGTATGGAATATCCACCGCCGAACCGACGCGGACCCCGCATGGTCGGCCTCTCCGAGATTGGCCTAGCTTGCCAAAACGTCCAAACCGGAGCGTATGGGCGGAAAACCCTAAATTAGGGTTTGCGGCATATTACATGTGTCACAAAATCGGTCTCAACCATCCATCTTCGCAGGTATAGGTGGAGGGTGTAGATGAAGATTCAAAGGGCCCAGAGCATGTCAACACAATCACCGTGGGCCGCCTACATACCTGACCAATCGGTCAGGACCAACCATGGTTGGTTATCCTAATTCGTGCGCCCAAACAGAGCATGGTTACACGGCCGTGAAACCCAAATTAGGGTTTTGAGCATCACGAGCGTCCATTTTCTCCAGCACGAATGGAGGGTCCAAGATTAGATTAAGCAGGTCCGGTCATACCAGCATGACCACCGTGGGCCCATCTATCCCCTCACCCGATCGGCCAAGGCATATCATGCCTGGTTATTCCAAGACGCGCGCTCAAACTAGCGTGGTCACACCTCCCAAACCGCAAACTAATCTCGACCGCTCAACTTCGACGGACGATTTGAGTGGTTCAGATCACGTTTTCATGGAATAGTCAGGTGTAGGCGTGAATACCAGCCTACCACTTACACGCTACCGGTCGGCCAAGACCGACCAAGTTAGGTCATCTTGGAACGCGCGCCGGAAGTGAGCATGGTGCGCGGCTTTTTGCGGTACCAAATTCCTATTACAAAATCGATCTCCACCACTCCTCTTTGCCGGTCAAATTGAGTGGCCTAGATTGCACCTTCATGGGACAGTGAGATATGGACGTGTACACCGGTATGTTGTCTACACGCATGCCGGGTCGGTCCTTTCCAAAAACCTTCCCATGCTTGGTTTCGACCAAGGCGAAGAGTGATGCTTGCGCACCTCTTCAAAACCCTAATTCATTAACGGTCGCGAGATGAGTGTCTCAAAGATCATCTCGTCCGTCCAACTTCACCACTTGGTTATACAACCACAGTCGGGAGTTAATTGGTCGGTGAGGCGTCACCACCCATCACTTTACCACACCATGATGCGAACACCTTCATAAAATACACATGATACTTCACAAGTATCAACTTCTGAATAACGCACTTATTCAATTCGAGATTACATGCTACCTTTCGTGGATCCACGATCAACACATTCCGGACATCAATCATGTCACAAACTGGGGGATACATCTTGGGGTATTGGTCTGGGCGGTTTACGGCGTGCGGCGTGCAACGCGCCATCACAAGAACGTGTTAGGAAGTTATGGACGGTTAGCGATGACGGGGAGAAGTGGGCAAGACTGATCGTGTAGCACTGACACACAACTCCACTACTACATCACTCCACTTCCTCCACTTCCCACGAGAAACGTGAATAAGGCTCAATGACTTGTATAAATAGGTTCTCCTCCCTATTTCCACCAACAAGAGCAAGTCCAGGACAAAAACAAAACCAAGTGTTAATACAAAAAATACCTGACACCTGATAGCTTGCATCCTCGTAAGGCCCAGTTCATCTTTCTTACAAGTCATAAGCAAGCCAACACCTTCACAATTTCAACACCTTCTTCGCTTCCCTCCCTAAGATCAACCCCATCTCCTTCACTTTGTGACCGAAACAAGTCCTGGAACGACCATTTCTTGGTTTAGGCCGGACTTGCACTGATTGATTTCGAATCTACAAGCACTCACCGCGCAGTGCATTTGTTTAGGGTTTAGATTCATTCCTCATCCACACACCCCAAATTACCAAAACCGGCAGGAATAGTTTTCACCCATAAACAATTGGCGACCACGGTGGGAGGTTGATCTCTCGGTTGCACAAAATTGAATTCTCAATTTTCGGTTTCCATCTTGCAATGTATCCTAAAACCACGGGTGGTTCGAGATATCATGGGAAGTATAGCTAGAATGCTGGAGGATGTCTTGGCAAATCAAGCCGGTATCACTAGAAGACAGAGCGAGACATTCCGCCTTTTGAATGATATAACAACGCAATTTCAAGAAGGGTCGGCAGGCATCTAATCAAACAGAGAAAGAAATGCTGGATCCTTAGTCAGGAGTCACACCTTTACCAGTGGAGATGCAGAAAGAGCGCGTAATCACAGGGGACTCAGGAGATACGAACAACATGGTCCAGCCGACAACGAAGACTCGAGGCAACTCCACAGAGGAAAAGACTTGTCCGGGTACCACAACGTCTACCGGATAAAGAAATGGAGCCCACAGCCTTACGGATCCTTGCTGGAAGATATCTCAAGATCCTTGTCGAAGCCGTGAAGAAATGCTTGAGGAAGGAGAGATCAATCAAGGAACACTCGAGTACAGAGGATGTGAACGTTCAATTCGATCACTCAGCAGTGATATTACAACACCTACCATCACCAGAGCCAGAGCAGCCGCAAATCCTGGCATCTCATCAAGTGTAACACCTCTGGTAGTCACCAGAGCAACAACTTCCACTCATTCATCATGATGAGGAGCCGGAGGGACGAGAGGAGGACCATCCCCCATTACCATTGCAGACTTGATGGAGAAGCAGGAAGTTCTTGCTAAGACTCAAACGGATATGGCCGTAACTCAGAAAGAGGTACTCACTTTTCTTAAGACATTAATCGATCGATTTCCACAAGAGCCGTGACAGCCCCTGGAGCAAAAAAGGAACGCATTCAACGCACCGGAGAAGGTACTTCAGCGGCGCGGACCTCCATGGACATGATCAAAGAAGCGACATCAGATATGAGCGGTCCTGTCATGGAGACTCCTACACTGGGGGGCCCGATCCTCACAACGATCCTCCTCAAGTCAAGTCAATAGTTTCACTATGAACCAGAGGCCGGTGGATCGGGAAGCATTTTCTCTCTTGGAAAGTTTATGCGAACTTTCACACCTCTCGAAGAATCGGCGCACGGAGACATTTTGCTTTGCAATCAACCGAGGAAGTTCACAACCGTGCCCTACATGTCACCGCACGCATCAAGGATTCAGAGTTCAAGACGGCCCTTATCGACACAGGAGCGTCTTCGAATGTGATTACTCTTAAGACTCTCAGGACATCCAAGGTTCTCCCAGGCAAGGTCGTACGGAAGCCTACCACAATGACGGACTTCGAGGGAAATCAAACCAGCACATACGGGAGAAGCTCCGCCGAAAGAATCAGACAAGTTCGTTGCATCCCACTCCCCACGTGGGCGTCAATTCAGGAAGAAGACCGGCTTGCATCATTGAGAGCTAAAACCCACGATGCATCTTTGATGACGAAGCATTCTTCTCCATCCTGTGAAGCCACGACCCACGTTCACACGAAGAGGGAACGAACTTTTGTGGCGAGTCGTGACCAGAAAGGGAAAATGGTATACCGATACTGCCATTATCAATTAGCGGGGAGACATGTTACCGGTCTCTCCACCCAATGAAATGCTACAACGAAAACGAACCACAAGAACAAGTGCTAGATGCTCCACAACAGTGCAAGATGGCACCAACTCCACAACCGATGAGATTGAAATCGTTGAGGAATCTCCTAGGCCTATCTCCATCAGCTCAACCTTGTGTACGGATAAACGCACGAAGCTCGTGGAACTTCTCAAAGAGTGCCGGGACATATTCGCTTGGAGATATGAAGAAATGCCGGATTTAGATAAAATTGGTCACCCATCATCTACATGTCATACCAGTATCCAAGTCGGTTAAACGGTTGTAGTTCGGACATGAGGAAAATGGATAGATCGGAGTCTTTGCATAGACTTCGAGAGACTTGAACAGTCTTTGCTCAAAAACGATCCTCCTCTACCTAACATTGACATGTTAGTAGATGCAACCAGCGGACACGGCATGTTCTCCTCCATGGATGGATATAGCGGCTACAACCAGATAAGGATGTACGAGCATGATGCAAGTAAGATAGCTTTTCGAACTCCTCTCGGAAATTGTTATTATACCATACGCCATTTTGTTTAAAGATCAAGCCGGTGCAACGTATCAACGCTCTATCACGGCAATCTTCCACTGGAGCCGATACCTCAAGGGAGCAGCCTCAAGAAGATAACGATGTCCACGCGTCATATCGAGCAAGATCCGGGCGAGTCACTCTATCAGACAGCGGTCGAACAAGATCCGGGCGAGTCACTTTATCAGACAGTGGTACATGTCTATCATGCTATGTTGGAGAATCCGCGCTTTTGGTCATCCTCTGGAGTTGTTGAACGCTCATCTACAACAACATATGCCATGATAGAAAGAAACAGCTCTGCCGGTAATGAAGAGCCTCATAATGTTTGTAGGGGCATATATCTCACCAACGAGGCGATACAACCTTGACCTTACGTAAGAAGTTCCCCGAAGCAAGAAGAGGAAAACCACCGAGATACAACATCCTGCGCGTCCGTAAACTCCAACTCCGATTACCACATGCACGACTCCCACAATGATGAAACAATGTCCAAGATATTCCATATCCGGCTCGACAACAACCACTACGAACAAACCATGTAAACCACGCTTGGGGACTCGAGGCTCGGCATGAAGTTCCTTCACCGTCGATCAAGGAATTCTTCAACATGAGAGAGATGGTCAGTCAAGAAGCATGGAATTCGCAAGGGTAAATCGAATCAAGAGGGAAACACTTCAACGCTCCCTCTAGCGAAGCTGCTTCAATGGTCTATTCAAGAGCCGCCTCAACGCTCTCTCCGGGACCCACGTTCGCTTCAGAATCCTGCTTCAACACTCTCTCAAGGATCCACCTCAACGTTCGCACCAGAAGCCACTTTAACATCCTCTCGAGTCGTTTCAACACTCAAGCTACATCAATAATCTGCGCTCTGGTCAAGTTATCTTTGATGTACTCATTGCTCAACATACGTCTCATCCATCCTTCATGAGGACCCAGCGGAGCATGAAAAACCCTAAAGTCGATAGGAGGAGGGTTATCCTGTGGAACGGATATTTTCATATAGTTAAAAGGGCGCGATGAACAACTCATCATCAATGTTCGACATATCTTTGAAGCTTTCAACACCTCCTGACTTGGCACCAGCATTATCCCCAGAAGATATCTCAACAGGAGTTCTTTTCTTCATTCTACAATAAAAGACAGGAGCAGTACTTGTATAAAAACGCGTGAGATGTGTAGTCACACACGACAGAACACACATTCACTTTGGAGTACACAAGGCTGGTATTGGGTCCAAACACCGGTGTTGATCAAGTCACAAGTCCGGTGTTGATTAAGTCTCAAGACCGGTTGATCAAGTCACGGGTATCACTCAAGTTTCAAGTCCGGTGTTGATCGAGTCACAAGTCCGGTATTGCTCAAGCTTCAAGTCCGGTATTGATCAAGTGACGAGTCCGGTATCACTCAAGTTTCAAGTCTGGTATTGGTCAAGCTTCAAGTCTAGTATTGATCAAGTCACAAGTCCGATATTGCCCAAGCTTCAAGTCTGGTATTGCTCAAGCTTCAAGTCTGGTATTGATCAAGTCACAAGTCCGGTATTGCTTAAGTTTCAAGACCGGTGTTGGTCAAGGGCACGAGGCTGGTATAAAGGTGACATTCATTCAGGCATACACGATATGTGACCCACGTTCAATTAAGCATATATGGCGGGACCATATTTATTTGCACAACACGGTTCTCTTATGTCATGGGAATCATGTTCACGAAATTCAAGCCCACGTTCGATCAAACAGGCGCAATAGCCCCACGAACGAAGCAGGCGCAGCAGTCCGTCGATTAGGCACAACCCCACGATCGAGCGAAGCAGGCGCAATAGCCCCTCGACCGAAGAAGACATAGCAAGGTCGACCGAAGCAGGCAAGACCGACATCATACTAGGGGAATGCTCTCCTAGATGCCTTTTGAACGTGACATACTCCAAGGACGGGATGACCCGTCTCTCCTGGTAACATCTAACTTTGTCTCATAAGTTTTATCTTTAACTGTCACCATCTTATGCCTACCCCACAATAGTGTAACCATTGTGTGCTAGGCGAGGGACTTAATGTTGATGGTGGATTTTCATTTAAGGTTAAAATTGTAAAAGCCGAGAAAACTATGCGGCGACATCTTGTAAAAGATAAAGCCATTAATAAGTGTTGGATACTCCCTCACTTAATTCACCTAGAATGGAGCATGTGGCAACAATCCCATTCTCAGAATACATGAAATTCATCCGAGGTTGGAGCATGTAGCAACAATCCCATATACCCCGTGAATTTCTAGCATTATTAATTAATGCGCAATCAGCCTTGTATTTCCCGTACTCATTATCGGTGCGGCATGACGGTCGAGTGTTGCTCTTACGAGGCAACACGAACCTCCAAGCATTATAATGAAACCATGTACGAAATACCCGTATGTGCCGACTCTCGGTGTGTTATACTAGCCCGATTGAGCCCCTCTCGGTGTGTTATACTAGGCCGATTGAGCATCCGGACTGACCGTATCAGTCCGGATATGATCACAGTCATCCAACTCCACGAGCATGATTGGATGACCCTATCAATTCCATCACCCCAAGCAGGTATGGAATATCCACTGCCGAACCGACGCGGACCCCGCATGGTCGGCTCCCCATAGATTGGCCTAGCTTGCCAAAACGTCCAAACCAGAGCGTATGGGCGGAAAACCCTAAATTAGGGTTTGCGGCATATTACATGTGTCACAAAATGGTCTCAACCATCCATCTTCGCAGGTATAGATGGAGGGTGTAGATGAAGATTCAAAGGGCCCAGAGCATGTCAACATAATCACCGTGGGCCCGCCTACATACCTGACCAATCGGTCAGGACCAACCATGGTTGGTTATCCTAATTCGTGCGCCCAAACAGAGCATGGTTACACGGCCGTGAAACCCAAATTAGGGTTTTGAGCATCACGAGCATCCATCTTCTCCGGCACGAATGGAGGGTCCAAGATTAGATTAAGCAGGTCCGGTCATACCAGCATGACCACCGTGGGCCCATCTATCCCCTCACCCGATCGGCCAAGGCATATCATGCCTGGTTATTCCAAGACGCACGCTCAAACTAGCGTGGTCACACCTCCCAAACCGCAAACTAATCTCGACCGCTCAACTTCGCCGGACGATTTGAGTGGTTCAGATCACGTTTTCATGGGATAGTCAGGTGTAGGCGTGAACACCAGTCTACCACTTACACGCCAGACCGGTCGGCCAAGACCGACCAAGTTAGGTCATCTTGGAACGCGCGCCGGAAGTGAGCATGGTGCGCGGCTTTTTGCGGTACCAAATTCCTATTACAAAATCGATCTCCACCACTCCTCTTTGCTGGTCAAATTGAGTGGCCTAGATTGCACCTTCATGGGACAGTGAGATATGGACGTGTACACCGGTATGTTGTCTACACGCATGCCCGGTCGGTCCTTTCCAAAATCCTTCCCATGCTTGGTTTCGACCAAGCTGAAGAGTGATGCTTGCGCACCTCTTCAAAAACCCTAATTCATTAACGGTCGCAGATGAGTGTCTCAAAGATCATCTCGTCCGTCCAACTTCACCACTTGGTTATACAACCACAGTCGGGAGTTAATTGGTCGGTGAGGCATCACCACCCATCACTTTACCACACCATGATGCGGTACCGCATAAAATACACATGATACTTCACAAGTATCAAGTTCTGAATAACGCATTATTCAATTGACATTACATGCTACCTTTCGTGGATCCACGATCCACACATTCCGAACATCAATCATGTCACAAACTGGGGATACATGCGGGGTATTAGTCGGCGGTTTACGGCGTGCGGCGTGCAACGCGCCATCACAAGAACGTGTTAGGAAGTTATGGACGGTTAGCGATGATAGGAGAAGTGGGCAAGACTGATCGTGTAGCACTGACACACAACTCCACTACTCCATCACTCCACTTCCTCCACTTCCCACGAGAGACGTGAATAAGGCTCAATGACTTGTATAAATAGGTTCTCCTCCCTATTTCCACCAACAAGAGCAAGTCCGGACAAAAACGAAACCAAGTGTTAATACAAAAATACCCAGAACCCGATAGCTTGCATCTTGTAGTTTCGGTTCGGCTTTTCTGTTACAAGTCATAAGCAAGCCAACACCTTCACAATCTCAACACCTTCTTCGCTTCCCTCCCTAAGATCAACCCCATCTCCTTCACTTTGTGACCGAAACAAGTCTGGAACGGCCATTTCTTGGTTTAGGCCGGACTTGCACAGATTGATTTCCAAATCTACAAGCACTCACCGCGCAGTGCATTTGTTTAGGGTTTAGATTCATTCCTCATCCACACACCCCAAATTACCAAAACCGGCAGGAATAGTTTTCACCCATAAACACAAATAATAATAAAATAATATGCGTGTGCGACCGGCTTGGGCATGGCTGACCGGCTAGAGCCCGGTCCCACGAGTTTTCCTAATTTTATAATAATTTTCGTGATTTTAGAGAAAATTCATAAAATTAGGGAATTTTCATGGTTTTAGGGAAAATTCATAAAATCAAGGAATTTTCATAATTTGAGAGAAATAATAAAATAATGGGGACGTGAGGTGTGGGACCGGCCACGGCTAGGGCATGGCCTGCCGGCTGGTGCCCGGTCCCACGAGTTTTTTCTAATTTTATAATAATTTTCATGATTTTAGAAAAAATTCATAAAATTAGGGATTTTTCATGGTTTTAGGGAAAATTCATAAAATCAAGGAATTTTCATAATTTGAGAGAAATAATAAAATAATGGGGACGAGAGGTGTGGGACCGGCCACGGCTAGGGCATGGCCGGCCGGCTGGTGCTCGGTCCCGCGATACCTTTCCCTAATTTTATTATTTCTTTGATAAAATCATGATATTAGAGAATTTCCTTGAAACGAAGGAGATTAGCTCGAACGAGAGAATTTTCACGAGATCGGGGAAAAATAATAAAATATGAAAAAATATATAATTGGGCGCGGGACTGGTCAAGCCAACTGATGAGCCCAGTCCCCTGGCGCCTTTGCTAATATTTTATTATTATTATTTTTCCTTCCTATTTTGCATAGGTTTATCGTTCATTCATATTTTTGAAATGCTCGTTTGCGCATTCAAATGCTGGTCTGTGCATTATTGTTAAGTACACTTGCACCATTTTAGTCAGGGCTTATTCGATGCTCAGATGCCTTCCTCGTTGAATATTTATCACTAACCCGTGGAATTCTGCTGGGAAGAACCACGAATTGAAGTGACGAAATATAACGAAGAATCGTAGAATATTGCTGGATATTAAGGCAATTATATATAATTAACTGATAGCTCTATACTAGCAGGGCTTCCTATCTAGGAGCATTAATTATCTGAGGGTCGAGCAATATGAACTTATTGGAGTGTCATATTCCTCTTGTATAGTCAGAGAAAACATGGTTGCATCCTGAAGACGTTATTGCTCTATACTAGCAGACATGTTGTCTAGGAGACATCCAATCTTGCGATTCTATACAATATGAGATGCGTCGTGATCTCAGCTGGGAGACTACACATCTACATCTTCTCTGAGAGGCTTTCTCGATCAGAGGTTTTATGGCATGATCTTTCACGCTTAGAGACATGAGTCTCAATACTCATCCGATTGTCGGATCAGGAGTAATTACTGAAATTGCTCAGTATTCATGAGATGTGTCGTGGCCTCAGCTGGGAGACTACACATCTACATATACTCTGAGAGACAGCCTTCTCAGTCAGAGATTTATGGCATGAGCTTTCATGATTTAATGAGAGACTTGGGCCTCAATACTCATCCGATTGCCGGATCCGGAGTATAGTTTTACAATTTTACCCTTTGTCGAAAATCCACCATCTACAAGATCGCTACAAACACAGACTTATAAGGTCTTTAATGTGTTTGCCTGCTCAGATACCAATTGAAAAAACGGGGGTACAACAACCACACCCAATATTTCACTTAGCAATCTATATGGACAAACTCCAATATACTTTCTAGAGAATCAACTAGAGAGTCAGACTCAATCTAGACAAAACGTATATCAAAGAGTTTATATCTCAATCTCTCGATTTGATATATACTCAAGCAAATAGAAATTTGCGAGTCTTTTTCAAATGCTAGAGAGATAACTTGGATGGTACCAAAGACCAATATCCAAGTCTCAATCAATTTAAATCAACACCAAAAGGTCGGATACTCTAATTGATTGAACAATGCACAACCTGTGATATTTTAATTATATAAACAAATATAATGCGAAAATATAAATAACACAGACACCAGAATTTTGTTAACGAGGAAACCGCAAATGAAGAAAAAACCCGGGACCTAGTCCAGATTGAACACACACTGTATTAAGCCGCTACAGACACTAGCCTACTACAAATTAACTTCGGTCTAGACTGTAGTTGAACCCAAACCAATCTCACACTGATCCAAGGTACATTTATGCTCCTACGTCTCTGATCCAAGCAGGATGCTACGTACTTGATTCCCTTAGCTGATCTCACCCACAACTAAGAGTTGTTACGACCCAAAATCGAAGACTTTAATAAAAAAATCTGTATCACACAAAAAAGTCTACGGTAATAGATAAATCCGTCTCCCACGAATATACCTACAAGTTTTGTTCCGTCTTTTGATAAATCAAGGCGAACAGGAACCAATCGATAACCTGGACTTATATTCCCGAAGAACATCCTAGTATTATCGATCACCTCACAATAATCTTAATCGACGCAGCCAAAAAGGTATTGCGGAATCACAAACGATAAGACGAAGATGTTTGTGACTTCTTTTTATCTTGCCTATCGGAGATAGAAATCTCAAGCCAATTATTACAATTGTACTGGTATGATAGAAACAGCAAGATCAGATCACATAACTATGAGAAAGTGGTATCAGGCTGGCTTCACAATCCCAGTGAAGTATTTAAGTCGTTAACCTGGTTTAGAGAAGAAAACCCAAGGTTAAAGGAGAATCGACTCTAGCTTATACAACTAGTATCACACGTAAGGTGTGGGGATTAGGTTTCCCAGTTGCTAGAGTTCTCCCTTATATAGTCTTTCAAATCAGGGTTTGCAATCAATGTTAGCTTGGTAACAAAGCATTCAATATTCACCGTTAGATGAAAACCTGATTAGATTCAAGCTAATATTTCTCAGTCGTTAGATCGAAAACTTAGCTTGTTATACACAAATGAAATGCACGTTTCTAGGCTTGTGTAACCGTACCCAAACATGTATATTTGTTGGTTCAACAATAGTTAACCAAAGGTTAGCCATATGAGCAATTTCATATCAACCATATTCTTCTTCACCATAACTAGTCCAAATGAACTAGTTAGAGGGTTGTTCAATTGCTTAGATCTTTATGTAACTACACAAGACACAATCGAAGCAAAAACGATTTGATTCACTCGAATCGGTTCATGAAATTTATAGCCACGGTTTGCAAAAGCATTCCTTAGTTTATTTAAACATGAGTTCAAGAACAATCGTTTTTAGATATAACCAACTCAAGTTCGCAGACTAGGTTCGCGGACTTAAGTTCACGGAAGGATTTCACAAACTCCAGCAAAAATTCTCGGGTCGAGAACTTCCGCCAGTTCGCGGACTTGGCTCACGCCACCATTCCGGTTCTCTTGATCAACAAAGTTCGTAAACTTTGGTTCAAGGAATAAGGACTTATACATATATGTGTTTCCACAACAATGCTTATATCCTACCATGGTTATGTAATCTAAACTCTCAATTCAATCATTGAAACATTCTCAGAGGACGTTATATAGTTGTTATTCACAGACCATTTTTCGTCAGAGCAATTTTCAAAGTGATTGAAACATAACATGACTTTCGTCACTAGGTAAAGATGAATTCGGCTAAAACAAAAGCTTACCAACACATATTTCGAGAAATAGATAGGCGAGATAAACTCGGCTCGAAATACCAAATGTGTATAATCTTAGTCTAGATAGCAAAACGACTTTTGTCTCAAGATAGGAGATAAATAGACTTTTGAGTGATAGATAAGTTCAAGTCTCCACATACCTTTTAGTCGATGAAGTTCCACCGGTTCCTTGAGTAGTCCTTCGTCTTGTATGATGATTGCCATGGAGTTCTTGAGCTCAACTACACTTTCTATCCTAGTCCGAGACCTTAGCTATAGTAGACTAGAAATCAAGACTTATAGTTTGGATCACTAACATTGACAAACATGCTTGAGATAGCAACGCATGCGAGTTCGACCGAGCATGCTCTAACAGATATGAAGAAGATGAGGACTGCAGTTACGATGAAGAGGACTTTTAAAGTTCTCTTTTGGGGTATTGAAAGAAGCCAAGTTTTCGGACTTTGAGAAAAGTTTGAAAATGATCAACAAGTTTTTTGCAAGATGGCTTTCTTGATACTTGCTCCTAGTTTTCTTGATCTTGTCGTGGATGATGGTAAGTCTGATTTTGTGGTTGTTCTCTCTTCGGTCGGTGTTTTTTAGGTTTTTTCTTGAATTTTGTTGTTGACAGTATATGGTACTTGTGGTGATTGTAAAAAAGTTGGTGAACAGTTCTTGGTTGAGAGATCCAGTAGTATCTGTAACTGGGTTTCTTGATAATTATGTTAATGATGGGTCTTGTTTTTTTTGTTTGTAACTGTGGTGGACAAGATAATGTTATGATTGATGTTTTCTTTGTTTCTTTGAATGCTAGTGTTGATGTTTTCTCTTTGATGAATTTCCTTGGAACTGAAGATGTAAAGTAACTACACAGATGAATGAGAAACTTAGTGACTTGAGTTAGTAATTCAATAAAGATAGAGCTAGGAATGTTGATTTTGCTAGGAAGAACACCAAACTGCAGCTGGAATAATTTTAGGCTTGCTTACGTCACAGTGATGGAGCAGAGCTACTACTACTAGTATTGAAGCCACAGTCTCTTCGTTATGTGAGTTGGTAGTTTTTCCAGGGATTCATTTGATACGATGGTTTACGACAAAAATTGACAAAACATTACACCAAATATATTACACAATGTTACAGGTTAATGGGTCAGCACAAGACAATATAAGGAGAATAAATTACAAATTCACTCAACACCACACAAATTCACTGAAACCAGAATTGAGATAAAATTGAACGTGACTGGTGTTACAAGTATATTTTCTCCGCATCATAAATTAGCCGCCAGTTGCTAGCCAATAACATAAGACTGATATTATTAAACTAGCAAAGAACATTTTTCTCCGCATCTATTTTTCTCACACAGCGGAGTTCTGGAAACAGTGATCAGTTTTTCACTTGTTTAGCATCAACATAAGTACGAGTTCAGTCACCTGGTAACAGTCAACTCCCAGGGAGAGAGTGAGCAGAAGTAAAAGGAGAAATGCTTGCTGCTGACTCACTACAATGCAAAAGGCTTGGATACAGACCAGAAGACCCATGGAAACTTGGAGAGGCATTGCTTGAACTAGGAATGTATGGAGATATGTATCGTGAATTTAGAGATGATAAAGAAGGATAGCCTAAAGAGTGGCCAGATATTAGGTGGGACGCATGAGATCTTTGAGACATAGAAGCATTTCTAAGATCTACTGAGCTTCTACTTGGACTCATTGTGGAAGGCGAATTTCTATAAGATCTGTAGGATTGTGGCATATAAGGAGTGCCAGATAGAGAGTGACCACGAGAAACTGACGGGGACCGCAATGATCCACTACCAATTTGTATTGCTGATGATGACGACGCAAACGAATATCTGGTAGACGAAGAACCAACAGATGATGAAGGAGAGGCTGCATCTGTTGAGAGTAAAGGTGTCCGCTCTGATGCTGGAAGATTACCGCTGGCGGTCTTTGCATCCCGCTTACATACTGGACAGAATGTTCTCCAAGAGGTGAGCCAAGCATCCACACAAGCAGCATGGAACTCTGTGAAAAATCAAGTCAACAACATTAAAGACGTATGTTTATTTTGTTATACATTAAAATTTACTCTGAGCTGAAAATTATTTGCAATAATATCTAAGCAACAGCTTCCGGCGACTTCCCTAATAAACACAAGACTCGGTTTCATTTTTCTTTATATGTTTTGTCTAATTCCAACACAACTTTTATGTAAGACAGCCAAATGGAGTTCGTGGGCACTATGATCCCAACTTTTATGTCAGGCATTAAGCGGACCTGTGGTCATCAACTTTTGATTTTCTTTTTTAACCAACATTTGGTCGACTTTATGAGTTAAAAATAGAAATGTAATTAGAAATGATCAACGTTGGAAGGAGATTATCCTCAAATTATGAGGTCAATCAGAAAGAAAAACTTACTGTGACAACATGGAAGTACTCTGAGCTTCTCTCCAACTGAATAGTCTTCGAGGCATATAGCACACGTTACTGAAGTACAATTATCTTCTAAAACTGAAGTGAATATCAGACTCGGCATTGCTTTCACCAAACGGCTACTCATTCCATGAAACTCCCGAACATTAGTACCTCTTGGTCTTTCTCGCCTTATGCGGTGTCTACGAACGAAGAAACAAGTAGCAAGAACAGCAGACATGGCAAGCAACGATATGAAGGAAATTGCCATGATTGACCATGCTGAGTTTTCAAATGAGGGAATGATCCATATCATTATTCCTGGGGAAAGTCCATACTTTTTGAGTACTTCTCCAGAGTGTTTGCCAATAAAAACAGCATGAATTTTAATGCCGTCTGAACTTCCCGCCACTGCAATTTCCATAGAATCGTGAGAGAAAGACATGTTTCAACATCACACAAGTTATAATTACAGATGAATAAAATGAATTCACTTCAACTGTTTGGCAGGAATCAACCAATTTAAATCGAAGGAAAACCAAACACTAAGAAAATCAACTCACAGTAATTAAATAGGAGATACTGACCCCTTCAAGAAAACAAGGAAAGGTTATACACTGAGACCTATCAAATCCTAGTAATTTCAAACTTCAAAGCATAGCAAACTCCACCCAAGTACTTGCACTGGGACAAGGAAAGATGAATATCACCTGACTTACCAAAACACATCCCTATATTCTCCAAGTCACTAGTGAACTGACCAGATTAACTGACTTATCAAACATATAAAGAAATGCCCAAAACCTAATTTGACATTCACATCACGTGGTTACTAAGTAAAGACCTTAAAAAAATCAATTTTTTTGAGTATAAGGTCATACTGTTCTCCGTGTTGTCAAACTATCCACACCAGCTACAAAGTTAACAACACAAAGCAACCAGCTTTGGCAATTGATTGTTACATAGCACTCAGAATACCATGCCTCCAGTAACGAATAGCAACATAAAGCAACCCCTTCATTTCTAACAAAAGGGAGCAGTAAAACAGATTCTAAAGACAACATATAAGTTCCCCTACAGAGTAACAAGAAAGTGAAGTCTAGCACTCTAATCTCATAAGATTCAAAAATGCCAATGGTTAAGACTTGAAATCAATCAAACAATTAACCAAATTGTGCAAAAGGGATAGAAAACCGTACTTGCAACTAAAGCATCATCATCCGCATCATCATAAACAATAGCAGTTTTGAACCCCGCAATTTGAGCTCTTCTCACTTTATCTTCAAAAGTACAACCACCTCTAACAATCAAAACAAAAGGTAACGAACCATCCGTCTGATTAATTTTATTCTTTAACGGAGAACAGGCATCAAGTGGTTCAGCAATATACAATTTTCCACATACACCAGATGATTTCACAGATGGAGCTGCAAAATTCAACCAAACAAACATCAATTTCAATCATAAAACTTCAAATTCACAATCAAATTTTGATTGAGAAAACTTACCAAAGTTAGCTTCGATGTCTTCGAACGAGAGACTGAAATTCCTTCCAGATAAGAGAACATTTGAAGTGACTGTAACAACCATGAGAGAAAGAGAAATATACAAGAAGAGAAAGAGATAAACTACTGATACTGATACTCCTCCTTTCATATCGATCGAATCGAAAAACAAACTCAAAAAAAAATTTAAAAAAATATATCTCAGAACCTCGGACTAAATCGTGTATAATTTATGAATATGATCAAAACATCAGCTTCCATACTTGTTCGAAACACATTCGAGTGGATTTTTTTCTGAAACCAAATAACAGAAATTTCTGGGAAATTAGGGTTTGAGAATTCAGATCTCTATTGGTTTGATTGGGAACTAAATTATTATTTCACAACGACGATTTCTCTTCTCTCTCTCTCTCGTCATTGGTGTTTTTTTTGTTTGTGTTTATCTATCTACACCGCCAAAGCCAAACGCCTTCGAGAGAGTGTCAACACAAATTGACTTATTTTACTCAGTAATTGATTTGTACAGTATAATTTTTAATAGAAAAAATGGAAGGACAGCTTTTTTTCTCTTAATCGGATCAGCTTATCTTGGGGGGACCAATTTCACTGTGGGGCCATACTTAATCTGCTACGATGCTGACTGCCATTGTGTCGCTAAACTCTACACAACTGAAAGTCGTGTGCTGCGAAGGGTTCTGGTTTTGTGTTGTCTGAAAACCTATGGGAGATATTTAGCCTGACATTTTTAGAGGCGACCACAAAAGAATTAGGGGCGACTTTTTTATTCCCAACCCATATACACCGTTAAGGGATGTCTAAAAACGCGGAGAATACGTTAATGCCCTTACATAGTTGGAAGTTATTTTGTGCCCGATTATTATAAAACAATCGGAAGCTTAGTAACGATATTATACTACCGATTAATATCGATTTTGTGCCAAACTCGTATCTGGCTTCTATAACAATCGGTAGGCAAAAAAACCTCACGAGACTACCGATTGTTAAAGTATATAGAAATAAGAAATCTTTTGAATTTTGCAATGGTGAAATTTGGGGCTCCTATATAACCAAACAAATAAAAAAATGTCTAAGCTAACAATTTAGGGCTTCCCATAATCGGGATGGTAAAAGTAACAATTCCTACCGATTATGGTAGATTTCAAATTTCCTACAACGAAGGATTATAGAAAAAACTCATTTTGGGGCAACCTATAATCGGAAGGTTAAGTAATCTATTAATCTTCCGATTATGGCTACATCCAAATCATGAAGCACATGGTTATGCCTGACTTTGTACCCTGTAAACCTATGGATTTTGGCACAGGTTGGATTTGGGGCTTCGTATAATCGGACGGTAAGAAGATTATGGTAGATTTCAAAATTCACCACATGAAGGATTTTAGAAAAAACTCATTTTGGGGCAACCTATAATCGGTAGTTTGTGGAACCTATTTGGCTTACGATACATCCAAATCACGAACCACATGGTTATGCCTGGCTCTGTACACTCAAAACCTATGGAATTTGGCAAGGGTTCGATCAGGGGCTCCTTATAATCGGTAGGTTGTTAAGTTGTTAACTCTACCGATTGTGGTATATTTCAAATTCCTTTACATGAAGGATTTTAGAAAAAAACTCATTTTTGGGCAACCCATAATCGGATGGTTTGGTAATATATTTAACTCACGATTAACGTTGCATCCAAAACACGAACCAAGTGGTTATGGCTGGTTGTGTACACTCAAAACCTATGAAATATGGCAAAGGTTGGATCTGGGGCTCGTTATATTCGGTGGGTTATATAATTATATACCCCACCGATTATGGTAGATTTCAAAATTCATTACGTGAAGGATTTTAGAAAAAACTCATTTTGGGGAAAATTATAATCGGTAGTGTATGTAACCTATTAGGCTTCCGATTATGGCTACATCCACAGCTCAAGCCAAGTGGCTATGGTTGGCTCTGCACCCCTCAAAACCTATGGAATTTGGCCAAGGTTGAATATGGGGCTCCTTATAATCGGTAGTCTTACAAGTTGGATAAGCTACCGATTATAAAAGGGATTACTAGATGAAGTATCTACACAATAATCGGTAGGTATAGTTTCAATTTAACCTACCGATTCACCTTTAACCTACCGATTATGGTATAGGCTCCCAATTATATAAAGGCATATTGGCCATTTCAAAAAATCGAAGATAAGGGTAGCTTAGATTTACGTTTGGGTGACCTTTTTTGTCTTTTAGTGTCGCCCCTAATTCTTTTCGGGTTGCCCCTAAAAATGCTAGGATATTTAGAGGATATTTAAACTCTTTTTTGGAAAAAAAATTAGCTTTAAAAGAGTTTGCAGAAAATTGAATTTGTGACGAAAAGATTGTTTGAGTGTCAAACTTTTAATTTATCCTTAGTCGGGACACCTAATGCTGATGGGATTGGTGTTCAATTTTGATAGCCATTAACTAAGTGGCACATATGCTGGACAGAAAAGTTGTTGTAGGTAGATATGCCATGTGCGATCTTAATAATTATTATGGTCGAAAAATAATAAACTTTCCGACATGTTTATATTAACGGTAACTAAAAAGAGACACAATGTAAATAGCATCGACATGACAAATTCGCATAGGAAATGTCTACATTGTTTTTTCTACAATACTAATTACTAATTAACAAAAAAGAAAGATTGTTGTCTTACTGCTCTTACTGCTTTTTCTATTTACTACTTCTTGTAACCCAATAAATGAGTTTGAGTTCTCCTATACCCGAGCTAGTTAACCAATATCTTTGAGCCTGAAAGACATAATAACAATTATTAGTAAAACAAAAAAATAAAAACTCAAGAGTTAAACAGGTTAAATATCAAATTGAATATAACATAATACCGTTGAAAAAATCATCAGCGAAAATTTGTTTTCTTAAATTTACTGCTGCAAAAACACTAATCCAGGATTCAATATCAACATCGCCGACAAGACTATGTTGAATTAATATCATAGCTAATCCATTGAGTCTTTCTTGGGATATGGTTGTACGCAATAATGATTTCGATATGTTTAGTTTTGAGGAGCGAACATCGACCTCTCCGGACTCATCATTCGTCAAATGATTGGTATGTACCTGGTAAGAAAAAATCCTGGCTTTCTGTGTCGCATTACTAGGATCTGCAGTCATTTTAGTATTATTCCCTTTGGATCTTGCATCGGAAGACCAAAACTCCTGACTCATGATAACATTGACAAGATGAAGACAAAAAAAAATATTTTTATTTCTTATTAAGTCAACCATGAGATTACAGTACTTCAACGCAGTGTGGCCTGTCTTAAAGATCAAGCCAATTGTGCAGTCTCTGAACATCCTGATCTCGTTTTCGGAATGTCTAAAATTGTTGAAGAGTATTTTTAGAGCACTGCTCGGTCGAACTCGCAAGCGTTGCTATCTCAAGCTTGTTTGTCAAGTTTAGTTGTCAAAACTATAAGTCTTGATTTGTAGTCTACTTATAGCTGTCTCGGATTAGGATAGAATGTGTAGTTGAGCTTTAGACTTCACGGTGTTCATCGATTGAAGATGAAGAACTACTAAGGGAAGCTTGTGGAACTTCATCAACAAAAGGTATATGGAGACTTGAACCCATCTATCACTCTGTTTGTAGGTGAAAATGGTTTCTGCTGATTTCAGTAATTTTGGGTGTACGGGTGAGAAACAATTTAAACCCTAAACAATGTACTGCAAGGGAGTACTTTAGATTCGAGAGATCAATCTGTACAAGTTCGGCATAAACCAAGAAATGGTCGTTCCAGACTTGCTTCGGTCACAAAGTGAAGGAGAATGGGTTGGTTTTAGGGAGGGAAGCAAGGAAAGCGATGAGACCAGAATAGTTGATTCTGGAAGAGTAGTTGTGTTACTACGACTTGTATCAGAAAAGTGGGAAGGCAAACAAATGGTAAGTTAGCAAGTATTTTCTGAGAGTTACGTATTCCCATGAATGAACTTGTTGTTCTGTGGAAATAGGTAAGACCTATTTATACAAGTCGAAGTGAAACGTACCCTGGTCTCATTAAGGAATGGAAAAATGGGTAAGTAAATGGGAGGAGGTGGTAACCGTATGCATGGAATTTGATGTTCCATAACGTTAACGCATGGAATTGATGTTCCATAAAAACATTAACGTATGAAATTGATGCCCCATGAACGTTTCACTTTTAACTCCCTGTATTTACTAACCGCCTCACCCTTATGACACTTCCTTATGACGGGCGTAGTGTACGCCGCACGCTATAAACCGCCAAACCAATACCCAAAGAGGATCCCCCTGTTTGTGATATGTGTTGATGTCTCGCATGTTTTTTGTGGAAAACATGTAGCGTAGGTTTGTTGCCTGGCAAGTCGAGCTCGGGAGACTTGGTAGCTTGGTGACCTTCGACGGTCGAGACTTGGTAGCTTGGTGACCTTCGACGGTCGTAATAGCATTGACACCCTCTTTTGGGTTAATAGGTTGAGAAGGGAGTTTCCCACTATTTTGTGCCTTCAATTGGTTCAACTCAATAGCCATGGAGCCCATTTGTGTCTGCAACTCCTTGATAGCACTCTTAGTTTCATGCTGACTTTCTTTAAACATGGTAGAAATTCCTTGCATCATTGTTTGAAGCTTTGAATCAATATCGGAACCTTGATTTTGCATTGATTGTTGTGCTTGTGGTTGCTGAAATTGTTGTCTCTGCTGGAATTGTTGTTGTTGAGGTTGAAATCCACTCGGAAAGTTGAAGGTAGGTTGTTGAACCGCTCCTTGCTTGTTGGCATAGCTAAAATTGGGGTGATCTCTCCATCCCGGATTGTAAGTGTTAGAGTATGGATCATACCGTCTTTGTTGATTTGGAAAGACCGCATTAGCTTGCTCGTCCTCATAAGCTTGAGAGGAACTTGGTATCACCACGGCTGCAACTTGTTGCATCATTGCTGTCATGTTACCCATTTGTTGACGAAGTTCCTCGACCTCGCTCACTTCATTCACTTTCCTAAGAAGCACATCCGAACCACGACTTAAGAATTTTTGGGAGTTCGCTGCCATGTTTTCAATCAACTCTCTAGCTTGTGCCACCGTCTTGCTCACTAATGCACCACCACCCGCAGCGTCAATAAGATTCTTATCACTTGATTGGAGTCCTTCATAGAAGTATTGGATGATCATAGCGTCACTGAATTGGTGGTGAGGGCAGCTTGCCACCAATCTCTTGTATCGTTCCCAACATTCATATAAGGATTCTCCCACATTTTGCTTCATCCCACAAATCTCCTTGCGAATTTGAGTAGCCTTTGATGCAGAAAATATCTCTCTAAAAGAGTTTCTTCACCCATTCCATGTTGTGACATTTCGGGAGGCAAATAGTACAACCAATCCTTAGCACTATCCATCAAAGAGAAACAGAAAACTTTCAACATTGCACCGTCCGCCTCAACATCCGCTGGAAGCATAGCCATGACAATGGTGTGGAAGTCCATAAGATGTTTGTTTGGGTCTTCATTCACCATGCTATGGAATTTTGGTAATTCTCTAAGCAATCCCTGCTTGATCTCAAAAGTAGAGTTCGTTTGAATACACCCATGTTGTGTATCAAACCTATGAGAAGCCAAGTCCTTGAGTGAACGATTTGCATCACCCATTGCTTCTTCTTCTTCAACTTGTGGTTCGTCTACGAATGGAACCTCTTGTTATCCTTCTATTTGTAACTCTTTTTCCACTTCTAACTCTTGATTTTCTGTTGTGTCTTGACTTGGTTGGAGTATTGTGCCTCTTCGAGTAGCTATCCCGCACCTTGGGTAGTTCCAATCTTTAGAAGCCAGGGATTAGGTACCTGAAAACAATTCTCGCAAAAAAGTGAGAAACAAGACAAGAACCGAAAAGCAAAGATAAAAGCAGAAATTGTAAAAAGAAACTAAAAACTTAATAACAAGTCGTATGCCTCCCCGGCAGCGGCGTCAAAATTTGACCGGTTGTCAGCCGAGCAAAAATAATTTCACTTTCTTACTCACTAAATATAAATGAAGTACAAGGTAAGGAAGAGTTCGTTTCCACAGAGAGGCAATTGTTGTTATAGAATTTCAGTTTCTAAAGTAACCCAGGAGGAATTGTTGTTTTATCTAAGCAATAAAAATAATTGAAAGCAATAAAATAACTTGAATAATCAATAAGGAGAAGATATTGGTCACGGGATAGTATCATTCACAAACATGTATTTTCATCAATAATTAGAATTGATAATTTAATCTCTCATTTACTAAAAGTCCTAGGATACCTTGATCGCAAGTATATCCCGCTAATTCCCTGATTTCATCACAACCACATTAAAATATGCATATGTGAATTCTTCCTAGAAAGCAACCTAAAGTGTAAAAGCACAATTAAGTTTAACTCCCTCAAAGCACTAAGTTCTATGGAATAAGACTAATCAAGGCAATCAAACGTGTAAAAGCACTAATTCAATTTAACCAAGGTTATGATTCATATGCAATTATAAAGATGTATAACTACAAGTAATAACCACACTATGTTACTTAGAATCAGGTATAAACAACTATTTCGTATTGAAAACCCTAATCTAGCAATAGAGATGAATGTAAATCGGATTGATTCCGGACTCAACCAAACAAACAATCAAATCATATGACAATATTAATAATGAATCACAAACAATAAATTACTGAGACAAAACTAATTCATAGATTCAAATAACATGTTGAGAAATCAACTTTATCCCATAACCAATAATAATTGTTTAGCTACTCATAGCTATGGAGTTCATCATAAAAATATTAATTGGATAGAAGAAGATGAACAAAAGCAAACCCTAGAAGCGTAAACAAAAGCGGCTCTCTCCAAGTTCCAAGAATAATAAGTGATTTCAAAAGTTGTAGGACTTCTCTTTTATAGCTCCTCTTGTTCCAAAATTAGGTCTAGTCTTCAAAGTCCATTAGATGAAAATCCACCAAGCCCATAAGTGAGAGAAACCCATGTAGAAAATAAGCCCCAAAAACTGTCGCCGAAAAACTGGTATTATGGCAGGAAATCAGCCGGAGAAGTGACCGGAAAACGGCTCGGGTGACCGTCAAAGTCCACCCGGTCACCGGTCAAACATGAAGTTAACTGAGTTAACTCGGGTCAAGCACCGAGTCATACCGAATCAGCTGAGTCAAGACTGAATCAACATCTGACTCGGCTGAGTGAGCTAACTGGTCAAGGCTGAATTGGTTGATTTGCACGGCCTATGCCATTCGCACAAGCCATATCCTCTGTTGCGCTAAGATGGCGCTTCATGTCTTCAGTATTGCACCACCATGGTGTAATATCCTTCTCAAGCTCATTTTCAGCTGTAATTCTTTCAGTCATAAGCTTAACAGTTCCATTCATTCTCATCACCATCAAACACCACAAACCATTCAATCCTTGCTCCTGCATCTCCACCAGCGCCATGTGCATTTCGGCTCATTGCAGTACCACCAATACCTACAATACAAGCTCCACTTCCACTGCAATCACCTGCTAACTCAGCTTCCAAACACACAACTCCATCGCATGCTTCAGCTGACCTGCAATCAACATCAGCATCAATTTCCTGCGACTCCATTCTCACTGTCACAACCACTGCAATTTTGACAAATGCATTAACTCGTCTTGCAATAACCTCCTGCAATTCCTTGCTTCTCAGTAACACCATAACAACAACTTCTCAACTCAACCCATTATTCATAGCGCATTTCAGTTCTCAGAACATTCAGATTTTGTAACCAAACCACCATTAGCACCAGCAGCATACCATTATCACCATAGCAATACCCCAGATCAGTTTCACTGCATCTCAGGCTCAGTTTCATCTCCAATTGCAGCTGCAATACCTTCATTTCATGACCACCAACCCATCGCAGCTCACTGTTAAGACGGCATCACCAAAACTCAACACAACATAATCACCACAAGACTGCACTGTATCACCTAATCATACATCTAATTCGATCCAACCAACACAGAACAGATCATCAATTCAAGCACAAGCAACTACCATGTATAGACCTGCAACTTGTCACATATTCACCAAAACCTTGCCATCTGCATCTCAACACCCTGCCAGGCCAAAACAGCTTCCACAAGCACCAGCATTACAACATGTCTACCAACTTCTTGCTCTTCTGCCTCAACTCCGTTATTTCCTGCGATTGTAGCTGCTCCCTGGCTCAGTTCCTGCACTTCCATTTCTCTCTTTCTCAGCATCAATACTGTCAGCTCCATAATAACACCTACAATATCCTTGGCAGCCAAATCCATTGCCAGAATAACCAACACCAGTTCCGACTCTTAGCTGCTGAATATTCCTAGTTCACCTGCAACATCTCGATTAAGTTCAATCCTGCAACTCCCTTACAGACCCAGAGAAATCTCACAGCTTCTTCCCATACACGCATTACCAGCAAAGCTCAATCGAACCATTCACTGTTGTTGCAACATCAGTTACAACCCTGCAACAGTTCAACTCCACCAGTACCATCTCAGCTTCATGTCTGGAGCAACATAGCTTTATTAATGCAGACTCCGAATCATACCACCTGCGGTTCCATCTGAAACTGTAGTTATTCTTGACCTGTGAAACCTAACACATTCATCTAGTCACACCCCATAACTCCATATCTTGACAACAACAAAAACTGCCAGAGCTTCCTTTCAATCTCCTCATAATCTCTCAACCTGCAATGCCCTTGAACCATTGATGGCAGTAACACCACACTTACCTGCATTTATTATATCACCACCATCACTTCAGACCACCAGGTCATGGCATTAACACCATCTGCATTTCATCAGAATAACATCAACACCACCAGTTCTGTCTCTGGACCCATTACTCAGCTGCATCTGGTATATCTCTCAACTTCATTATCAACTTCTCTGTAAACCTAGACATACATCTCCATCGCAGGCAATAGCATCAATACAGACCACTAGAGCTTCTATTTCCTCTCTGCACCAGAACCAATCTTCTCTGACCTGTTTACAGAATCATCAAACTTCTCAGATTGAAATTCAAGTCTGTAATTCAAACAACTTGAACCCAAGACAACCCATCAATTCCTCTTCTCTCATTTACTATTCAACCCCTCTCTTCAAATCCCAATCACAGCAGCTCAAACTCTAGATCCAATTCCCTTAAAATTCTGTCTCAGATTCAATCTGCGTTTCTGATTTCAACAGCGTTATCACCATCATCTTCGTCCTGTCAATCTAATAACAGTTCACCCGATTCTTAAAAATCCCATCAATCTCTCGATCTCTATTTCCTCCAAAGCAGACCACACCTCCTCCATTATCACCGACCTTCAACAATTCGAACTCAACCCATCTTAGATCCATCGAATCCCATGAACATCTCCACTGATACCACCCTCTTCTTTTCTTCAATTCATCAGTTCCAATTCTTCATCTCTGCCTCAATCTCGGTTCAGAACCAGCTTCATAGTCTCAATTTCAGATGGAAATCAGCTCAGCCTGTGCCTTCCTTTCCTCTCTCTCAAATTCATTTCAGGTGAACAAATAATAAAAGAGAGACTGAATTTTAGGTCGTGTAGGAGTGAATGTGGATATAACCACCCTGGTAGAGTGGATAAGGGCCAACCAACCCATACAAGGCTTGTCGGTTTCAGATAACCGACAATTCAATCTTCGACCCAACTGTTCATTCTTCACCTCCTCCTGGCGCATTCTACCCGACTCCAAATATAGGTCGCCTATGAAATGACGTTCTTGTCTTTTTCGCTCCAAATGGATGATTTCTCCTTCGTTTGCTCTTAATGACTCCAAAGTACCTGATTAGCTCGAAAGTAATCATAAGATACATAATTCACACGAAAACATAGCAAAGAAAGCATAAACTATACATATAAATGAAGGTGTTTATGACACCTATCAAATTCCCCCACACTTAGACTTTGCTAGTCCTCGGGCAAATCAAATAAAATAATTCTAAAAGATACATACAACTCCGTGTCGTCGAGACTACGGTTACTCTTAGCATAAATAACAAGCCTTTGAACCCCTAGGTGTCCCTAGTGGACGAGTTATAGTCTCGTGAGGGTTTACTAGAGATATACCCACAAAACCTACTTTTCCAACTTACTAGTTCTCCGAAATGATAGCATCCAACGCGCTAAGAAGACATAGAAATTCTGCACACTAGTCATAAGAAGTTAGACACATAAATGAACACAATCTCATCCTTAAAAGTTGAGAGAGAAATAACCATCCCTTTTCGAAAGAAATTCGGGTTCGGAGTGATCAAAAGTCTCGACTCTGCCTCACAAGAAAGGGTTTTATGAAATTGCTCTCAATAATAAATAGCTTTTTATGGGTCACACATGTGTCCAGGTAGGAATGAAGAGAGAATCTTGAGACACGTTGAATGGTAGGAAGGAAAACCCTCTGAATCGTTTTGAAAACCCACATCTTTTATCATTTTTGAAAACCCATTTTTCTGACGATCTCTAAGAAAGGAAATCAACCACTTAACGAAGGAGGGAATATGCTTACTTACCTCGTTATCCATTCAACGTGCAGCTAGCACCACTCTCACAGCATCCATAGAAACGTCTTCGGTCTTCAATCGGTGTCTTCATCTTCGTCTTCGGTCTTCAACTCTTGATGATAACTCTTGAACTTCGTAGAATCTTGACAATGTAACTCTTTCCTCTAATTCCTTGTTGCTTGAAACTTCATTCTAGATATTCCTTCTTCCATTGGTTTTATTGAAAGAATACAAAACTAAAAACGAACTATACAAACCCAAAATATGATACAATGAATTTTTCTTTTCATTTTTTTTTTTTTTTTTTTTTCTCTCTCTTTTTTCAATATTCTTTTTTCTTTTTTTTTTATTGAGACAAGAAAATAAAACTAATACAAAATGAAAACGAAATTAAACAATAAAACTAGTAATGAAAACGAAATTTTTTTCTCTTGTCTTTTTTTCTTTTTTTTTTTAATCTTTTACTTTTTTTTTTCAATTTTTTTTTTTCAATTTTTTTTTTGAGACAAGAGAAAGTAAAATACAAATAAAATAAAAATGTAAGTACAAAGGCCATGGTGTAAGTACTTTACCGCTTGATTCTTCACAACTTGTATGTCTTGATATCATAAACTTCTCGAACTCTCATCCTTAATAATCTTCGCTCTTGTACAATAGTCTTCAACTTGTAAAAATTATGCTCCTTGTTTTGTTGCTATACTTGAATCTGAAATCTGCTCAATTCTCGTATCAAGGTTGAAACCTTGAACATCTTCAACTTTCCTTCAAATTTGTGATGCTCCTCTTGTTGATGATGATGGTGTTTCTATGGACCCGTTGGTGTAGAGAGAGATAAGGTGGATGGTGCTAACTGCGAACAAGATTACAAGTGGTATGTAAGTTAGCAATTCGATGTCACCATCATGGTTGATAAAAATAGCAATCAAGAGATCAAAATAGTGCTTCTATTGGTGGGAGGTTGGGCAACTCACCATTCTGCCCGGAATTTACGTACGGTGACACACACTCTAAAAGCACAAATTTAGACAGGTACAAAGAATTGAAGGTCGGTGCCTCTCATGATGTAACATGGGTAGTCTCCACTATAGGGGATCACTACTCTAATACTGAATTCAGTTTGCACCTTATTTGCAGGAATTAATTGGGGGCCCCAAAAAATAATTGGGGGCCTCACCAAATTTATGCCCACACCAAAAATTATAGGGGGCTTCCACAATGAGGGTGAAAGTGCGATTTTACCCTTCTCTTAAAATTTACCCTAAAATCCTATTAAGACTTAACCTAGGCCCCCATTTCATTTCTACCACAAAACCTTTCTTCTTCTCCTCTCCCCCTCCCTCTATCAGTTCCTCATCCTCCATTAACGACCGTGGAGAAATGAGTGATTCCAGTGGAGGAATCCTATTGCTCAAAATGAAGGAATCAATCCTCAAAATGAAGAACCAGAAGCTCAAAACAATCAGGTAAACTTTCTATACTCTTCAAATTGTATGAATGATGCTCCAAGTGGTCCATTCATGTATACTATGCAACTACTCAGAGTGAGGGTCGTTAAGTCAAGAGGGTAATAAACGAACGACTCTAAGGAGTCGTCAATTACTTGACACAACCTTTGACGACTTAAACCTGCAACTTTTGCAGGTTATGAAAAATCATCAACCAAGTGTGATATAATTGACGACTCCAGCTAGTTAGGTCACATAGAGTCGTAACTTAATATGTTTAGAACCTAACGACTCCAAAACTTTTTACTCTCTGAAGATGTTACTCTTAGGGTCGTTAATTTGGCATTCCTATATACTGACGACCCTAGCTCCATTTCATAGATTAATGAGAGTCGTCATTCCCCACATGTATAAATCGTAACGACTCTATCACTTAAACGACTTCAAAATTTTATAAATTTCATAGTATAGGCGTCATTTCATAGTATAGTCATTAGCTGGTGCTGCATTACAAATGCAACGGGAGTTGCAATGGTTTAAAGTATGTACTTGCAAATCTCTCGCTCATTAATTGTTTGTTCTGTCATGCGTTTAGTGGTCTAAGTTAATTTTTATTACCACCCATTGTTTTACAGGAAGTAGAGAAGGTGGTACAACCTACATGCATGGAATTTGAAAATGAAAAGGGAGTAACACCAACAAATGTCTTTGTTCGAGAGCATAAAGACTTAATGGAGAAAGGAGAGAAGTGGATGAAACATACTGCTTCATCATGCATGGTGGTAGGCTGGAATTTGACATGACGACCCTATCACTTTTTGGGAATCGTTAGTTTCATAAAGGGGTCGTCAAACAAAGAATCGTTAATGCTTTAGAAATATATTGATGACCCTATCATTTTTTGGAACAGAGAGGTGGTTCTGCATAAGACAGAGTCGTTCGTATTTAAAAAGGGTCGTCGAGAAGAATCGTTAACGATTTAGAAATTCCTAGACGACACTATTCTAGGGCGGAAAACCAGGTTTAGGGTCGTTATCTACTACACCCTAATGGTTAGTGATTTTTCATCAATTCAACATGCATATCAAAAATCGTTAAGCAATAAAAAACCGTGGTTAACGACCCTGGAACTGTAACTGCAATTTCGCAGTTGAAAACTTAATTTTTCAATCAACAAATCAAATTAAAACGCAAACCCAACTTAGATTAGGGGGTTTTAGTTCACTTACGACGATGAATCAGTGAGATTTATTTTTTCTCAGAAGTCGTTAATGGATTGGGAGACAGTGGGAGGGTGGGAGCGAAGGAGAAGAAGAATGGGAGGAGAAGAAATTTTTCCCCTAAAACTAATTTTATCTAACTTAACTAATTAACAACTAATATAACTTAACTAATCAACTCAATTAACACTAATAGTTTGGGGGTAGTTTAGCCATTTCGAAAAATTGGGATAAGGGGTAGCCCCAAAATGCTATTGGGAGACCAACTGGTGAGGCCCCCAATTTTTTTTCGCTTATTTGCCACTGGAATGGTTAAATCCAACTTTAACTCTCATAAAATTAAGAAACCCGATCATGTTCT
>JAJJWW010002921.1:0-19722 GCA_023531295.1 Papaver armeniacum | reverse complement strand
TATTCTTCCATGTTTCGATATTTTTTAAATTCTTTCCCAACAGGTAATAATGCAATTCTTGATTTGGACACCGTGAATCCTAAAAACTAGTCTTTTTCAAAATCTGATGCGGCTTCACTTTAAAACCTTACGAAGCATCTTTTCTAGCAGAAAATAATTACCCGTTGAGGATTCTGTTTTTCTCATTTATCTTTCAAGTTCGGGGTCTTTTTTCCTCATTTCTTAAATTCTTTTCATAACAGGTAATAATGTATTTCTCGATTTAGACACTGCAAAACCGTAAAAACTAGTCCTTTCCCAAATCTAACATGGCTTCATTTTAGAACCTTACAAAGCATCTTTCCATTTTATTATAAACAAATAAAATAAGAAAACGAAAGAACAAAGTTTTTTCAAACCTCTCATTTTCAGTCTTGGATGGCAATAACAATAGCAAGACATACATTTTCTATATTTATCTATATGCAGAGAAAGTGACTAGAGAGCGTTCAAGACGTCCAATGCCCGGCATTCCCAAACTCCCAGCGCACATTACGGCACTAGAACGAAAGAAATAATTAACAGTAGAAGTAGACACTAGCAGCAGTACAACAGTAGTTATTGTTGGTAGCAGTAATATATACCCATAATATAAATAGATATACAGATAACAAAATGTCAAACAAACCAACATCTTGATTGCTAATCCTCTTCTTCCTTTTTATTTACTCACTTCATTCTTCCTCCACCACCACAACTCACTTCCTCCTCTTCCTCCTCCACTTCTCTGTTTCTTCCTTTTCTTAAATATCCTTTTTTGTACCTTCAACCTAGTTGTTGCCCACACACCATTGTTTTTCATTGAGTTGAGAGACAAATTTTATATTTAACAAACCCAACTTTCTTTCAAAGAATCCATCCTTTTTTATATATCTTTTCTTCTTTTAGTTTCATTTCAATTCACCCCACCATTTTCTCAATTCCAGTTGTGTGCTTTTTTCTGTCATGATTCTTCATCATCTGGGTCTTTAGAATTTCTCTCAAATTTGTTGTCTTTACACTCCAAAGAACACAAAAACACACTCAATCTTCTTCATAATTGAATTTGATATGGAGAAAGAGAAGTATTTCAGTGGCAATTCACCACCACAATTGATGGATATTCAAATTGGTCATCATCATGAACAATTTGGGAATTTCTTGAACTTGAATTGGGATAATTCATTGGATCAGAATGCTCCATTTGAATCAGCTCTGAGTTCAATTGTGTCTTCCCCTGTCGGTTCAAATTCTTCATCATTACCACCACCACAACCAAATTCTGAAAATGTTGTTATCAGAGAATTGATTGGTAGATTAGGGAGTATTTGTAATTCTGGTGAAATTTCACCTCATTCTGGTTACATTAATGTCAATAATGGTGGGAATAATAGTACTAATACTTCTTGTTACAGTACGCCATTAAATTCACCACCAAAACTCAACCTTTCTATGATGGATCATCAATTGAGAGGAAATTTGCCAAATTCAGCTCAAACGCATCATCAGTCATGTGCTCCATTAGCTCCATTTCCATCTGATCCTGGTTTCGCAGAAAGGGCAGCAAGATTATCCTGTTTCGGAACGAGAACTTTCGGCAATTTATCATCATCATCACCATCGCAATTCTGTTTAAATGAACCTGAATTGTCAGCTTCTACTTACAGATCTAATAACCAAAACCCATCAAGTGGAAAACTTTCTAGAGTTTCTAGCAGTCAAAATCTGAAAGCTACTGGATCACATCAAGAAAATAATACTAATTTTAATAATAATAATAATAGTAGTAATAAAGATTTTAGTCAATTACAAGATATGATATTAGATAATGAAATGAGATCTGCTGCTGATAGAAGATTACCAAGTAGATTATCATCAAGGTCTACTACACCTGAAAAGAATGCTGAATTCAATCAAGAAGATTCTTCAATTTCAGAACAGATCCCAGAAATTGGCTTGAAAGTCAGTACTGATCATGCTGCCAGTAATGGCAGAAAAAGAAAAGCCGCTTCGAAAGGAAAAGCTAAAGAAACTCCTGCAATTCCTTCCACCAAAGAAATTAAGGTTGGTTTTAAATTCATCTCGAATTCATTATTCTTTCAATTTTTTTTCTTTTTTGTTTCGAGAAATTAACGCCAAGAAACTATTGATACAGCAGACTGATAATTCAGAAGCGAAAAAGAGTAAATCAGGTGACAATGATGAGAAGACAAAAGCTGATAGCGGAGAAGGATCTCAAAAGAGTAAGGATAATCAGAAACCTCCTGAACCACCAAAGGATTACATTCATGTTAGAGCAAGGAGAGGACAGGCTACTGACAGTCATAGTCTTGCTGAAAGAGTAAGCACAATTCTAACTAGCAATTTCTTTTGCAAAATTGACTACTTTGACATGGTGAATTGATGGGGTTGTTTTTCGCGTTTATAGGTTCGACGTGAAAAGATAAGCGAAAGAATGAAATTTCTTCAGGATCTTGTTCCTGGTTGTAACAAGGTGATTACAATTCTGTTAAATTTAGTTATGTAAATGAAGGGTGTCGCGAATTATCAACGGAATTCTAACTAGGCATTTCACAATATAGGTAACTGGAAAAGCAGTTATGCTCGACGAGATTATAAACTATGTGCAGTCATTGCAAAGACAAGTTGAGGTAAAATTTCACACCATCAAATTAAGAATGTTATGTAATTCTATTGAAATTTTAGTGGTTCTGAAATTTTGGTTGGTTTGATTCAATTTTGCAGTTCCTGTCCATGAAATTATCTACTGTGAATCCAAGACTAGATTTTAATATGGAAGCACTACTCTCTAAGGATGTAAGTTTGCATTTTTCGAATTTGGAGCGCCCATAAATCACCTGTAAAATTCATGAATTCTGAGTTGGGATTGATTTGTTTTCTTATAAATTTCAGATGCTTCAACCTCGCAGCGGGCCATATCCACATCCAAATTACCCAATTGATGCATCTGCTGTTGCTACATTTCCTTATGGTCACCAGCCTAGTCAACATCATGTACAAAATTTACAACAACAACAAAATGGAATTACCAATGGAACAGAGAACCACTGTCCATTAGATGCTGCATTACGGCGAAATCTAGGAATGCAATTACCTTCTCTTGATGGATTCTGTGAATCCGCAGCTCAGGTATTTTTTTGTTCTCAAATGCAAGTTTTAATGTACTACATCCCAAAACCAAAAATCCTCAACATTTGTCTAATATTGTTTAAATTTCAATTTCAGCTTGGAGCATTTTGGGAGGATGATCTCCAAAGTGTTGTTCAAATGGGTTTCGGCCAAAATCAAGGCCAAGAAACGGGATATCATCCGCAGAATTCCCACGGTAAAAAAATCATCATAATTCCTGCAGAATTTTGGTTCTTTCTTGGGTCTATAATTCTGAATTTTGATTATTAATATTTTTATTTTTAAACTAATGCAGGACTTCCTTCAACTCACATGAAAGTTGAACTTTGATGAATTATTGCTTGTTTCTACGGAATTCAACCACGGTTTCGGCTGTAAATACAGATAGAAAAACCAAGCTCATGAACTATCAATCTATCAATACCAATGGGGATGGAGGATAATCAGAAAAACGTTCCATCGAGGAGGTGAAATATCGAAAAATTTCTTGTTCATTTTTCTTCGTCTATCGATTCTTTGGAGGCAGCAGCATTCTTACTTCCATTGTACAATCTCTAGAACTAATTGGCATCCTGTGGTCTAATGTAACAACACCACCACCACCACAATGTAAGATGGATGGTGTGTGTGTGTAAAACATTGTATGAACAACAAGAGAAACAAAACAACAAAGGGGGTGTGTGTAAAAGAGGGAATTTAGCAGCAGTTTCTTACTACCAATTTCTTCTATTCTGTTCTTTTTTGTGTTGTTGTTGGGTATATTACCACATTATGATGATAAATATTTATAATTAGTAAAAAATAATTCATTAAGATGTACTACTCCTACTAATTAATCACATTGATTAAGAAATTCAGCCTCCATTCCATTATTCATAACGATGTTTACATTATTGTGTTAGTTCTTTAATCATGTCTTGTTATTCAATGTCTTGTCTTTGAAACAGGATCCTTAATCCCGTTAATTATGGAGATAATGAAATCTTTTCTAGTAGTACCAAACAGCTGTTAGAAAGGACTCTCAATTGTACACTTAAGTCTAAATGGTTGATTAAGATGTTAAGAGGTTGTGCGGTGCAGTGCAGTCAACCATGAAAAACTGTCTTTCTCACTCACAAACCCCATTTTGGTTGATGAAGAACTTATTTGTTTCATGTCAAAAACCGCGTTCGTAATTCACGTTATGGTAACATCTTCAAAAAATCTTCAGTCTTATATCCGTTCGTTGGATGGTAATATCTATGATAAATCTTTATATATCGCTAAAGTTTTATATCAGTTTGTTGAATAGTAATATCTTCGAAAAATCTTCGGTATAGTCTTATATCTGTTTGTTGGATGGTAATATCTCTGATAAATCTTCAGTTTACTGTGGGGCGGGAGGATTATATGTATGATTAAAAATGAGAAAAGAATTGAAATTGAGATGACCCAAGTTGATATAAGTGAAGTTCTGACTAGTCCATCCAATGAAATCAGTAAACTTTTTGAAAAAATTGTATCTTTTTTGAGATAAGAAAACACACTGCACTATTAAGGTGCAGACTAGTTAAAAAGGTAAGAGGCTGCACTTTTGCTGTAAAAACAATCTTAGATTTTTCTGGACACATTTTATCAAGTTTACCTTTAAAGATGCTTGCTCTATAATTGCAATAATGGGGAAAATTTTGTTTAATTGTAATTAATTAACATAAAGATGCTGTTTAAAAAATTAATAATGATTCACTGTATGTAGACTAATTTAATTTAAACTAAAAGGAACATACCACCAAGCTGTTGGAATAATATAAAATCACTGTACATAAAAGAACAAAAGGATGAATGATGGGTCAGAAGAAAACAATCAAAAATTAGGTTTAAGTACTAGAATTAGTTTAGAGTTTTTGACAGATAATAATACTATTATTTCTCTATACACCAAAAAAAAGTAAACTTGAAGAATGAAAATTCATTTCTAATGGGAGAAGTAAAGACTTTTGATTCATTACAAGTTACTCAACTTGTTCTATTTTAAATCTTACAAGTTTAACTTCTTCCACCTTGTCATTTGGAGCTATTAGTAGTACTTCTAGCATAATTGTCTTGCTCGAACTTCCCGCATTCACATTAACCGATAGCGATTCGGAATTTCGCATGACTATTGCAAGTTTCACATTTCTAGTTCAAATGCAGACTGATTACATTTGCTTTAAAATCAGTTGGCAAGTGAGAACAACTGCCCCTACTACTCGTAATTGGGGTACAGGTTACTCAAAGAGTATAACAAGAAGGGTAAAATCCGAACCGATTTTTTATTCGAAAATAAGAGCACCCTACAATTTAAGGTGGGGAATAATTAGGGAGTGAGTGATGGAATTTGGTTGTTGGTTACAATGATAATTATAGGGTCCATTTGTTAAACCAGGCTGTCATTGTTCCTATCAGGTTTGCATCAATGTAACAACACTTTCCTTCCTTTATGTCTGTTTCACCTCATCTCATCTCATCTCAACAGCCATTTTGCCTTTTATTTTATTTTTAACTTGGTTTGGTATATCATCTTTTCTAAGGTAGAAATTTAAAGTTTTTTTCCTTTTCTTTCACCACCAACCAAAAATATTCACAAATTTACATTTTCTTAGCCATCTAAACTGCTAAGTTTGGTGTAGTGGGCAAGTGTAATTATTTTTAACATTTTAAACCACTCAATGTTTAATTTTTTTTTTACTAGTAATAATGATATGATTGCTAGGTTTCATTTGTCTGTCATTCTCAACCCATATGTCTCTCACAGTACATTTCACCATCTAAGATATTTTTTTTATGTTTTTCAAATTTATGAATGATATTAAGTTTGACAAAAAAAAAAAAAAAAAAAAGATCCAACTTACAAGAAAAAAAAACATTGGTGGTGATGGATATAGATAGATCAATAGATGGCTCTTCTAAGACATTAATAGTTCAAAATCTCTAATATCCCTTTTTTTCATTTCAGTTGGCAAGTCTTTGTATGAAGCAAAAGAAGTGGTCCTAAAACAATAAGAGAAGAAGAAAATGAGATGAATTTTCATGTCAGGAAAAGACAAGTCCACAAGCACTTGTTTTATGGTCTCATCTTAAGGGGACTTGTCAGAGAAAAGTGTTTAGTAGAGTGTCTTCTCCTTGCTTCCTATGTATAATAACATGAAGAAGAATAATTGTATGGACTGCTTCTAATCCACTTAAAGATTTCTCTTCCTCATATATACTTGTAGAAAGCAAAGAAAGCAAAGAAATTTAATGATCTGAAGAACCAGGGAAAAAGTATCATTTTAGAGATCTTCATAGGTCCCCTTATCATTAAAAATTGTCCCCCCTCCTTGTTTTATCTATATGGTCCAGTCCTATCCATTATAACAAGCTGCTGCCTCAAGAAAATGAAATGCAGGAAGATTTTTAGTAGGAACAGTTTAGATGTAGTACAAGTCTTCTCAACTTGTAGCAGAGATAACTCGCAATGTGTAAAAATAGCTAATAAAATGGAAAGGAGAAAGAGATAGATGTTCACTTACACTTTTTTAACCTTCAGAGAAATCTTCTTCTTCCAGAGAGTACAGATTTTTCAGAGACCCTGCAAACAGTAGACCTGCTGGTAAAAAGTTATTTTGATGGTAAGTAAGAGTCATCCATTTAAAATCTCTCACAAAAATTAAAAGAAAAGAAAGAGAAAAGTAGCCAATCTAAACAGGATCTTGTGTTTGGTCCATAGATATGGTGGGGCGGCTAACTGGAATAACAGTAACGTAAATAATCCATAACAGGTAGTGTACAACAATAACAACTCGGTTGCTGGATATAGAATAAAACTTGTCAATAATATAACACAAAGTTCTCTGCATGTCGCATTTGTTGAACCCAGAGACTCGTGGACAAGGCTCCACAAGCTTTGAGAGTTCACTATCCTATTGTTGTCCATGGTAGTAGAAATGGCTCAAAATCTCTACTTTGTTGATCACCACCTGCATTTTCAATGTACTCTTCGTCGTGTCTGATTGTGTCAGCATCACTGTAGACGAGACCGCAAGATACTGATAAAGTATCTTGTCCATCTGTTTGCTACCTCAGCCTCTTGCTCTGCCATTAAAGCTCCTTTCTGCAAGATGTTAGATACGGAAAAAAATTAGCCTCAGAAAAGGGAAGCCGTTGGTGGTTCTGATGATAATCAAACAAAATATTAGATTGTATAAAAGGAAAGAAATGAGTTCCGAAACTGGTACTAATGATGGATCCAAAGATAATCAAACACGCATTAAATTGTTCGCATTGGGGACAGGACCTAGGGGAAACTATGGAAATAGCCTTCTAGTTCTATTCCATTGGCCGGGACCAAATAGAGATAAGTTTTGGACCAAGGTCTTTTCAATTCAGTTTCCACCATCTCTGTGGTCCTAGCATTTGATGGTTCACAAGAAAAATAAAAAGTGAAGGAACAAAGCATGCAAGTACGAAAGAAGGTTAACCTCACAAGTCTCAAAATATTTAGCATCTTCTTTTGCACAACTCTTCCTTTGTGTCATGCAGGTTTAATCTTAGAGTGAAAGGCTTTCCTTTCATGGACCTTCCTTCCTAAAGTGCAATTATGTTCTTGAAAACCTATTTTATTTGTTTAAGGGGGGGACATGCATCTTCGGAAACGAATCATATTAAGATGACTAGGAGGAGTGAGATACAATAGAATGCTAAACAAAATGTAGAAAGATTTGTTGGGGTATTATGAAGAGATTGTATATCCACCTTAATCCTTTGGCCACCCAGACTTGGAACTATATTGGAAGGATGATCCTCAGTCAGACCTTACATGGGTAATTGGGTATGCTAACTGTGTAGCATGAGTGTCCTAATCATGATAAAAATTCATTCAACTAGCTAATGGGAGATGAAATTATACTTGCAGAAGTAACATTCACAAACATTTGTACGCTCAGTTGTCATTGCAAATTAAAGCTAGCAATCCTGTATCTATGCAACAATGATAGGATACCAGTGTCAGGGCAGATATGTTTGAGGTGTTGGACGCGTTGAGTTAAACATAGCCCAAACATGGATACAACCATAAACATCTCACGTGCAAGTGCAAGTGCTGGCTGAAGTGTCCAAAAGTGTTGAACACGGCGTGTGTCACACACAGCAAATCTAGAAAGTGAAGAAAGACCAACCTGTCACGCAAACCAACTCGTATACGTACATGCATTGCCCAACATGATAAGCCGCAGAACACAAATATCTCACTCATACAGCACATCTTATTCAGACTTCAAAAGTTTTCATCTCAAGCACCCCAAAGTGATATCTCTAATTCCTGTATTCTCTTCACCAAGTCATGCTCTCCGCAGTTCTTTAGTCCATCAGTAACCATATCGAAATTCTGTGTTCGGGGTGCCAAATTCAACTCTGTCATCTCAATCAAATAATTTGCAGCCTCAACAAACCTCCCTCCCCTTGCACACATTTTAATCAACATAGTATAAACAGGCCTGTTCGGTGGATGCCCTTGAGCCTTCATATCATTGAAAAAACTAAATGCATCATCAAACTGCCCATTCCTAAAAAGTGCTTTAATAATTGGAGCATACAGACTCGGAAATGGCTTATGCCCATCCTCAATCGAACAATGCAAGAGCCTAAAGGCTTCATCCAGTTTACCCAGCTTTGACGCAGCAGGAACCATAGTCTTATAAGTTGTAATATCAGGGGTAAGCCCTAACTTACAAACATCCCGAAGAAGTTCAATAGAGAACTCAATCTCACCAGCATTACAAATAGCTTCCAATAAAGAATTAAAAGTCGATATATCAGGCAAATACCCTTCTTTGGTCATTTTTCTCACCAACCCTTTTGCCGATTCTAGATATCCCGCATTAAGTAAACCATCAATTAAAAGATCACGGCCTCTAACAGGTGGATTAAAACCCTTTCTATTCATTTCCTCTAAAAATTGTTGAGCTTCTTTAAGTTTACCAGATGAACACCAACCATTAACAAGAATCGAATACGTCTTCTTATCAGGAACACCCCCTTTTCTAATCAATCTCCTAATCAAAGCATAAGCACCTTGAAAATTCTTAACTTCACATAAAGCAAATAACAATGAATTATAAACTTGAGTTGTTTGTTCACAATTATAATCTTTCATCCGATTAAAAACCTCGACAGCTCGATCAGTTAAACCATGTCTACCATAAGATTCAATAATCATAGAAAAAGTTTCAGGTGTTAAACAAAACTCTTGTTTTTTCATTTGTTCAGCAACTTTCCACATTGTATCCCAATTTCTAGTCTTTCCCAAGGTTTTAATAAGTTCTTCATATTCTAAAGTTGTTGGTTCATATTTAGATTGATTTCTTGCCCAATTGAAAAACCTAAATGATTCAATACCTGATTTATTGCAACTTCGAAGAACTCTATACACAAGTTCTGATGTTACATTGATTTGCATCTTTTGTAATGTTCTTTCTAAAAAGAAATCACGACGAACTATGTTGGATATATGATGAATTGCAGCGAAATAATCATCATTTGAAACTCCACCTCTGCTGCCGTTGTTGCTTTCGTTTTCGACATTGTTAAGGTGTTTAAGTTTAGTAGTTAGGGTTTGGAGTGATCGGAAAGTAATGGGTTTGGATATTGAGATTGGGAAATTAGGGTTTTGTTGGGATTTACAAGATAGACGAAGAAGGAGAATAGCAGTAGAGAGGAACATTTGAGTTTTGGTAGAGAATCTTCGAATCAGTGTAAATCAAAATCGAATGAGTGTAGTGAAATAATAGGGGTTTGACCCGTTTGGAGAGTTAGGGTTAACCCGCTTAACATGTGTTTTTATTTTTTTTTTTTTTTTTTTCATTTCCGCAAAAGAGGTACCTCTTTTAGGGAAAAATAGAGAGAAGACCAAGAATATATTGTATTGATAGGCAGCAGCCATATTACATAGCAGCGTATGCTTTATATACAACCATGGGAAAACCCTAACTACCTAGTTGGTCCGCATATCTATGGGCCATAGGCCCTACAACACTCCCCCTTGTACGGCCCAATAGAACTTCATACGCAGTGCTTCACATATAGTGCTTTGAATGTAGTTCTTCAAATGTCGTCCTCTCCTTGATGATTTGTGCCGAAATCAATTGCCTCATTAAAACTTTGACAAGGAAAAACCCGGTGGGATAAAACCTTGGTACAACTCTTCACATGTAGTCATGTTGTCTCTTACTTTACATGTAGTTCATCACATGCGTCACGATCTTCACGGATCGATGAGTCTAAGTTAATTGCCTCGTTAAAACTTCGCCGGTGAAACCCCGGAGGACAACACAGAACTAAAGAAAAAGAGTACAATATTAAGCAAACTTAGAACATAGTTGGACTCGAATATGTTGCCTCATTAAAACCTTGACAAGGAAAACCCAGTGGGATAAAACTTTGGTGAAGGGAAAAGAGTACAGCGTGACAGATGCAAGTAAAGGTGATTTGTTGAAGATGATCACTTTGTTCCGTTGAAGTTGATTAGTTGCTTCACAACTCATAAGGAAGAAAATCCTTGTGGGAAATACAATAGCCTTAGTTGGGAAATTACTTCCCGGTTTGTTGTTGTCTCATTAAAAAAACCTTGCCGGGCAACAAAACCCTGTGGGAAAAAGTAACCTCGGTGAAGGAAAAGAGTTCAACATACCATTAGATGATCCCCCTGATGTCAGACAATTTTCATTAGTATAATGCAGTCAAAAGGAGTTTATCACACTGTACTTTGGTGACTTGGATGTTTATAGAACCATGTTGTTGATTAAATTACGTTGCTTAACGGACTATCGTGTTTCATTTCTTTGATTCAGATATTTTCAATAATATCAACGCGATCTTTATCTCTTCAACGTTCAACATACTTGATGCTTTTAGTATTGTCTCGCTAAAAACCTTGTACAACACAGCTTCAATTTCGAAGTAAATTATGTCGACATCATATCCTTGGATCCTCCCCCTGATGTCGGCATCTCCCCCTGATTTCAGAGTTGTTCCAGACTGTTCCTTTAGTCATGTACTTTTCGAAACTGAATATCGGTAATGACCTAGAAAATAGTCTACCGTATCTCCCCTGATTACTTTCGTTGGAGAAGAGATTATTGTTCCTTTATAATCAACAACCTTTGGATTGCACTTACGTTAGTATTCCTTTTTATGTCTTTGCATGGATAAAACAAGTTTATGTCAATGGTTACTTTTAAGCACATGATTAATTCATTATACCATTCCAATGACGTTGCATTGGCGTTGAGCTATTTTTTAGCTAACAAGTTCGTTAAGGATGTAGCATTTGGTCGAGTACATTATGCTAAGTACAATAATGTATCTATTATACTTAGATAGGGAAAGTTCATCTCCGACCCAACTTGTCATCTTCCTTTAGGCGAATTGGTCATTTATGTACATTTGAAACTCGACTAATCATGGGAGTGCTAGCGGCATGCACGTCTTTGTTAAATTGCACGACAATGGACATATGCAACCGGTGAATAATATACCACAAGACCGGTCTTCTAGTTTAGAACATAAATAAGATCGAGATTTCCCGGTGTTGATGGTGGTTTTTAAACAAAGGGTAAAATCGTAAAACCCCAAATAACCTAATGTCACCATTGACACATTTATTAGAACATTTAATGCGTGTAGTCGAAGTAATTAATAGGGGGTATTTTTTCAAATTAGGGTTACAACGAGGCGAAACCTAATTCCCCTCCGTGCCAATGGCAAAATCATGCCGACCACACCTGCCCGAGCTAGACGCATCTCTATGCCAATGGCAAACCATGCCCGGCCATACTAAACGCGCCGAAGCATGCCAACCATGCTAGCCGCACCTCCGTGCCAATGGCAAATCATGCCAACCACACCTAGCCCGAGCTAGACGCATCTCTATGCCAATGGCAAACCATGCCAGCCATACCAAACGCGCCGAAGCATGCCAACCATGCTAGCACGCACCTCCGTGCCAATGGCAAATCATGTCGACCACACCTAGCCCGAGCTAGACGCGTCTCTATGCCAATGGCAAACCATGCCGGCCATACCAAACGCCAAATAAGCATGCCAACCATGCTAGCCGCACCTCCGCGTGCCAATGGCAAATCATGCCACCACACCTAGCCCGAGCTAGACGCATCTCTATGCCAATGGAAAACCATGCCAGCCATACCAAACGCGCAAAAACATGCCAACCATGCTAGCCGCACCTCTCGTGCCAATGGCAAATCATGCCCCGACCACACCTAGCCCAAGCTAGCGCATCTCTATGCCAATGACAAATCATGCCCGAATACCAAGCGCACCCGAGCATGCCAACCATGCTTAGCCGCACCTCCGTGCCAATGTCAAATCATGCCAGCCACACTTAACCCGAACTAGCCGCGCCATGCCAAACACACTCTGCCTTGGCCCTAGCTACACTAGTCACGCCACGCCAAGCCAAACACCCTTACCTTGGCCCTAGTCACGCCACGCCAAGCCAAACACCCTTACCTTGGCCCTAGCCGCGCCATGCCAAAGTAGCGCCCGCACCTAGGCTTGCAAACCATGCAACCTAGGCCAAATTAACCACGTGCCATTGGCACATGCCAACATGCGTCAGCGGTAGCTTTTCCTACCAAGGCCACGGCCCTAACTGACCACGCATGCCATTGGCACATGCCAACATGCGTCAGCGGTAGCTTTTCCTACCAAGGACACGGCCCTAACGCCCACGCATGCCATTGGCACATGCCAACACACACTCACTGGTAGCTTTTCCCTGCTAGGCCACGGCCACTAGCGACCACGCATGCCATTGGCACATGCCAACACGCTCGTTTGGTAGCTTTTTCCTACCAGGCCACGGCCTAACCCACGCATGCCATTGGCACATGCCAACACGCTCATTTGGTAGCTTTTCCTACTAAGGCCACGGCCCTAACGGCCACGCATGCCATTGGCACATTCCAACACGCTCTCACCGGTAGCTTTTCCTACCAAGGCCACGGCCCTAACGACCCACGCACGCCATTGGCACATGCCAAAACGCTCACGGTAGCTTTTCCCTACCAAGGCCCACGACCCTAAGCGACCACGCATGCTATTGGCACATGCCAACACGCTCGGTAGCCTTAATCGCCCTAGCCGTGCCCCTAATGCCCTAATGCACTTAGGCCTAACTTGCAGCGTCAGCCTAACTTGCCAAAACCGTGCCTAACATTGGCAAAACCATGCGCCTGGTAGCCTAACTTGGCAAACCATGCAACCTACCACCAAGGCATTCCGCACATGCCATTGGCACATGCCACACGCCACTAGCAGCTCTGGCATTTCCACTTACACTCAACGTACAACCTACCACCAAGGTGTTCCACACATGCCATTGGCACATGCCACGCACGCCACTAACGACTCCCGGCATTGCCATTTGCGCTCAAGTACAACCATGACAAAGGGCATTCCCGCACATGCCAATGGCACATGCCACACGCGCCACTAGCAGCGCCACTTGCCTCGAGGTGCAACCAACACTCGAGATATCAACACAACCGGGATGCTTTCTAGGGTTTTGGTTTGGCGGTCCACGGCTTGTCTGCGTACTACGCTCACATTAAGAAAGCGTGAATAGGAATAAAGCGGTCAAATAAAGAGGAAATAATGGTGAAAACGTTTTCACCCATTAACACCATGCGGTTACCACCTCCTCCCATTATTTCACCCTTTACTCTCTTCCTTCATGAGGCCAGAGTGCGTTTCAATCTCGACTTGTATAAATAGGTCTTACTATTTCCACCGGACAACAAGTCTCGGTTAGGGAGAAAATACTACACTCTCGAAAAGGCAACTTTGCAAGCTCTCCAAAAGCTTTCATCTCTTGCAAGCTTGCAAGCTTCCACTTTACGATACAAGTCGAGACACTACTCTCCCCGGAATTATTCTGGTCTCAACACCTTTCTTTGCTTCCTCCCCAAATCAACCCTTCTCCTCCACTTTGTGGCCAAAGCAAGTCTGGAACGGCCATTTCTTGGTTTAGGCCGGACTTGTATAGATTGATCTCTCGAATCTATAAAGTGCTCACGTGCAGCACATTTGTTTAGGGTTTGAACCAGTTTCTCACTCACCTACCGAATTTACCGAAATCGGCGGAAACGATTTTTACCCATAAACAATTGGCGACCACAGCGGGAGGATTGATCTATCAGCTACAATGTCAGACTGTCGATCTCGTTCTTCGACCCAGATGTCAAGATGGTAGGGGAAGGCGACTCAATCCGACTCAACAACTACCAGACGACCCGGGTTACTAGTTATAAAAACTACACAAGAAACTGGGACTTCTGAAGATACTACTACTCGATCCGACTCAACTACCAGAACGACCCATTTGATTGAAAAAACTACACGAAAAACTGGAGACTCGCCGAAGATGCTATCGGCGATTGGGGACTTGCTGACGATGCTACCAGCAAAGCCGCCTTTTACATGGAGAGGGGCGTGTTCACAAAAACCTATGAAGTGAGTAAATTTAGACTGCATGAGATATACGATCTGTTTTTGGCTCTTGTAAACCGTCATACTACTGAGTATTGTGCCTATTGCTAGCACACACTTTCATAAAGCAATATTCCTTTCCCAAAACATAATCAGAGTCATATTATCAAAACCATTCATCCCAGAAATAATCCAATATCCTCAAAAGCTACCAGCTGTCTATCAAAACTGGTCAAACTTTGAACCAGACATCCGGTATATCTTTCAAAAAAAAAAAAAAAAGAACCTAAATGAAAGTTTAACAGAGAAACATTCAAGGAAAATCATCCAACAGAGGTCTGTTCTTCTTGGAGAAAGTCAACTTTGCATCTTCAAGAGCCGCTCTCTTCATAGTCAACATCTTGGAAAGCTTTTCGAGTTCTACCTCCTGTCGTTTTGCAATCTCCTCAATGGAAAGGCTTTCGATTCTGCATCTTTCAATTTTTGGATCTCGGCAAGGCCTTCGACAAACCACGAAGTGTTGAACTCCTTTTCTACGCACACGTCACGATGGTGCTCCCGAGTCGGCAATAACGTCTTCGAAACGGTGTGACCGGTCACCTCACGCATATCCTCGATGGAAGATAAAGCCTCTTCCACACGCTTAACCGGTAGCAAATCGACTAGTGACTTTCTTGGCTGTGGACATATGTCCGTACTTCTCCCAGTTACGGTGTACAACGCCTCGTGCTTAGCCGGCACGCTGAAGCCGCCAACCGGCCATGACCCTGGATAAGGGACCAAGTACGGGGGATCAAAAATGGCGCTGCACCTGGCCTCCACACTCATGAGAGGGGTTTTCTTCCATGTCTCGGCAGCAACCATGGAGAGAATCATCCACCGTTTGAACCACATCATGCGGAGCAATTTGGCTAACTCCCATCTCAAGTCACCGCGGTGCCACCAAAGCAAGTTTTCGTGTGGCTCTACCAGAATCGTCCTCGGAACCAGTTCCTCCTGCGAACTTGAGTCAGACATTTTTCAAAAGAATAAACAGAGAAGAAGAGAAAGAAAGAAAGCGTGACTCAACAGACCACTTCAGAAAAAACCCGTCTGCTGCGAGAGAATCACTCTCACTTGTCGAACTTTCTTCTTTCTCTGACTCATCACCGCTATGAGAAGGCTCAGTACTGCTGGAATTCTTTGAAGAAATTGCCGTCTCCGGCAGCGTGCAAGGGCGGCGAAAGCATTAACACTCCAGAAGCCACTGAGGAAGCGAGACACATGTTTTCTTGAGAAATTCACGTGTTTTGAGACAAACCAATGAAGAAGCGACACATACCTGGTTATTGGAAGAACTGAAGACCACGAGAGCTGCGGGAGGATCTCTTGGAAACAATCAGGAACCCGCCGGTACGATTCTTCGTTCTCAGTTCCTTGGCACAGGGACTTTTCCAGGAGTTGCTAGGCAACTTTAAGCTTGAGATCTCTGGCATTGGATACTTCTTCAAAACTGCTTGGGAAGGTTTACAACGAACGCGTTCTCCACCACGTTATTCACAAAATCTTGGATCATAATAAACTCGTCGCACCCGAACTCATTATGGCGAAGGTGGAAGGTGAAGTTACTCTTCCGGGTTGAAAGAAGGAAGGCGGATACCAATCAAGAACACTTTGGCATTAAGGCGACACGCCAATGAATCCTTAGGGATCACCCATTTGGTAAGCAAGAGCACCTTGATGAAACCCATGTGACAGCGACCGCGGTCGATATTATGCAGCGGCTATACGGAAAGACCCCCATGAAAGAAAGACGGCACTCTTGGACGTGCAACTTTGAATAAACAAGTTTTTCTAACGTTCAAATCGCCATCAGAAGACAAAGACATGGGCGGAGAGCAGAAGCAAAGTTTGTTTGAGTCACCGACCTATGGACCGGCTCCATGGGCGAAAACTGATTTCATACGACTTATCAAGAAGACTAATCAAGCTCACGCCAACTCTTGGGCCTTTGTTCACCCATCGAAGAGTCGGGAGAGCGCCCCAACTCGCGGGGAATCAGAAGGCATCGGTTTCGAACATACTTCTCAAAGTGCTCCCATAGCCAGACTTGCGGAAAAGCAACGTGCACATATGAATTCACTTTCATGAAACCATTCGAAACTCGCATGTTCGAAACTAGGTGATCCAGATGCACATACGAGGCAGGAATAACTTGCCAATGGGAAGAACTTCACCTTTTGCCAACTTCCACGGCAATCACTAAAGCTCTGGTCTTATCTCCTTCTTACCAGAACCGTCGTCAAAAATGTCTGAGACAACCGAGAGCCAAAATGCGCAACGTGAAGATCCAGCACCTGTTTAGGTTCAGCTCGTCAGGAAACCATTGAGATATCCATTGTTGTAAAGGCACTTTTCATCCTCTTTAGGACAGAATCCTTCGACTTAACCGGAGTCTTTCCAGGCGAAATCTTCAACTTCAGCGGCAAGGTCATCTCGCATTTCCCTCGCTTTCGAGATAATTGGATGTTAAGATTCCAGTCAGGAAGATTGAAGAGAGACCACACTCTCCAAGGAGAAAGTTATCTCCAGCCCATCTACATATGATCGTATGGGTGTCCGAACACCATCTGGAGATGAAAGCAACCAAGCCCGGGATATCCTTCCTAATGCGGGAGTTCCTTGAAGCTCATTATTATCAATAATCTGCGCTCAAGTCAATTGGTATTTATATGCTCCTTACTCTGCTGAACTCAACCCATCTATCAAAAACGCAATGGGCTTTGGCATCCTGAAATCAATGTTGGAAGAGGAATATACCCCTTTATGAAGACAGGGAACCGTATGGTGTTCTGTTAGGGCGAACCGAACGTGTCTTCTTTTCATCTTCACCAGGTTAACAAAATTGGCACGAAACACGGGTGATTTTTTTAAAGCGGCAGAGGCAAGTTTTTGGCGAAGAATTCATCATCCGTGTTCGGTTTGGAACTATGGACATCCTTCGATGAGGCGGATTCTGTTCAGGTAACACCTTGTCGTATTTCTTCATAACAACTTAGTAATAAGATATCTGCACACGAAAAAAAAAAAAAAAAAAACAAACAAAATTATTTCCCTGACATATAACCGCGCCCAACAAAGGATAACCGGGAATACAAAAAAAAAAGGGAAGAGGGCGTATTCTTTACTGGCTCGAAACTGCACGCAGATATTTTCTTCAGGGTTCAAAATTACATCAGCGATTTTATCTGACTCAAATCGTCCTAGTATCATTCTTGGGTCAAAGTATATATAGACATTCTCTACGGGTTCAAAATACACACGCAGTATTTTCTTCAGGGTTCAAAAATACACACGCGAGTATTTTCTTCAGGTTTCAAATTATATCACGCAGTATTTTATACGAGCTCAAGTGCGTCAACGGTATCATTCTTCGGGTTCAAAATTATATACGGAGCATTCTCTCCAGGTTCAAAAATACACACCGATATTTTCTTGAGGTTCAAAAATACACACGCGATATTTTCTTTAGGTTTCAAATTATATACGCAGTATTTATACGAGCTCAAGTGCGTACGCAGTATCATTCTTCGGGTTCAAAATTATATATGGAGCATTTTCCTACGGGTTCAAAGCTGCCTTGTGATGTTTCTTTCGAGACCGAAAAAATTCATGCAATATTTCCTGCGGGTTCTAAGTCATATAAACATATATACAACATTCTTCTTCGGGATTCACACAGTGTTCTCTCGGGTTCAGAACTGCACACGTGATATTTTCTTGGGGTTCAAAATTATACACAATATTTCATACGGGCTCAAATTAAACTGCGGTATCCTTCTTAGGTTCAAAATTGTATATGGAGCACTTTCTACGGGTTCGAATAATATATAGAGTATTTCCCATAGTTGCATACATACAATATTTTCTATAAGAGATACGCTAAGAAATTATATGTGCAATATCATTGCAAGGATTATAAAGAAACGCCTACTCTTAGGGTTTGCACCCTACATGAAAAGGAAACAAAGAAATGTTTGGAAGACATGCAGAGGCCGGTTTTCTTTGTGACTCTGTAGCTAGTAGGAAAGGATGAAAGGAATAAGGTGCAAGATGAGAGAAAGGGATTTTATATATATATAGCGTGAAGATTCTGAAATAGGGGAAGGATTTCCCTTTAAAAATCGTGCGGACTCACAAGAACGCCCAACTTCCCAATCTTGCTTAAGTTCTTGTAGGTCCCCGACTAGCAGCTCAGTTTCCCTAAACTCGCGTCAACTTCCCAATGCCGCCCAAGTTGCGCCGGTCCCAACAGCCAGCGCACACTCGAGTTTCCCAACTCGCAACCACTTCCCAATGCCTTGAAGTTGCAAGCCCCACAATCACGGCAACTTCCAATGACCGCTCAAGTCCCCGCCGGCAAAGCACGCCGACTTCCCCACCTTGCGCCGGTCCCACCAGCTAGCACGCTCAGTTTCCTAAACTCGCGTCAACTTCTCAATGCCACTTGACTACCGTCTCTCTCAACGATAACTTCCCAATTGCGCCGGCCTCAGTTGTGCAAAGTACCGAGGCAAGGATTCCAAATCCTATTGATAAAAGTCGGACAAACCTCCTCAATTCTCTTTACGATTTGCTGCTGATAGTTTGTCACCATCTTATGCTTACCTCGCAATAAAGCTCCTACTCCAGGAGCTAAAGCGGACTTAATGTTGATGTTGGTTTTTTTTTTTTAAACAAAGGGTAAAATCGTAAAACCCCCAAATAACCTAATGTCACCCATTGACACATTTATTAGAACATTTAATGCGTGTGATGGGTAATTAATAGGGGTATTTTTTCAAATTAGGGTTACAACGAAGCGAAACCTAATTCCCCTCCGTGCCAATGGCAAAATCATACCAGACCACACCCTGGCAGGCTAGGCGCATCCTACTATGCCAATGGAAAACCATGCCGACCATACAAACGCGCCGAAGCATTACCAGCCATGCTAGCCGCACCTCCGTGCAATGGCAAATCATTGCCAGCCACACCTAGCCCAGCTAGACAGCGTCTACCTGCAATGGC
>JAJJWW010002920.1:0-69267 GCA_023531295.1 Papaver armeniacum | reverse complement strand
CCCCTATCAATCAAACCACGGAAATGATTAATTAACCACTTATTGTCTAATAATCAAGTTTAGTAATGATAATCCAAGATTAGTGTAGATAATCAAGATTAATTTTAGATAATTAATTTTCCACTATTATAGAATCAAAAATCGAGATGTTTAGAGTTATAAGAAAAAAAAATTTGAGGGAGAAGAAAAAAAGCTTTTGTGATATTTGTGAAACCTAGATTTTGATTCACTCCACCAAAATGAGTGATTCCGTGGCAAATTTGAGATGGGTGAATCTCTATCGATAGACAAAACAAATCACTACATACCTCTTGATGGAGATCCTGATTATGGAGTATTTTCTAGATGAGTAGAGATGTTTTAGACCAAAGTGAAGGTCAATCTCAACCTAATTGAAGAAGTTAGCCAACAAAGTGAAGAACCCGGCCTTGGAAATGACCCAGGTATACTTCTAAATTAGTTCCCGTTAGGTTTTTGTTGATCAAAATTATGTAAAGTGCAGTAAAAAGATCAAATTTTTCAAAATTTGAGGAAGAACATACGGTTGACTTTAAGCTGAATTTACCGCAGTAACATCACGATTCTGATTCTAAGAAATTTCAAATACCAGTGTCCTGGTTCAATTAGGAAAACACGAAGTCGTATACCGATTCTGGTCGGTTAATTGTTGGATTACAAACGTGTACCTAAATTACCGGTTGATAAGCTGTATGCAGTGGTTACCAGCCGTCGATTATCTTTGTATGTAAGTATTTAGTGCGTACTTACGGTTTACTAATGTATAAATCAGTCTCAGCTAAACACTCATATTACGGTTGTATTAGTGTGGAAGTTACCAACGTAACTATTTACCGCGGTTTGTTTATTCTCTTTGTTTACCAACAGTATATTCATATTTTTTTTGGTTTTATTGCCATCGTTTAGACTAATGTTGGTATGTTTTGTCGGTCGTTGATGTACCTCCTATAATGGATGACCAACCTTTAGCAAATGAACTTCTCACCAAAGATTCTAGCTCTCACTATTTACAGAAACATGGAAGGAAAGATGATGCAAGAAGTGGGCTAGAGAGCGAGAAGAGTTGATTATGTGTATCATAGTTTGTAATGGTACCACTAGTGATAGTGCCTTTCAAATGGTTTGCGGAGTGTAATGGACAACATAGAAGTCACGAAAAAGGATACCTTGCAAGTAGCAAAGAAAAGAGGAAGAATACTACTTTCACTAAAGACCACGATGCCCCTTCAAGCTTCAATTCAAGCTGACGCGGCAAATAGGTGGTTTTGGAGAAAGTTGTGTAGCGATAGTCATAACCACCTATCACGGGAGAGTTTGCTATACATTCTTATCTTTGGACGCCTTACCGAAGAAGAGAAGATTGTAGAATCAACGACACAAATTGCGTATGAAGCTCATTTCGATATCCTTGCTCATAAAGGAAAGAAACCCACAAAATGCTTCTACTTTGGATACCATCTACAATGCAAGAAAAAAGTTGAGAGGCTGAAATGGGAACAAAGGAGCGAAATGCAACGATTAAAATTTAGGGGAGTTGCATAATTACTCGGTTTCCACGATGATGGCGAAAGGGCGAATAAGACATCTTTATTGGCTAATCTCGAGTTTGTGAAGTTGCACGGTGCTCTCATCAAGTGCTTCAATGGATTGCACATGAAAACCAACAAGTTTGAGATCTTAGTTGTTGAACATTGTCGGACAAGCTTCTACCAATGCTCCTTTTAGTGTTGGTTTTGCTTTTGAAAGATGAGCTCGAGAAGGCTATGTGTGGGCACTAGAACAAGTGAGGTTATTCACGTTAAGAGGGGATATACTCAAGGTGATTATTGCAGGCAAGGGAGCAAGCTTTGTTGAATGCAATAAGGAGGGTTTTCACGGAAGCTCATAACCTTCTTTGCACATTCCATTTGTGGAAAAGTATTGAAACTAAGTGCACTATGCCTTGTCAGTCAACCTGAAAAGCGAAATGGATAGAATCGAGACACCTACTAGTTACATAAACAGAAGAGCTAAAGAGAAATTTAAGAAGCGATGACAAGTTGAGGCGGAACTAAAATGGGAAAGTTTCAAAGCGGGTGGAGGCCTTGACCTATTCTATCACCGTGGATGAATATGAAGATAGAGCTCGTATGTTAGTGGCTCATTGGAAAAGTGGTTATCCAAGTGTTGTAGAAGTATTTGTTTGATAATTGGTTGGATCCTCACAAAGAAAGTTCGTATCGGGCGTTCACCCTATTCCAACATAGGCACTATGACAACCAAGCTGAAATGCAAGTAGATCATCTCACAACAAGCTGAAGAAGAAACTTCATAGTTGTAATGGTGGGTTAGTTCGTTATTTGAAGCCATGCATTCGTGTGTTCCTCAGTGATCACACGATAGAGTTCTGGAGTCTTTTTGAAAAAGCTGAACTAAACAACACACTAAATGGTTGGACAATGGAGTGGCTAAGGGAATTACACATCAAGTTTCGCACAAAGCAATTAGAAGATAATGTATGAAGTACAACATTATGAATTGGGGATTATGAAGAAGAGTGTGTTTGTCAAACATGACAAGTTTGGGACTCCCCATGTCGGCATGTTATAGCCACATATCAAGAACAAAGTGATCCGATTCAAGATATTGATCCCTTTTGGCAACAATTAACATTAGTGAAACAATTTTTGATCCACAATTTGGAGGAGCGTTTGAATACAAGATTGGAAAAGCTCTAGCGAGAATATACTACCACTAAGCCAAGGCCAAAAGGCAAATATGGTTGAGTAACTTGAGAGAGATTTAGTATATCCATGATTTAGGTATGACATCAAGGACACCACAAGGGGAAGGGGTAAGGGAGGCCTCCTACCAAAAAAGAATGCGTAGAAATAAAACCAAGAGGAAGTGGCGGGAAGAATCAAAGAAAAGAGATCCTTGTGGTTATGAATGGTTGAGAGAAGGAATATAGAGCGGAGGATGAGATGGAAGAGGATGATGTTCAAGGTGAAACAAGCGAGAAAAGAGGTCAAGCGGATAAAGGAGAACCAAGTTGTCGAAATGTTACAACAAAAATGTATCGAGCTTCCTAGTCAAGAAAGTGCAACAAGCAAAATTGATGTTAAAGGAAAAGGTCAGGTATTTACACTCTAAGCAACAAGAAGAAGCAAAGTTGTTTGTTCGAAAGAAATGGTACGTAAAGAAAGTGGAAAAAAAGATGATGGAGTTAAAGGTCAAGGTTCCAATGTCGGAATCGAGGGTTTCCTCCCAAGATAATTCAATAAAGACTTATTAGTAAAGTTGGTGTTAAACAATTAGCAAAGGAACAATGGAAAGAATCTGAGTGGTTGAAAATAAGAATGAGAAGGAGACGATTCATCTTAAAGGAGTGCCTAAACCACCACCTAGAGGCGCTAATAGATGCGATATATTGCGGAACCATTACATTCTCTATGAATATTACTAACTCATTTTTCCCGACTATAATGCATTGGTTATATCAAGAGCTACGGAGGATGTTCATGGTGATGGGAATTGTAGTTACTGCGTCTTCGTAGATCGACTTGGACCATTTGAAGGCTGATAGGGTGGGATTGTGACCAGAGTTACTTACGTGAAGGCAAAAATGCTTAATGGAACTACGTGGTTACGCGACTTCTATAAGCCGATGATGAGAGTTGAAAAGCAGAAACCGATGAGGTGTTAAATGAGAGCTTCAAGGAAATGGAAAGGCGGTTAACGATAATATATGTTTGACAAGCCAATATTGGATGCGCGTACCTATATGTGGCCAACTACTAGTAACGCATTCAATTGCGTCATTCATTTAACTCTCCGGAGACATGAGCACTACATTTGCACCAACAAGAATACGTTTGGCGAAGACTTGTCAATAAAAAAAACTGTTGTCATGGGAGCACGTGGAGGAAATCATTACATCGACCTCAGTTGCATGAAGGAAGTCCATTACCTCCATTGTGGAGGGAATTTGAGTTAATGACAGTGAACTCCCCAAGACTTGGTGCAATACGATTTGAAAAGATTGAATTATGGAGAGGCCATAATGTTGTCTATGCCTAAGCAATTCATAGTTATGACCGAGTGATGAAGGGATGCTTAAATGTTTTCAAGTCTTGAATGAAGCCCATTTTATAATTTGTATTTTGGTATTTTGACTAAATGTGATATTGAGGAGGTGTAACTTCTATTGGGGAGGACAGCATATATATATATATAACAATTTGGTTTTTTTATTATCTAACGGATCTATTTTTGAAAATAAACTGCGTTAAAGGTTTCAGCGGCTATATTTTCAAATCAACCAATGACAAATCGATGGATAAAACTCATAAAACCCAAGAAATAAATAAGATATCTTGATTGTGTATTGAAATTGTGGCTTCAAGCGTAGACTACATAATTGATGACGATCAGATTACGGTTTGTAAGTATTGACAACTTACCAGTCAAGTATCTGCGCACTCGAAGTACATACCCAGTTACGATTCCATGGCAAGCACAATTACACACGTAACTCTTGCAAAATTGAATTATACGAATTCAGGTTCTTTATAGTTACTAGTTACTAGTAGTAAAGCTGCGCTCTCTAAATTTGGAAGTTTACAGAACAATTTCGCGGTTTGTAACTTTGCTTGATTACAAGTAAGGTGTGATCCGGTTGTTAATGATTTGCGTGATCAACGGTGTCTGAGTATACGGTTTATAAGTCCTCCGTTGTTACCAACACGTAAGTATGAGCTCTCTATTTGGGAGTTGCGGAGGCAATATACGGTTTGTAACCTTGCTCGATTACAAGCCAAGTAACTACATACGGTTTGTTAAAGATTTGCGTGATCAACCGTATCTAGTGTATGCGGTTTCTAAGTCTCCGTTTGTTACCAACCGTAAGTATGAGCTCTCTATTTAGGAGTTCTGAGCAATATACGGTTTGTAACCTTGCTCAATCCATAGCGTATCACTTAACATACGGTTTGTTAAAACCTTCGTGATCAGTAGTGTCTAATTGTCACGGTTCCTAAAGTCTCAGTTTATTTACCAACCGTAACACATATAATAACTTCAAAAAAACTCAATTTTAATTCATTCCTAGTAACTAACCACACGGTGATAACATAAGTAATTCATTCCAAGTAATTAATGCTAAATCCATAACTACACGATTCACTAGCTAGTGTTTGTGATAATATCCATCTGCTAAAACTAACCACACAATCGGATTAGTTCTTGTTAATATCCATAAACTAAAAACAACCACACAAAGCTAAGAAATAACATGTTTGTGATAATAACTTCCTGCTATTAAATGTCACATAACCATAATTAACCACGAGGCACCACGAGCTCTTTTGTTAGTGGTACCACCACCACGCAGTCGCGAGGACCATCACTCGGCGACCAAGGGACCACGACCACCGCGACCACGACCACCTCTTTGGCTAGTACCCACACCATCGTCTCTTGCGCTGTTGGATGGCAATGAATATGGCTAGTACCGCTGCCTCAATGGACTTTACGCCCCTCTTTAAACATCTTTCTTCGGTGACCAACCCTCGTACAATTCTTTCTGGTTGGATCATGCATGTTCCATTTGGCTGGCTCTTGTAAGGTCCTTTGTTGAGGAGCGTTAATCACACCATTAGCACGGATGCATGAAGTCATGCTATTTGCCAGCTCATTGTCCTCGCTCTTTCTATTAACACATTAAAAGAGTCTTAGAGAGATTATTCCATAGCAGAAGAAATATAGATTAGAACTAAATTCCAAGTCATGAGGATAACAAAGATTACATCTGATCATGAAATATAGTTTCCTCCAAGTCATACCAAATAGTCCCTTTGTCTCTTCTGCTCTCCTCGGCAGCCTTCCTTTTTCTATTGCCTTTTGAATAAGTGGTTGGGCCTCCAGGATCATTATTAATCACATGTGGATGACCAAAATGATAATACCATTCTATGTAATCATCAACGGCTTCTTTCGTGTTGGTTGCAAGCCGTTGCCTCTCCAGCTTGGAGTTGGTATTCGTTGATGGCGGTTGTTCAAACATCAATCGTCGGAGTTGGGCGGTAGTTGAGTACAATGGTGGGGCCTCTTGTCGGATCCATCCTTGGATAATTTGAAGTTTTCCTAACGACCTTTTCTTGAATATGAGCAATTTGGCGTAGAGTTCGGCAGGATTGGTCATAACATAACCCTGTGGCATGATACAATGGTCCGTTGTAGCACGAGGTATGTGGAAGCGGCGAATGCATCAACTCCATTTGAATCCTCAAATGAGGGTCAAGATAACATCTTCAACGTGATGAAAGCATCTATTTCCTCCCTCACTTGAATGAGCCTCTTTTCTTTGTTCCTTTTTGTCACGGTGAACATAAACTTCTTTCCTGTGGGTCTATCATCATCTTACTTCCCATTCGGTAGGAGGTCTCAAGCTCGGAAAGTGGTCATACACCAAACGCTAGAAAAATATAAAACAATTTAAGCAATTGGGACATGAATACAAAAAGATAAATATAACAAACCAATCATAAAATAAAAAAATGAGTAAAATGTAACCAAACTTACCGTTAGAAGGCGCAACATTCCGGCAATTTTGGTGGCTCCGACCCTCGAGGCCTTTCTTAGACTTTCAAGTAGATACTGCAGGCGTGGCGGTGCCCCACGAATACTCTACGGTATTGTTCAAATCCTTGACAATTGTAGGTAATGGACATTCACCCTATTTCTAGAGTTATCGGGCATGAATACTGGTCCCAATAGAATACAACAAATATCTTGTGTGGTGTACGCTAGCCCTTGTGTCGTCTATCACCTCGCCTGCCAATTGTAGCTTTTGAGGGGTGTCTCCAAACTTCGTCCTCAAATTTTTCAACAACGTGACTTCTTTACCTTGTTAATCTTGTTTGGTTAGAAAGTCACAACACCGAGCCAACATAAACTCCATCTCGGTCTCGTCTTTTACCCCACCCAAGTGTTTCTTCAACAAGATTTGTAGAGATCAGTCCAAGACATGTTGTTATCAAAACCTTCATATCTGATTTTTCCTTCAATTGCCAAGTCAGAAATTTGCTTCACATGCGTCGATATTGTGTCATCTCTCCAAATGGGAGATGAAAAGTATAGTTTTCTGGCCAATATCGTTCCACAGAAGCGGATACGGTCGTACTATCATACTCAATTGGGTATTCAAAATTCCCGAGGCCCTAATCTGAACTTGACACTAGACTACGAACATCACCACATTCTTCGCCTAATATCAATGACTAGCTCTTTGATGCTTGACCAATTTGATGCCCTGCCATGATCCTTAAAAATATTTTATTAAGCGAGATTAATGAGGATGTGCATAAAAACAAAAAAAAACAAAAAACAAACAAAAAAAAAAAAAAAAAAAGCGAAATAACTTAAAAACAAAACAATGTGTTAAGAGAAGCATACCTAGTTTCATGGACTTTTGAAGCCCGAGGAATTGGTATAACCAAATAAGATTGATGACTTATCACGGTGCCTCACCCAGGTCTTTTATTCTTCTTCCTTGGCAACCACGGAGTCTTTCCTTTAGGAATATGCAACCCTTTTGAGTGCGGGTTCCTTTCTCGGCTTCTTTTCTTTCCTTGGTTTAGATTTGGAGGCTTGGAGTTATGCTTCACAACAATTTCTTTCCCCCTTGTTTTGTACTCCTTCTTCATCATTTGCTTCCTCTTCCTCATCTTCGTCATTTGGTTCCTCTTCCCTCATCTTCCATTATCTTCTTCCTCTTCCTCTTCCTCATCTTCACCATTTCCTTCTTAACATCCTCCTCTTTCTTAGCCATTCCTTCTTCATCCTCCTCCTTCTTCCTCTTCATTATCATCATCTTCTTCCGGGTTCTTTTTCAACTCTACCTCTTCCAATTTCTTGATCATTAGGTTCAGCTCCTTCTAATTCAACACGAGTTACCCACGAGATGGTTCTCTAAGCCTAATCTCAAATTGATTCTTCTTACTTCCTCGCATTCTTGTTGACACCTCTATGATCTACCTAATGCTTGTCACTCATGAGAGTAGGTGTGTGATCAATCGGAGTTAAGTTATTCCCTCTCTTTTTCTTCACCCTATCGGGATTCCTACACAAGTAATAATTTGAATGAATTCCTAAAGGGTTGAACAAACAAATACAACAAACAAACCAAAAAAATGTGACCAAGCCATATACGGTTTGTAACTTTACAACTGCGTTTCAAGCCGTATCAAGGATACGGTTCAGTAAAAAAACAATTAAAGCAAAGCTAGTATAAAGAATGGGTTGGTAACTTTCTTATCGTTATAAACCATTGCCAATACTTGACAAAAAATTTCAAACACGAGGACAATATACGGTTGCAAATGTACATTCACGAGTAGTCAACTAGTACCACGGTTGGTAACTCTTATCGTTATCAACCAGTAACAATACTTGACACAAGGTTTTCAAAGACAAGATATTATCTGATTTACAAATGCATTCCATTATGAACCGTACATAATACCACGGTTGGTAACTAGCAAAAATAGGCATGCGTAAGCAAAAAAATTAACATGCGGAGAAACAATCGGTTGGTAATTCCATGTAAGTTATCAGCGAAGCGGATAAAAAGCTCGAGTCCTAAGAACATACGGTTGGTATTTCGTAATTTGAATTGTTACAAACCAGTATCACCATCAAAAGCATTACTACGGTTCATATTGGAACAAATTGCAATAGTAACTAATAAAAACCGAGGATATGGAAACTTGATTTTTCACTAAAACCTAATTTTTGATAGAAGTTGAAATTAAAGCGAAGATATTAAACTAAACCTAAATGGGTTCCCAAAACATACCTCATGTATGTCATTTGATGATTTCTCGGTGGAGGGGTTTGAAGTTGGGATTGATGTTCTTACACCCTAATGGAACATTTGCTCGATTAGAATCCGCTACAATCTTAGTCGCTTTCTTCTTCTTAAGTCATCTATAATGTAGACTTCAATCGACGATTATCAATTTTGCGAATAACGTAGGTGTCGAAGGCGATGAATTTTCAAACTTTAATGGAGGTGGTGTTTACGGTTACAATGGGAGTGGAAGATGAAACAAAAAAAAAGCTGATTTTGATTCTCATCCTAATTAGGTTTATATGATGGAGAGACAATTTAGTCTTTTCAATCAAAAGAATAAGGGTAAATTAGACCATTTCGGTGAAAAGGGTAATTTAGTAAAACTACACCCCCTATAGACACCCCCTAACCAGCCAAAGGGACATTGTTTATCACATCATGCAAAGCCCCTCTACCGCAAATTCCTCCCGCCCTTTACCAGGGATTGTTTCAGTAACCATAGTCCATTTGATTTTGGTCAATATAGTTTTACTAAAATTCTAAGTTTGACCTTCTTTATTATTATTCATAGCCCATAAACTAGGCTAGCAAACCAGTTGAATAAGTGAGAGAGTGAGTTGAAATCCCAGTGACTCGGTGGATCACTAAAAAACGTTTTAGGTTTTTTTTTTTTTTTTTTTTTTTTAAACGACAGTTTATATACATGAGCAAATTTTTTTTTAAATCTCACAACCCTAGTTGTTACCAGATATAAATTTTATATAATATTATTTAGTATTTGTTATTTAAATAGAATAAAATTCATCAAGTTCTCTGTCTACACCACCTGAAACCCTAGAAAGATCAATTGGAAACCGACTGGAAGATCATGTTGGTACTAGAAATTCTACTAGTTGATCATGTTTTAACCTTTAATCTTGTTTTAATCTTTTTGTTGACCTGACATAGGAACTTCACGAACCCTTTGTTGGTCGAGAATCCATTGAATTCTCGTAGACCAGACAAAGCCAGTGAGTTATCTTTTCCCTAACTCTAAGAACTCACGGACACTTTGATGGCCGAGAATTCATTAAATTCTCGTACACCGGATCCACAGTGAGTTTTCTTCTCCCACGAAATTGATAACCATTAAAACCTTACGGATACTATGGTGGTCGAGAATCCATTGAACTCTCGTACACCAAACCCACCGTGAATTGTCATTTCCTCTCACTTTGATAACCATTGAAAACTCATGGACCCTCACGGTGGTAGAGAATCCATTGAACTCTCGTACACTAGACCCACCGTGAATTTTCATTTCACACGACTTTGATAACAATTGAAAACTCACGGACCCTCCGGTGGTCGAGAATCCATGGAACTCTCATATACCAGACCCATCGTGAATTTTCATTTCCCCCGACTTTGATAGCCATTGAAACCTCATAGACCCTCTGGTGCTCTAGAATCCATCGAACTCATGTCCACTAGAGCCTCCATGAAGGATAAAATCCTAAAATATCACGTAGAACTAATAGAGAAACACATCCGAGATATAGAAATTTATATGTGACGGCTTCAAATGCAAAATATGCTTCACAGAAAAAATTAAAATTTGTTTGTAACATTTAAGATTCTTACTGTACTCTGAAAGTAATTAAATGAGTTCTAGTTTGAATTCAATTCCTAAGATAAAAACATAAAAATAATTAAACGAGTTCCTTCTTGCGCTTTTTCTTGTTTTTGTCTTGATTCTTCAACATAAAAACATAAAAATAACTAAACGGTCATGCTGGGGATGTCACTTGCTTCAACCACCATTTCTCCATTATGTTCTATATGAGTATCCTTTTTAGTACTCTCTTCATTGTCTTTATCACCATTCTCGTTGTCATACTCATAACTAGTGATCTCTTCATTATCCTTATCATCACCACTCTACGTCATCAACCTCATCACCTTTTTGCTTCATGACTATACTAATTCTCATCGTATTTATCCCTATCACTCTCTTCCATTGTATCGTTGTCCATCTCATCCGCAACTTCTTTACTTAGTGCTCAGATCACCCTTTCGAACTGAAGATGAGGCCAGTCTTGTCGTCCTTTTTGTAAACCTAATACAATAAGAGGGGAAATTGAATTCTATTTAATGTCACGTGTCTACTTAATATAAACATTAAATCAACATTTTCTTTCAGAATTAAAGTAACCTAAATAATCATATTTGCCACTAAATCAACATTTTCCTTGTGGAGTACTTAAATCCACAACATTCATTCAGTATATAAATTATAGTAATGATGATTCCTAGTATGCAAATCCTATGGAAGGTTTTATTGATTTTAATTCCTGGGAATATCCTAATACAAAAAAGTCAAATGGAAAGCAGTAGTGTGGTGGTATAGGAACATGGGACCACAACAAACTAGGGATGGTCATGGGGCGGGTATGCCAATCCCAGTCACTGCCCCGTTCGTAAAAAAAATACCCATACCCGCCCGTTACCCACATGAATTGGGGCGGGCGGGTATGGGGAATACCCGTTTGGGGCGGGTTTTCCATGGGTTACCCGTAACACAAGTTAATACATAAATTTATTTACAATCAAAACTTAAATATGAAGTAAACAAAAATAATAACATAAGAATAATGCATTCTAAAATTTTAAATTCAGAAATTCATCTTAAGGTGAACAAAAGAATCTTTAAGTGACTTTAAATGACTTCTTAGTTTTTCTACTTTGTCCTTTCGATACAAGAACGATCAAATAATGTGTCTTATCATAACAAAGAAAGCGAAAGTGATGAATATACAAGAACGATCAAGAATATTATAAATGTAAGAAAGCTCGACTAAGTGGTAGAAGTATAAAATTCGATATAAATTCTCGCATAAACGTCGAAACCCTTATAATATGGAAGCAATGGGCGGGTATGGGGCGAGGACCTTGAATCCCATCCCTGCCCCATCCCCAGTAGCTTAGGTTTCGGGTATTACCCATACCAGACCCCATCCCCATTTGTGCGGGTAAAACCCTACCCAAGCGAGGCGGGTACCCACGGCGATGGGTTTGGGTGGGGCAAATGGCCATCCATACAACAAACCAAGTGAATGGCAGGATTGGGAAGACTAACTTGGTGGCAGTGAAAGTGGATGCCAGACAAAATGTTGTATTAAGGACAATAATTTTTTTTACATGTTCCGTTGTATATGCTTATGGCGAAGAACCAAAAGCACAGCGAGTAAGTAATGAACGTAATGATAAAATGCGTTCATTGCTATAAAACCACTTGTAACAGTAAGTAATGGATAACCCTTTATGCCTTAATCTACTAATTAGTCGTTTCTTGGCTAACGAGAATCAGGCTTTCTTTACGGTACTTAGTAGTGATATATGACCTACAAGAGCTACTCCGAGGGTGTCTGAAGCTAAAGAAAGTTGAAGTCTTAACTATTAACCATGTGAAAAGCCACCTACAAGTGTTTGTTTTTACTTTTTCTTTAAATAAATATCAATCTGGCAAAGATGTTCAACTAGTGTACGTGATTCAGATGGTGTAACTGATACCACATTGCTAAAGAACATTCTAACTCAACAACAATTATAAATTTCCAGCATCACCAAAAAAATCGGAAAAAATTATATATGCTCCTGTTCTTTTGGGTTAAAAACAAATTAAACTAAATTATACATATGCCTTACATATATGTATCCGATTTAGACAATTTATCAAACAGCTATGCAGAATCCTAACACTAACACTCCAAAACTAAAAAACTTTCATAAAACCTATAAATTATAAATTCAACTAATGAACATAATCTCAAAAACAAATTTATTTACCTAAACATCGAAACCCTATTAATATGAATTCTTCTCAGTTGGGTTTCAATTTAAATTCTCAAAAATTTAGTAAATCTAACCTTAAATTATCTTGTGAAGTTGATTTGATTCTTTCTCCATTAGTTCGTCCCATGATAATTGTGTTGGCTGATTTTTCAACATATTTAGGGTTAATAGATAGAGGTTGTTCTCAGGCCAGGTTTAGAAGAAGAAGGACAAGGAGATTCGTGAATATGGGTATGGTTTAGAATTTAGTTTTAATAACTGAATCAACTTGGTTGGATCGGTTATATAACAACTCAACTTCGACTCGCCTCTTAGCCGATTCTGATTACGGTAACTCGGTATAGGCTATGATATGGGCTGTGGTTAATAAAACGGAAAATATTGCGGGTTATGGTTAAAGTGGGCTATGGTTAATAAAAGTGTGGGCTATATTTAAGAGAACCCTTCCAGTTTTTTTTTTTTTTTTTTTTTGAAAAGGAAGGATATATTAAAGGAAAAAAATATTTATAAAATATGTACAAAAGTGCAAAGCACCAAAGCTATGAAAGCTATGAAGAGCAAAAGAAACTACATGATCATAATATCCTCCCAATGTTGAAGAACTTGGTTCATTGTAAAGTTCTTGAAAATCTCTGTCGAACTACTCCAAAAGCAAATGTCCATCTTAACATCATATTCCAATTCAACTTTTGATTTTGGTATACCCCCGTGTACTCTTTTGTTACGTTCATTCCAAAGGTGCCAGCAAATAGCATAAGGCATTAACTGCCATATCAGTTTAACCTTGTCCGAACATCTGTCAATTCTCCAGCTTTGCAACAAGGTTTGAAAGCTATACGGCATTACCCAATCCACACGAGCTGCAGAGATAAAGTAATCCCGAGAGATGTTTAGCCCAGTTGCAATGAATAAGCAGGTGCTCCAAAGTCTCCACTTCTATATTACAGATTAGAAATAAGTTAGATTGGATGTCAACCCTCCTGTGTTGCAGCATGCTTCTTGTTGGTAGAGAATCGTGAAGAGAAGCCCAAAATATGAAATTAACTTTGGGTGGTACAAATTTGCATGATACAAACTTATACCCATCCCAATCTGGTTCATCTGTTAATATCTTATATATAGCTTTAGCTGAGCAGTCGCCATCGAAGTATCGACTTCACCACGAATTAGAGCTATATTACGGATATCAAATCTCAAGCTCCAACAAATCTATCCTCTCTGCCGGTCCCAACTCTCTTGAAGCTGAAATCTCCATCCCTCTTCAAAGATCATTGATACTTGTATCAAATTTTTGCTTGCTAATCTTGTAGAGTCTAGGATACTTATTTTTGAAAATATTACTTTCATTCCATCTGTCATGCCAAAACGTATTGAATTGCCTCCTTTTAGTTGTATAGACGCAACCTCATAAAAAACATCTTTATTTTTTAAGATATCGAACCACAAGCTCTTGCCAATCGAATCATTAACTTGTAAAGGCGGCATACAATTTTCCTCGACTTTTGTTTTTCACGGACTATTCTTCTCCACAACGCCGTTTTTCTTTGCGGTATCTCACATGCCACCTAGCTAACAAGCTTTGTTAACAATCCTAAGCCTCCTAATAACCAATCCTCCCTTTTTCCTTGTTTTGCAAACACCTGTCCATGAAACCCAACTCATCTTCCTCCTCTCATCATCTTCTCCCCACAAGAACTTCCTCATAATTGTGTTCAACCTCTTTTCTACCGAAGCAGGCATAACATGCAACGACATAAAGTAAACTGCCAAGCTTTCAAGAGAACTCCTAATCAATACAATCCTGCCGACTTTGTTCAAATATTTGCGTTTCCGAGGTGCCAACTTTTTTTGCATGCGTCTGAATAATAATCTCCCAAATTAACGTGCTTCTTGACTAGCTCCGATAGGCATTCCTAAGTAAGTAATCGGAAGCAACTCGACCTTACATCCAGTTCTGAAGCCAACGAGTGTCACGAGATCATCTCTGCTCCTATCACTGATCATCGAGCTTTTCTTTAAATTTAACTTGAGACCGAGTTAGAACTTCAAACAATAAAAGAACAATAAGCGGTCTCCTTACCTCAACTTACGAAGCATCCAAAAAATAACCAGTGTCATCTGCGAGCCGTAAATGAGACACCATCTGTACCACCCTCCATAACTTGAAATCCACTGATTCTATTGCCCATACGAGCATCATTTAACGAGAATAGACAACACTTCAACCACTAAGATGAAAAGAAAGGGTGATAATGGGTCGCCCTGTCGAATTCCTTTTGTTGGTTTGATCAAATTAGTTGCTTCACCATTAACCAGAATCGAAAATTGTGCACCAGTCACACACCACTTCATCCATTGAATCCATTTATCTCCAAAGCCATTTTTCTTTAAAATAGAAAACAAAGAAGGCCAACTCACATTGTCGAAAGCTTTCTGCATGTCTATCTTACACATAATCTCCGGTTTCCTTTGTCTCAGTCTACTGTCAATGCACTCATTGGCGATTAAGATACCATCAAGAATCTGCTTATTCTTAACAAAGGCTCCTTGTGCGCTTGAGACTAAAACCGGCATTACCACCTTAAGCCTTTCAGCCAACAGTTTAGCTATAATTTTGTAAAAACTACTAATTAAGCTTAATGGCCGAAAATCTTTGACAGTAGAAGAATCCCCCTTCTTTGGTATCAGCTTTAAGAAAGAAGTATTTAGCCTCCAATCCAATCTCCCTTTACTAAAGAATTCATTCACAGCAGCCATGATGTCACCTTTCAGAATATTCCAACACACTTTGTAAAACTCTAAGTTGTATCCGTCAGGGCCTGGAGCCTTGTTAGCTCCACACAACTTAATTACCTTAAGAATCTGCTCCTCCTCAAACTCTCTTTCTAGCCACTGTTGTTGAATGTTATCAATCCTCCTGAAATTCAAGTTATCAAAAGTAGGAGAAAGTGAAGTCCTGGCAGTAAATAGTTCAGTATAAAATTGATGAATTTCTGCTTTAATGGCATCCTGATTAAATACATCCACTCCATTGATCTCAAGTTTAGTAATGCAATTTCTCCTCCTCTTACCATTAGCAATAGTATGAAAATACCGTGTATTTTTATCACCATCTTTAAAACCTTTTACCTTTGCTCTCTGATAAGCCATCCTTGCCCTTGTGATCTTAACATCATTAAGCTTCTTCAATAAAACCGCTCTTTCCTCACGCTTGCAAAGTAGATAAAGCGCACTCTCCTCTGCAATATTAAGAACTTTGATCTTGAACTTTGATCTTCTCGGTCAATTCTTCCTCGGTTTTCTTTACATTCCCAAAAGTTATTTTGCTCCAATTCTTAATAAAATACTTCAAATTTTGCAATTTCCTAAAAAGAACAAAGCACGGGGCTCCGGTATAATCTAAAGAGTTCCACCAAACCTCAACTCGACTTAACAAAGTCCGGATGCTCCAGCCAATGAGTTTCAATCTTGAAGCTTGAATTATTCCTTATAGAAGAAGTTAAATCCAATAGCAGAGCATTGTGATCAGAGATTGTTCTTACCAAAACCGTTTGTGTAGCATTACTAACACGTGAATCAAACGAAGTACAGACCAGAACCCTGTCAAGTCTACACAATAAAGGGTCTTCATGTTTGTTGCTACAAGTATAAGACCCCCCCATGTAATGGTAAATCTATCAGTTCTTGCTCCGAGACAAAGTTATTAAGAAAATTCATATTCCTTAAGTCACCACCGGGCTTATTCCTTTCGACATCACATCAGCAGAATTAACATCACCAACAAAACACCATGCTTCATTAGACCATGCTCTAATTTCTTTCAGGTCATTCCAAAAGAGTTCTCTCATGTTAAAATCACAAGGAGAATAAACATTGGTCAAAATAAATTTAAAACCAGTGTCTCTAAATCTAAAGAGGCATGAGATTGAGTTATATCTCATTCTCTTATCCAGCAGCTCTAACTTAGTATTATCCCATATAGTAATGAGACATCCATTGTTCCCAACATTTCCTTGTGAAGGAAGAAACTCCATTCCAAAATGCGAGGTCGAACCACAATTGTCGACAAACCAAAAAGAAGGCGCGGGCATCTTAGTTTCTTGTAGTGCACAAATTAAACATCTATGTGTCTGCTATCAAGTCTTTGACCGCTATTTGTTTATCATAAGCGTTCAATCCCTAATATTCCAGGGATATTATTTTATTTCCCATCAGACCTAACCATCTCCCCTGAATTAACTTCCTCCAACTCCTCCTCCTTTTCGTTTGAAGAATTTGAGTTATAGGAATCGCAAGCTGTCTTGCACTTTCCTCCCATCGAGCAATTGCCTTATACTGTCTCTATATTTAAAAAGAATTTCCTCAATAACTTCCTTGGCTTGCTTCTCATCCTTTGAATTTAGGCCCCCAATCTAGCACATAACTCAAAGACCAACTTTGAGGTAGAAAAGACCACCTCATTCGAATCAATATTTGTGCCACTGAATTTCTCCAAAGTTGAATCACAATTTTGTCCTCCATCACCTTAAAAAGTTGTATATGTTCAGCTTCCATTTGCTTGAGTAGGAGGCTAGCACAGCTCGATTGGGAAGCCAGCACCGTCTCATCTTCCACCTGTTCATGACTATTATGCAAAACCATATGAAGGTCGTCAGGAAGTCCTGAGGATGAAAACCTTCGTTTTGCACTCAAGTCAAAAGCCAAATCATTAAGCTGCAGGAAACAATGGGTACCTCTCCTACTCGGTCCATCGTTTCCAACGGCTAATGAGTTCACTATCAGTTGAAGCTAGAGAATTACTTTGTAAGGTAGGAACACCACTTTTACATTGTACTCCAATAGATTCAATTGCCAAAATGTTGTCCAATTAATTCCGAGTCTAGTTGATGTGGGAACTTCACCTTCACATCCTCTATCAATCAGAGCATGAAATTTATTGACCGTAGTGACAATCCTATTTTGAGAACAACTTATCCCACCACCATTATTCTCAAAAGTAGATTTGTCAACCACACTCACAGTATCCTTACTGCATTCACCAGCAGCCAAAGAACCATGATTAAGAAAAGGCTTACCACCTCCCAGGTTATCGCTCTAAAAGAAGGGGAAAATATCGTTTGGTCCTTTTTGGGTGGGCCCATGTCCGTTTGGTCCTTTGGTCGAAACGCCTTCTCGTTTGGTCCATAATTATTTAAAAATATTTAAATAGACAAAAATACCCTTCAGTGTTAATTTTTTGTAAGAGAATTTTCGTGCAAGCAAAACAGACTTCATTCTCATGAATGAAGTCCATGCAAAAATTCAAAAGAAAGCGGATTTCATTCCCGGAATGAAGTCCATACAAAATCCAAAAACGGATCATTCCCAGGAATGAAGTCCATACTACAAAAGCTAATAAAATGCGACTTCATTCCCGGGAATGAAGTCCATATAAAACATATACAACATGGACTTCATTCACTGGAATGAAGTGCATATAAAAAGCTAACAAAAACAGATATCATTCCCAGAATGAAGTCTATATAAAACATATACAAACATACTTCATTTACGGAATGAAGTCCATATAAAAACCTAAAAATGGACTTCATTCCGTAAAGTGAAGTCATATAAAACATATACAAACATACTTCATTTTAGGAATGAATTCCATATAAAAACATGAAAAAATGTACTTCATTCCCCGGAATGAAGTGCATATAAAAAGCTCTAAAAACGTGCACTTCATTTTCGAATGAAGTCCATATAAACATCAACATCTTCATCTTCATCTTCAACAACAACATCTTCTTAGACGCCTTCAACACTAGCGACAACATAAATCGATTTCTAGATACTCAAAAACATCAAGATCTTATACATCAAGAAACAAGATCTTCGGTCTTTAATCTCAACCACGATTCATTTCTTCAGAGTAAAGCGTGTTCGAGATCTTCTTCATCAACTATGCAGCCAGATGAACTCGGTCGTCGTTATCAACAACCGCAACAGCGAAGAAGAACATGAGTTCAACAACGAGCAGCAGATGAATCTTCGACAAATTTGTGCAATCAAGAATATAAAACGACAGCCAGCAGATGAATCTTCGACAAAATGGATCTTCAACAACGAAGCGAGATGAGTTCGTCTTCATCATCAATAACCGCAATAACGAATAAAGCAAACATGAGTTCGTGTAAAAATCATCTTTATCATCAGAGCAACATGAGCAACAACAAACATATTTAACATTAACAGCGAACAACGTATTCATCGTCAACAACTAATATCATCGTCTTCATCATTTGTTTGCTCGTGGAGACACCATTGTTAGAGGCGAAGAAAAAAGAAGTAAGAAAAAAGGAAAGAAAAAGTAGATCTAAAATATTGAGGTGAGAGAAAATAAATATGAGAATAATATCTTTTCTCTTGATAATTGAGTATATATGCCCAGTGGCGACGTCATGGATGATGTAATGGTCCCAAAAGGGTATTTCCTGCCACCACAAGATGACATTTACATCATCCATGACGTCATCCCAGGACCAAACCATAATTTCTAGGACCAAACTATAATATATATTCCCAAATAGGACCAAACAGGACACATGATCTCAGCCAACAGACTAGACCCTCTCTAATATATTATTCCTAGGACCCTAATGGTATTTCCTACATTAGCTAACAGTGAAAAGAAGAGCTAATGAGTAAAGTCGAGCTTGAGTACTGGGATTACTTGGCTTATTCTTCAAGTTTTGAGTAATTATACCTCGATTCGCCTTTATTAGACTCACCAGGTCTTCGATCCGAAGCCGTCAGCCGTTTTACCACCTAGCATAGCGGCGTTTACTAGTTTTGAGTTTGAAAATTTGTTATCAAGCTCATTAACCAGTCTAGCATACTCCTCCATCGGATGCCTTTTTTTTAGGATCAAATTTGAAAACCCATTCAATGGAAATGACCCATTTTTGGTCTTCATCCTCAACCATGAGAATCACTGGAATTGATGAGAAACATCCTTTAACACAAATCTGAAAAATTGTGAGTTGTCGGGTTTAAGGTACTTGTCGCGATATCAATTAGTCCTCCCAATGAATCTCCAATGGAATGGAAATGGCTTTTGAGTTCCGTAATCGTTGTGGAATTCCTCTAATTTTTAACCACTTCCCAAACTTAACCATAGCACGAATTGGGATGATGTTATCCTTCCGTTGAAGAACAATTGGACTTATTTCTTCCGTATGCGTAGCCAGTTTCCTCCTTCCTACAGAGATTGAGTGATATGTACAGCCTATATTATCCACCAAAATTTTCTGTGGTTTCCACAGATCCAGCCAACATTCCTTCTCCAGACTCACCTTTGCATTTTGCTCATCCATAATCTCAAAATCAATGAAAGAGTCCCACCGCATCCGATTCCTCACCTCCCTTGCAATCCTTTGCCATCGCAGCAAAACCATCTACCCTAATGTAGCCTTCATATAATTGGTTGTGATTAGGTTTCCTTGCTAAAGAGTGAAGAAAATCGATCTCGTCGGTGCACATCTTGAACAAGTCTCCTAACCATATTATTGTTCTTCAAGAGAGTTTTAATCTCTTTACGGAGAACACCCCAATAGTAAGAACTATCACCGTACTGTATACATAAGGCATAAGATCTATCGCCATCACCCCTCCTAAATCGTGAGATGCGCATATACCTTCCCCGCTTCATTCCCCTTTCCTCACACGCGATATGATGCTTCACCCTCTCTTCGCGGCCATCTTCTCTCTCGACAATCCACCTCCAGTGACTCCTCTAGAACTCCAACTAGCCAACTAGCAACATCCGCAGAGAACAACAACCACGATCTCGAATCCTCTCTCTTCCTCTCCTCCAGCTTCACTCTCCGAGATTCCAAAGAAAGGTCGAAAATTTTCCTCTCCGGTGAGAGCGTTTTTGCCGCTCCTTCTCTCTCCATTGTATAATTAGACCAGAACCCCTTCCAGCTTTTGTTTGTTTGTTTTATTGAAAATCATGATCAATTCCATTTTTGTTTGTTTGTTTTATTTTCATTTGAGAAAGTACTCCCCATTTATGGTCTAGTCTCGGATGTATTCTCTTTGGTTGTTTTCTAACACTCAAATTTCTTGAGATTACCCAATCCATACTAATAGTCTAAATTTGGTGCGAGAGCCAGTGGATGACCATAACCCTCCATCCGACAATTGTCATTCACCCCTTGTATAGAAATCATACTTTTAGAGCTGCCTCTAACTTTCCCATTTAGCTCAATTCCGGCGCTTCAAGGCATTACAATAACAATATTAAACTTTTACTCTGTGCATAATATAAATTCTTATGCAATAACGGTAATGATTTGTAGATCCGATTGGTTCTTTTGTAATAGTGATACATGTTATGTTGCTAATTTCTGCAATGCACGAGAAGTAAATTATGTTGAAAGTACGATCAGTGAAATTAAATTGCTACCATAAGGTCGGAGGTTTTCGCCAGTGCTTCCTAATAGCTTCCAAGTTGGTAAAATTTCATGAAAACTACTTATAATCTTGGGGTTTTAGGTGTTTTGGTCTTTTTAATAGACTTGACAAGAGTTGATACTAGCTATAGTTTCAATTCAGATTTTACACCGTGGAATGAATTGAATTGTGAAATTTTTCTTGATTCAGCCTGTTCTTAAGTTTGAAGAGTTGATACTAGCTATGCTACTTATACCCTACCAAGGCGCCGCTATCTACTACTAGTTCTTAAAAATCGCCTTAGTGATCCTGTTTTCTCTTATAAACAAAAACTACCACGAAATGCTTTATCACTACAGGCAAAGGCAAAACCGCCTCGCAACCCAATCTTTGCAATGAACAAAGTAATCGCACTATGACTGATCGACAGAATCGGTGGTTTACTAGATTAATCAACTTCGCTTCTCTTGATGCAATTGCAATGCAAGAGGTTCAACATGATAACTTTGCGCTCGGTTATGATTTTCTTCTGTAATAGTTTAATTATTTTTATGAACCGATACGATTAGGTGAGAACCATAATATGCACGGGATTCGACATGACTAAGACTATGTAGGATAAATTTTCGAAGTAACAATTGAATGATATTTTAGTTGGACTTCGTAACATATGACTCTTTGTTCAAGCAACACTCTACATATTGAGGAGTAAATGAAAGACCTTGGTAGAGCATTTCAGCTAATTCCTGCTTCGTAGAGCCAACCTTTGGTCCTCCCCATTCCATTGCCTTCTTCTCAGATGCTTCAAATCAGCCTTACCAGCCTCTATCTGGCACCAATTTCTATGTCCTAGCTTTCATACCGCTTACTGAACAAGCTCAGTTAGTGATCCATCTTCAAGCAGCTTAGCAACATTTCAAAGACCACGGGCCAATGTACCAAACTTAGAATCCTCCGGGTGCAAAGGCGCTAGTGCTCCAATACAAGCAGGTCAAGTAGGTCGGTAGGTGGACTACTACTATCTAACTGCAAGTGTGACCACAAAGCCCATTTGTAAATACCAGTGGCAGATAACGTAATAAGAACTACCCCTAGCTCACTTCCTGTCCATTATTTTACCCTACTATTTAAACAACATCTGCATTAGGGCTTTCTTTCATTCTCTTCATCTCTTGCTTTGGTTTTCATTTTCATCGCCACTCAACATCACCACCACCACCATCACGGCTGATCATGGCTTTTGATGTCCATGATCAAATCAACAACAAAGAAGACATGTACCGAGCATAATGATATCTACTCTCACTTATGTATTTCCTCTACATTTATGAATTCGACCATTTACCTACCTACATCAGCTTCTTTGCCTAGTATTCGGATCCTTTATGGCGTGAATCTTCTTCGAATTTAAGCTTTATCTGTCGGGAATACCAACAAACCTTGCAAGGTAATATGATTATTCCACAACCGGCTTTGGTTAGATAGATATTTAGATAATTGATTTCAAATCTTCTAAATGAAATTGCAGGCTACCTATCGGATCTCGAGATGGTGCTATGTATGACAAAAAAACTAGCTGCTATGTAAGGAAATCATCTTTGGTTTATTGACAATAATTAGTAGCTTATTTATATTTTATGATACTTGAGATTTTCTACCTCTAAATTTTTGTAGGATTTTTCAGTGCAGGTGAAGCGAGCAACTTTCTACAAGTTTCAAAGAAAAGTGTGAAACAAGAGTGTGAAAATAAAGTGGAGAATAGAAGGATTGCCAAATTGTAAAAATTGTGAATTAGAATCATAAAAATGTCTTAACAATTAAAAGATAAATTAGGTGGATTGCCTTCATTATACATGTTATGCAATAATGATATTCCAGTTAGAAGGGTGTAAAAATTGGTGTTTTTATGGTTTAGCAGCGAAAACAGTAATTCACTTAGCTTGAGTTAAGCTGGGTTGGTAATTATCCTTATTGATGTCTGGTTTAAGGTCTAGTTGTGTACCTAAGCTTCAAGCTATCCAAGCTAAATACTTCCACATACCGGTCGCTTCATGCTGCTGATCAAGATGAATTGCTCATGCGGCCCGGAAAGGCATCCAAAAGCAGATTATGTTACATCAAACAAGTCATAGCCACCGGAGATTAGGTAAGGTACATGCATCAAAATTTGGCTGGATGTTTGGATTCTAGGATTAAATGAACCAACCAATCCCAAAGGTCGGAGTTGAAGATAGTGAATTATATGTATGGGTCGGTGATCTCATGTGTCAAGACAAAGCAGACAATGGAATCGAGTTCTTATCCAACACCTTTTCGATGTTCAAACGGCCGACAAAATCCTTGGTATGAGAATACCAAATTTCGCGATGATAAACTTCTGGAAGTTAACCAGAAACGGCTATTTTACTTTGAAATCAGACTTATAACAAGTTACATGAAATGAGTCAAGGAATCTACAAGTTTCTACAACAATTCAAGACACGGAAATCAAATGGAAAGAATTCGGGATATCCAAACGTGGCCAAGGATAAAACATTTCTTCTGGAAATGCCTCCACGAGATATCTTACAGACGAAAGTGCGGATCGTCAAGGAACTCGCCATCATATCAACATACGCGTCCTTTTATGCAATCAAGATGATGAGTCACTTATGCATGTGCTATTTCATTGCCCCTTTTCTAGGGCTGCAGGTTACTTATCCCTGGAGGTTCTCTCGGCATTAACTGAGCCTACAACAACATGGTCAAAATGTTTGATAGTCAATACAACAAAAACAACTACAAAACTATGTCGATGGTTGGTTCCGGACATTTCAGTGGTCACTTGGTCCATCTAACACAAGATGAAGTGAACTTTCAAAAGTTGAAGGTTCAACCACAATCTGCTGCTAAAAAAGGCTTTAAGCTTCTCACCTTATCTCTGGAAAATCAGTATGGAAGATCTACTAGTCAGAACAACTTAGTGCATCCTTCTCCCGCCTCAGTTGAAAGACATTCGGCGGACTCTATTTCCCCTTTCCTTAAATTGAATTGTGATGCTTCATATGACTTAAAGCAATGGTCTTACTGTGCATTGCTTTAATACTTCTTGATTGTGCGGGAACATGGAGGGTGGCGCCGCAAAATGCTGTGCAGGAATAAGGGTTCGGAGCAAGGTGAGGCTTAGCTATGAAGCCGTTAGTTGGTGCAAGGAAATGCACTACTCACATCATTCTTGAGACGGATCTCAAAGGCATCGAAAGCTACGTTAATAAAGCGCAACAACAATTGCTTGGGAAAGTGAAACACTCCTTCTTGATGCTATGGATAAGCTTTAGTTATTTTGTTAGTTGGGAGTGTAGTTTTATCCCGAGAAAATGTAATAAGTCTAGCGATACTCTTGCAAAGTACAGCACAGAAGGCATAGACTTTCTAGAATTTGGTTAGATCATCCTCCGATGTTATTGAGTCACGGTTATTGTATGATGCTTCGGTTCCAAATTAATATTAATCCTTTTCGCATCAAAAAAAAAAAAAAAAAAAAAAAAAAAAGGCTAATGCTACATTAATGCTTTATTAGTAATGATCTGCCTGTTGTAACTATTGAGTTGTCCCTCTATCTCATAGTGAAGAAGGCTAGAGAGAAACTTGGCAACGTCTCCTTTCTAGGTATAAAAGGAAAGGTCCTTAATTCTCCCCATGGGAAATTAAAAGGAAATAGAAGCCAGAAGTTTGAGTTAAAAAACCTAGATCTAAAATCCAAATGGGTGACTACCGCGTTGTGTTGCTACTTTCTGCAATGTATCGAGTCTTTGCAGTGTTTCCAACTACACAATTGGTGGTAAAATTTTATGAACACGACTTATACTCTTACTGTTACAGGTGTTTTGGTTTTCCTTTTAATAGTCTTAATTAACTAGTTATATTGTTATAGTGATTTTACACTGTGGAATGAATTGAATTTTAGAATTTTCATGATTCAGTCTGTTTTTAAATTTGAAGAGTGAGATAGGTGAAAAATGAAATCATACAATTTATTTTTACAGTACTATCTACACTGACTTCTTTTTTAGTTGAAAGATACCTGACCGTGAAAAATCAGTTAGCAACAAGTTACACAAACGTACTGACATTTTTAAGAGCATCTAGACTTTATAAGACTTCTGCTAGATAGTCGCCACTAGAGATATGAACGAGAGATTTATGTTTCCATATAGGCCCTGTGAAAAATAGTCGCCACTGTCCACTAATGCCAGATGCACCAAACCTAATCTTACTACTTTGGGTGCTCTGCCACGAGTCTTGAAATTCTACGTAAAAATTCTTCACAAATTATTATGATTTCTCCTCTCAAAAGTATGTCACATTTTCATTTCTCCTCTTTTCTCAAAAGACCGGGTGTGTTAGCATTCACGAGATCTTTTAAAGAGGTTGTTCAGGACTTGGGTGTTCAATTTCTTCATAGAGGACTTGGCCAATATCAATGTGTGTGGTTAGTTAGTACATGTGTCTCTGTTGTTATTATTACAGCACATATCATTGGCCTTAAATATAGGCTCGTAAGAACTTTCACTTGATAAGTGAGTTTAATGTCCTCGGGTGGAGAACTTTCACTTCAGCCAAACTTTTAGATATCAGCGGTGTTTTGATCCTAGGATTATATTTTGCAAGAACTTAATCACTGTGGCCGGCGCATTTGGTTTGGCACGGGCTCGATGTTGTGCCGAGTACCTAAAAACCCCGTCTAGTGCTGATGCCGTGCCTTGTCTCATGGGCCATTTAGTGTTCCAATATAAGGTGTTAGGGTTCATTATGATAACACCTTTACTTATAAAACCAGACCAAACAGTTCACGGCGGCGCATCTGCAATCCTCCTCCATTAACCATCTTCTTCTTCTTCCTTATCAACACCAACACCACCATCGTTACTATCTACAGTAGCACCTCCATCATCTCTGAATCGATGGGTTACGAATGGAGTGTGGGTTTTGTGTTTCATATACCCTGGAGAGAGTGGGAGGATTTGGGTATTTGGTATGAGTGGAATCGGAAATTGGGTTTTCATGAAATTTCTTCTTGGATTGTATCGGTTTGTTGGGTATTTCGTCTGACCGGATCCGTAGAGTAAGTATCAAAGTTCTACTAAAATATCAGTCAGTTCCCGGATCTAATTCTTAATGACTAATTCTAATTGATTTCTTCCCTGTAGAGATTTGGATTCTGCTGCTATCTCTAGCGAACAAGGCCATTTCTAGCGAACAAAGGAAGCTCGCAGAGCGAACAATCTCTATGATATATGCAGATCCCCTGAGCTAGGAATTGTCCCAAAGGGGAGAGATATAAACAGAATGCAAATACCGAAAATGAGCTGGATAGACTCATTGGAAACGGAAGTGCAGAATTGGACTACTATGAGTGCAAGTTGACGAGAAATTGGAAACTGAAGTGCAGAAGTACGAGGGAGCAGAATTCCTGCATGCCATCAAAAGCATTTGTAAGTTCTCTTTTTACGGAACAAAAATTAGTGTTAGTGTTGTGTACCTGGCCAATACTATCCAAACGAAGTATTTGTTTTTAGACATCTAGGCTTAGAAACAAACATGAAAACATGTTTTTAGGTTCCTTAGTGTGGGATTAGTGGGATTAGCTGAGTGGATAATGATTTTCCAAACTAATTTTTCAATTGCCAAGGAATGTGTCTGAATGAAGTTACATTAAGGTTAACTTAAAAGTTAATATTATATATATTGACTGATGCGAAAGTTTGGATGTGGATTTCTAGTAATGGATGATTAGGAACTTCAGCTAGAGAACTATGCAAATTATTCAGATGTATTAAACAATGTGGCATCTGAGTTTTGTAGTATTTTGAATCCAATTGGATTTTCGAAGCTTCATGATCTCTTTTGTGCAATATTCCCTGCTACTATGTTTGTAGGTGAAACTGGGTCCGGATAATATTTGGATTAGAATTTGGGCAAACATAGTATTTAGGATGCAACTGCATTTCTAATTTCTAACTAAGTTTGTTTTCTTCCATTGCCGCTGTTTGCATACTTTTTATGCAATACTATCATGCAAACCATCTATACCTTCTTGAAATCATGACTTTTATTTGGCGCAGAGATGTATAAAACCATGGAATGCAAGCTTCAAAATACCTTACACATGATTCTTCCTAAAATAGCAATGCTGAAAAAAAGCAAGTGACCTCATTTGATGAATTTCTAGTTGGAGAAGCTGAAAGAGAGTGTGTGTGATGCTGCTGGCATAATGGATGAAGTCTCTTATGAAACTCCTTGAGATTAAGTTATAGTTGAAAAAGCTTTAAAGACAATGCTTGCAATGCTGATACCATAATGGATGAATTCTCCTACTTAACTTCCTGCGACTATATCAATAGAAACAGCATGAAGACTCGAAGTATAAATGATCCTTCAAGAGCCGCTTCTAACTTCCCCATCCACGCTTCAATGCATTACGGTAACAATATTAAACTTTTACCCTGTGCATTATGTAAGTTCATATGCAATAACGATGAGGATCTGTAGTTCTAATTGGTTCTTATGCAATAGTGATACTTTGTTAGAAGGGTATAAAAATTGTTATAATTTTTATACCACAGGAGTGGAGTCTTTCGCCAGTGCATGAACACTACATGTAATTTTAAAGTTTTCTATTCAGATTTTACACCGGGAATGGGATTGAATTGTGAAATTTTCTTATTTCAATCTGTTTTTAATTTTTAGAGAGATTGATGGAATGGAATCCTACAATTTATTTTTGGAGTACTATCTACAGTGACTTCTTTGCTAGTGAATTTATTAACTTTCACGGGTCGGAGAGTTGGATTTACTCTTATTCAATTTTTCTTTTGTGTTTTTAGCTTCATTTGAGATGATATGAAGATGTATGATCATGACGAACCAGTTAGCAACAGGTCACACCTACTGATATTTCTTGAAGCAGCTGGATGTGTTTGCAGATAGACTCCAACCAAGACATCATTCCGAAGCATTTGAATCAAACTGACGAGTTCATCTCTGCTCGTCTTATCATTCAGGTGGTTTTCTCTAAACTAGTTCCTGTCTAGTTGAAACTTCAAGGACTAACTGAACTTTTTTTAAATTCGTAAGCATTGCCTTAATTTTCGTTTTGTCAATCTATGCTGTTGTGCGTTTGTTTGCGGGCACAAAACTGAATATTCCAATGTTTTAATCAACAGGTAGTGCTAATTGATGGAATCTTGTACACTTCTGGTGATCAAACCACTGATATTGTCTGGTATTTGAAGCGTAAAATTCCTAGGTTAGTAACTGCTTTTTTCCTAGTGCTCAATATATGTTTGCGCTTCAATTCACCTGAAAATTCCGGATCTTTCTAAATAAGCTAGATTGTTCATTTGCTTGACATAAATGTGCTTCTCAACCTGAAGATTTGCTTTTTAATCGACTATCTTAATTACTCTAACCGAGACATGTTGATGCAGAGTGTAACAACTTGTCAATTGTGTGTAACACTAGAGGTATGAACAGAGAGTTATGTTTCCAACTAGGCCATGTAAAAATTGTTGCCACAGTCCACTAATGTCAATTGCACCAAACCTACTGCTATGAGTCTGGATCTAAATCTAATGGCTTATACATTAGTGTTAGGTTCATCTCAAAAGTTTGATTTCTCCACTCAAAAGATTCTTGTAAATTAAAATCTTCACGTATTTCTAGATATTATTCTGCAATATGTAAGACTTCTTCTACGCTTCTTCAACTCATCCTTTATCACTAAGAAGCATGAATTTTGGCCAACCACCAATAATAGAATCAGAATAATTGGCCCTATTTTCAGGGATATTGCATTTTGTTTCTGCAGAACTAATTAATCCGATTATCAGAATGTTTACTAATATGTTTGTGTCTGTTGATAGGATCAATATTTTAATTTAAGGCTCTATCAATGAATTTGAGCTCTGGGTTTAGAGTATTTGTTATTTTGGCATCTCGGATTAATTAGAAACAAACATGAAAAGAATGTTCCTGACTGAAGTCTTGAATTGTTACCTTAAGGGTTATTTCAAAGTTGATAATAGATGATTCAGGACTTCAAGCTACTAATCAGTACAATGTTGCATCCGAGTAGTATTTTGGATGCAATTGGATATTATTTGCTTTGATTGCTGCTCTTTGCACTTTTTTTTTTGTGTAATTATACTCTTAAAATTGTTCCGTGAATGTACATTATATATCATGACTTTTACTTTGTGTAGAGATGTTTAAACACATGGAATGCAGTAGCTTCAAAATGCCTTGCACATTACTCTTCTTAAAATTTCGATGCTGAAAGAAAGCAAGTGACATAGTTAGATCAAATTTTAGCTGGGAAGGCTTGAAGACGGTGCTTGCAATGCTGATAACATAATGGGTGAATTCTCGATTTGAAAAATGTTGCTTCTACACCAATAAAAACAGCTTGAAGACTTGAAGTATATGTGATTTTGGCTCATTCGTTTCAATCTGGCTAAAAGATTTGCAGATATTAACATAAAATTAGAGGCCCTGACAATGACTTTGATTGCCCATTACGACTTGTTCTCTCATTGGTAAGTTTCATTTTTCTCATTTTCAGTGGTTTTTGTCTGTATTTTAGCAGTTTATGATTTGATCCTCATTAAAAAATTGTTAATGCGGACCTTTTTCCAATGAGTATTGACGTATTAATTGTTTGACTAATCTATATAATGGTTTCCATGTACTCTAAGAAGTTCTTGGCAATCTGAAAATTAGAGCATGGGGATGCTGTATTTCTTCCTTCTACATATAATTTGAATCAGCATAAGATAGCGCAAAAACAGAACTTCTTATGATTTTCTGGTTGTTAGGAAATCAATACAAAATTTATACCAACTCTTTTCATACTTTAACTAGAGAAAAAGTTATCTAGACACAACAGCAAAGACAAGCCTATCTTACCAATAATGGTGGCAACACCATTCAGTTTGACCTCACAGGAGTCTCATCATCTCCTCCTTCACTGAGGGTAGCATTAATTTACCCCACTGGGTTCTCATCCCAACTGTAGTCACTAGCATCTTGCATGATCAGTCTTGAACTTTGGTTCCAGATAACAAAAAGGATGATCAGCACTCACCATCACAGGCCTAGAAACTTCTCCTGTTAAACTGGATTCATTAATCGACAATGAAAATCCAGATATAAAAGCCATCTGCTGGGACCTGGTCTCCGATCCCAAGATGCACTATATCACCAGGGAAGATCGAGATATTGACATCTTCTGTCTGTATCCGTTCCTTGTAACTTGCATGGAAATCTTCTTCTTTTCCTTGTCCAAATCCTTAAACTGTAGAGATTATCGATAGTCACTCGTAGCAGTAACAAATACAATAACAGAATACTTTTGCAACAATACCAAGATTGTCATGCGCTCCCTGTGGCCATCCTTCAGTAGCTATACCAACCATCAGCGATACAAAAGCACAAAAGCAAGAATGATGAGAGTTGTATCCTGCAGCGCTTCCCATACGAATACCCAGAAACTTCTCAATTGGTTTCCAAGTGAATTTGTTGATACATAAAGGCCCTGCCTGCGATCAACAAATCTGCATCTGCAGATAGCCAGTGGTGGTTGATGTACAAAGCTTTTGCTATACCCTCCACCCCCACCATGCCCTGCCCCAACTTCTTCACATCATGGCCTTCAACAACTGAACCCAATTCTTCTGCACAAATCTGAAATCCTGCAGCTTTGACACCGTCGGGTACAATGTATTCCGTGGGAAATGTTACACCTGAACCCATCAAAGAAAATAGTTAAAAGAAGAGCAATCCACAGCTTAATTGTAAGCGTGATTTAATCATTAATGACCTTACCATGAATGAACTGAAAGAGCAGCTTTTGACACTAAAACTGCAACTCTCAATTTTCCTACAAAATGCAAGAGATATCGGTTATGAGATGTCCCAAGTTCACAACCAAGCCAACAGAGTAAGTCTTGCATTTCTCAAAAAGTGGTCTATTAACAGAAGTGGAACAGCTCGGTATTGCAAAATCAAGATAAAAACAAACAACATCATGGAATATTTGTGCCGCAGCTTGACTAGATAGTAGAAACTGAAGGCTAGTATTCAAGCATTAATCTCTACACATAGCTTATTACAGAGAAGGATCCTATCTTGAGCAATCTTACTTTTGACTATTTCAGTTTCGATAAATTATAAATTAAATCATTATCTTACGTCAAATGTAGTTTTGACTTCTTGTAAACACAATATTAAAGCATTGAAATCAACACATAGCGTAGTGCAGAGAAAATTCTAGCTTGAGTAATTCTTACTTTTGACCATTTTTGGTAAATTACAAAGTAAATCAAACTATGTGTCCAAATGTAATTTGACTTCATGTAGAACACAAACTCTAAATATTACAACATCCAACATTTTAAAAACACCAACTCAGTTACAGAAAAAACAAAAATACCGTAATCTGAATACAAAAATGGCTACAACAACTTTCCGCTCAAACACTCAAGCCATATTAATAATCATTTTCTTAAATGCAGCAAAACAACGAGCTTATCTTCAGCTAATTTAATCATTAACACCAGCAATCTAGCTGAGTTTCCTACTTTGATGTTTAATCACTGCCTCTCTTCTTCACCGAGGAATCACATAATAAATAACAACAATAAGTTGATAACCTCTTATATTAAGCTTCAAAATCAAACTAATCAAGACCACCACAGGATATATCAACGAATTGCTAAAATTAGTGAATACAATTAACAGAACCATCTCATTAACACATCATCTGATATATTTTTTGGACCAAATATTTAGATCTACTGAGAACACTACTTGAAAATCTTAACGATTAACGAATTTTAAAGATCTGAAGAAGCAAAAGGTAAGAAATGGAGACGGACCTGATTTGTACGTCGCATAGCTTCTGCTTCGTAACGTTTCAAGAAAGATTTGCAGTGAAACGAAACCTTCGTTTTGGATTCTTGACAAATCCATAGTTTTCTCCATCTTTGAAGTGCTTCTTCAGATGAGTTCTTCGCTAATACACCTCAAAATTCTCATTCAAATAACTCTCATCCTTTCTTTCCTCTTCTCTCCTTCAGGAAAATCAGACACTTATTATACCTCTCTTATTCAAATACTTTAATCAAAAGTCAAGTAACTGGAACGTAGTTGGTGGTTGCAAATTCAAAAAAATATACCTCCCACTCACACCTAATTTTATATATATGTAAAAATATCTGAGTGTGAATAAAATTTCCGCATTGTTTCTTGATCATCTACATCAACGGCTTCATCATCTTTAATATTATTCTGCTGCTGCTGCTGCTGCTGTACCATCATTTTTGTTTCGTAGCAGGAAAGAGCAGAGGAAGCTTAAAGACCATCCATCGAAAAGCAGATCAGAGCACTTAATTCTTACTTTCTTATTCCAGAAACTCTGCTTTTCCAGATGAATTGAAAGATGATGGAGAAAAGAATTGGATCCGAGATGTGGTGAGAAATGAGGGTGAATGAGTTAAGATCGGACCAAGAGAGATGCTCTCACTACCTTCCCATCATTTCGAATCAAAAGACCGAGAAATTTGGATGAGGAAGTGTGTGAATAAGTGTACCATGGGTCAGACCCAGTTTTACTTTTACCCACGGTAAAAAGAAAGTACCTCGTTACTTTTTATGTCCACTCTGTCGCAATCCGGTGACCCATAATTTCTCCGTAGACTATATCTATTATCGGGTAAAGCCTATGGCCCTATAGCCTAATGGGAATTAGTTGCATGTTACGCGTGTTTTTCGTCAGAGGGGTCGCTAGTGTGGACGTGGAATGGGACCCCACGACGTAGTGGGGGAGATCAGAGACCTCCGTCCTTATGTAATAAATGAAGTCTTTCGCCCTAAAAAGGTCAGTTGTCGTATAGTTAATGTCCTTATTATTCCAAAGAACATGCCTTGTTGCTTCCTTCCACTAACATTCTGCGTTGGTGTTGGTGAGGTTGGTGTTAATGTAGAGAATATAGATTGGCTACAAGGTTGGCACGTCTAGAACTTTCCGTGTCAATAAAAGCATCGTCGCGCCACTGAAGAGTGAAGATCAATACCCATTCAGCTTGTGTGCCCAGCAGCACCATCACTGAGTCCGTATTCCAGTTTGGAAATTCCATGCCAAAGTGATTGTAGATGTGAAAATCCTACCTCTACATCCAAAGATAACTAAACACATACACAAAGAAACAAGATGAACAAGAAAAGCAATAGAACCACGAGATGTAATGTGGTTCGGCATGATTACCTACGTCCACGGGGGTATAAAGGATCTTATTCTGGAATCAAGACAAGGCGGTTTCTCTCTCTCATTTTGGTACTCTCTTTTCTCACTCCTTGAATCTCTACATGGTCTCTATTTATAGTTACAAGTGATAATACATCGGTACTTGGTGTTAGGCCTAGCACTTTCAAATGTTCTTCTCGGGTGATCGCGATGTCTCTGTTCCTCGGTAGGTGCGTTAAGCCTGATGTCGCCTCATTATCTAAATCGCTCGGTGTGTCCAGATTTAGGGGTAATGTAAACATGGGATCCTGGCCAGAGTCTTCCTTGAAGTCTTCCTTCTTATCAACCTTGTCGAGCGCATTTATGGCTCCGGCACCCGATGTCTATCGCATCACAACTTTTCCTCTTTTCTTCGACTTTGGCTCCTCTTTCCTCACCCGTTTGGAAAACGTCCTGTTCTAGATGCATGCTCGCTCACAGGCACGCCATGGTTGAGGATCGTTCCACTGTCCTTGTGGATTATTTACACCTACATTTATGCCCCTTCTTCCACTGGTGGCAGTCAGCACGGGGAAGAATAACCGCTCGTCTTCCCACGTCCTCGGTCATGCTGGATTTTCACGGTTCTTTCGCTTCCCGCTAACCTGATTTACTCACAGCATGGGTTCGCTCTCCTGCGTCGGTTACCATGGGGGGGTTTATAAGTTAATCTAAACCTCGTTTTCCCCCATGTTTCCTTTCCCAACTCCATTCTCTCTATCCTCTCCGCAACTTCGTTCTTCATCCTCTACTTTGCTTTGTCACTGTTCCCTTTAGCAGATTTCATCCCCTCTTTTCCGCTATCCGTACGTCTTCCTCCGTCTCGTTGCCGCCGCAATCTCCTAGGTTAGGATTACGTTTGCTTCTCTGCCAGTTTTCCTCCTTAGCTTTCATGTCTTCTTCAACTCCTCACATGACGGAGAGAGAAGGTGTGTGAGTTATGTGTTTTCCGGTAAGAAGATGGTGTCGCTTGATTCCTTGTTTGTAGTAGAGAGTCCTTCCAAGTATGATTACCGCGCTGATTCTATCTTTCCGGGAACTCATCCTCGTTTTCTTGTAGGTCGACAAGAGGCTCCTAGGATCGTCGGATGAACGATGCGATTCCCCGGCCCGTTGAAGGGCTTAATCGATCTTCACGGATATGACGTCGGCTCTTGTCGGTGGAAAAGGTGTTTGAGAAAAGATGATGTTGGGGTTTCCCATTCACGAGGCGACCATTGTTACCAGGCACTGAGCTTGGGTTTGCGTTTCCCCTTTAGACCACGATCCTAGTCGTCCATTTTGGTACGAGCTCTTTCCAAGATTCGTCCGTGCCGCGCTTTGGCTCGGTGGAATGGCAATGCCTTCCGCATCTTGTCCGAGTGGGAGAGCGCGGCGGGAGAGCGAGTGTTCTCCTCTTGCTTGGTCCACCTACGATCCTTCCTGGCGAGCGACTATACTCCCACTTAAGCAGTGCTCGGACAAGGACCACTACTAACGCGTCTCGGCCCAGGTTTCTTTGCTAGTCCTCACGCCAGTAAAAACTCTTCCTCACGGTGTTGGGAGGCTTCTTTTAGATGAGGATCCACGAGGGAAGCTCCAACAAGCATGCCCGTCCTACTAATGACTCGGCTTGGGATCGGGTTCCAGTTTATTTAGGTCCTCTCTTGAGCGGCAAATTCCCTCCTCCGCCGAGTTTTATCCTTTTGGGTAATCAATGTCGATCGGGTAAGTATACTTTTCCTTTTCGGGTTTGGTTGATCGGCTCAGGCGATTTGTAAGGTGATATTTTGTCTTGGTGTTTTCCAGGACAAGTCCCAGTCACTCCTTACGAGTTCTCTGCTCATCGGAGAGAGATAGGATTGCGGGAGGCATGGAGGAGACGGGAAGGTAACAAATAAGATTTATCATTTTTATTTGACGTACATGTGTGCCTATTTGTTGCTTTTGCATGGTTCTCGCGTCGGCTCGTCGCCGGGCGAGGGTTGACAAGACTCCTATTGTCTCGGCAAAAGATGGTGAGGATCCCATAATGTCTACCCTTGTCACTTTCTACCGAAGTCACCTCGAAGCCTTTTGATGTTTCATCTACCCTTGTAGGTGATAAGTCCAAGGGGACGGGTAAGGAACCCAGGAGGTGTGCCCTACTGCCTTTGAAAAGATTGTGGCCCTAAAGTAGTTGACGAGGGGTTGTTCTTGCAGTGGCGTTGTATATGTTGTCTCGGTGGGGTGATGATGATGAGGAGCTTTTCGGCGATGAGGATGAAACCCTCGGCGAGGAGAAGTCGGGACAGGTGGAAAAGTCGGGTGGTGGTGGGAACCTTGTGGGAGGGCCGTGATGCGGAGGGTCTTCTTGTCAAGGATCGCCCGCCGAGACTGAGTCCTTCCGTGGTCCCGACTTGACGTGACAGTACCTCTTTCACCATCTCGGGCCCTATGTACAACTCGCTTGCGCGCTTATTTCTCCCGCGATTTTGCCTCTTTGTCGATGAGGAGAAGATCGTCTTGTCTCGTTGTAGAGTAGGTCCGGAGGGTACTTGTGATCTGTCAGGTGAGTAGAGTTGTTTGAGTGTTGTTTCTTATGTTTTTGTTAAGTGGCTTGACCATTTGTCGGTGTTTGTTCGTTAGGAGACCAACCGCTCATTTGTTGAATGAATCTATCACATCGCCTGAGAGGCGCCCAGAGAGGGAGAGTCTTCGTCTTTTGTTGCGGCAAGAACGGGGAGCGGACTCGGAAGTTGGAGAAGAAGCCGCTCAGGCCCAGGCACCGCTTTACTCTCTCGGTTATGGTTGATCTCGTAGTGCCACTTCCTAAGCTCGGTACTCCTGCCCTAGTCAATTTTCTAGTCGGAGGCACGTCTTTTCCAGGTGCCGTTTGTTAAAAAGGGAAGTTAACATAGAACGAGACCACGTTTGAACTTACGGAGAATAGTTAATAGGATAAAAGATCGATCGCTTAGAAGCCGATATCGAAGATCTTGAATCCAAGCTCCATCGCTGAGACTTTGGAGTATATCCCAGGAAATTGATAACTTGAGGGCGGACCCGCTCATTTCCAAGGCATAGCGGGTGATAAAACGTTGTTGGCGGATAACTTAGAAATTCAATGGGTCGGCTAAGACTTGGTCCGAGATCATGCGGATCGCCTTCGGATCTTGGGAGAGGGACGTTTGCGGAAGCGTGGCCAGAGCCCCTTGAGAAGCTCAAGGTTTAGAAAAGGTTCCCAGGAGTTGGATTGGAGTGCGTGCCCAATTATCGGTCTGCGCGGCCGCCGGCTCTCGGCAAAGGGAGGAATGGAGTGATCACAAAGTATGCCCTCTAACGAGTTTTAACGAACGATTCCTTGAGCTTTCTTCGAAGATGTCATCTCTCGAGTGTAGCCTATGTCTAGTCCGAGGAGTCTATTAGAATAATTGCCCCTTTGTTAGAAGGTGGTGTGCTTTATGTTGTGCTTTCCTAGCGTTGGTTTTCTTATCGTTCTTTATTGTGTGGTGACCATTCTTGTTGCCTTTGCGGCCCGGCCGAGAAGAAGACGGCATCGTTGGAGGAGAGAAAACATCCGTCTGAGAAAGGGAGGAGGCTCGGTGCTCGTCAGTGGTGGCCTTGCAAAAGCGGCGTCGCGCGGCTAACGGAAGGACCTTCTTTGCAGAAGATCAAGTTCAATGACGACTTGTCTCAAAGGTTGGAGGCTGTGAAACGAGTGCTTGATAAGAAACGAGCCGATGTTGCCGCCAAGAAGGCATCAGGGTCGATTTCATTCTCAAAGAGTGAATATGTTTTTGTAGCGCGCGTCGCTATCTTGCCCTTTCCTCAAGGTTGTAATTCGTTTGAACACCTTTTTTTAATTTCTTGCATAACTTGCTATGGGTCTTTGCCTTGGGTTTGTTTGCTTTCTTCTTTGTTGGTGCTATGATACTCTTGACATTATTATCCTTACTTATCTTGAGTTGCCCATATGTGATTTTACGCTAAGTGGTCTTGTTATGAATGCTGTATGAAGTGGAATACGTTAGTCACAAATGCCATTTTACGTAGGCACTCAACAAGGAGGGTCATGGGGCCGTGCCATGTGTCTATCGAGGCATCATCATCTTTGAGATGCGGTGGAAAGGGTGTTGGTCTTGCTAATTTCTATGGGATCGCGCCCCAAGTTATCGGTTAATCTTCTTGGGCAAGTGATTGACGGCCGCTTGCGAGGAGAGCAATGTTGGCCCGCTCGGCTGGCAGAGTGCTCGTGCCTCGTGATCTGTGCCATGGGTTTATTTCCAACCACGGAGCCTGAACTACCTCGCACTTGCCAATGCCATCGCCCCGGTTCGAATAGTCCGCGTTAGTGTAATTCGCCTGACACTTGCACAATGCCATAGCCGGGTTCGAAGCGACCATTTAGGCGCATTTGTCATATTTCCAACCCCACGCGGCTTTCACGGAAATAGATGACAAAGATAACTTACTGAGTTCATGGATGGGTAGGCTTTGAGTCGTGTTGCGTTCCATGGTCGCGGCTCGGGTTTCCGTCGGTCTCGGTATCTTGTATGCCCCTCTCAGGCTTTCTCAACTGTTGTGTAGGTCCTCCCCATATTGGTGCAAGTTTGTAGCCTTTCTTGTCACGTTCTTAGCTAGGTAAGTGTTTTAGTACCATTTCTGCTGGTAGGAACTCCCTTAGTGGACCCGTTTGTTGTATTCTCGTTGGATTCTCGCTGGTAATTTTCCATCTTTGCGGGAGCCCATCTCCCTCGTTTCTTCTAGATCGGGTGAATAAGTCTCGGTCTTCTTCCCGTTCGGGGATGTCTTCTACTTAGTCCTCATCATCGCGGGCGCCCGAAAATCGGCAGCCTTTGTGCTGATCTTTGTCCTCATCTCGTAAAAGACATCAAGCCTGCTTTGTTTACGCGCTCCACTTTGAGATCCGTCCTGACCTAGGCTGCGTTATCAATGCGACTCTATGGAGGACTTGGTAAGCACCGAATCTTGTGGGCTTGGAAATACGTCCTGAAGCTTTTGTGTTGCAAATACTAACGCTAGTATGAGCTTCTCGATTCTGGTGTAGTTCTTTTCTCATTGTTCATGGTCTTGCTTATGAAATATCCCGGTTTTTTACTGCCCTCGTTTCTTGACCAACACGCGATGGCATGACTGGTTGCCCCGAGGTACAAGTGTTAATATGTCCTCGGAGCTCGGGTCTTTGTAACACCTAAAGGCTCGCCCGGTGTTGCTTGATTCTCTGGAATGCTTCCTCACACTCCTCGGTCCATCAGACTTCTCTCCCTTCCTTAACGTCCCGAAGAAATTCTTGCACTTGTCGACGATCGAGAGATGAATCGTCCACAGAGCCGCCAAGTTTCAGATTCGGTAGTTGCACGTCTTTTAATCAATTACAGCTAAGGCATTTGCATTCTTTTGCTCGATTTTATCCGTTCCGCTTCGATCCCCTTATCCGTGATTATGTATCCTAGGAACTTGCTCGAGGTGACCCGGAAGGTCCTGGACGATTTTGCCCTCATCACCTACCTTCTCATGGTCTGGAAGATGTCTACGAGGGTGATCGATGTGTGTGTCGGCTACCGCCTCTTGACTAGCATATCGTCCATCATCTTCTTGATGGTGTGGTGTATCTTGTCTTCAAACATGTCCTCCACTAGCCTCGATATGTGGCGCCCCGCATTCTCGGCCGAATGGCATTTTGGTGTAACAGCCACAGTCCTCTTGGCGTGAAAAAGGATGTATGCTCCACAGTCTTCGGGGGCCAAAGGGATTTGGTTGTATCCCGAGTACCCGTCCATGAGTGTTATCGCTTTGTAAATTGATGGATTCCGCCAAATGTCGTCTTTGGGGAGAGGAAAGCTGTCCTTTGGGCATGCCTTATTCAGTCGTCAGCCGTAATCGACGCAAATCCGGACGCCCCCATTCCTCTTGGGGACTATCACCATATTAGATATCCCATCCGCGGATATTGGGCTTTCAGGATGATTCCTTGCGTACGGTTTCTTCAACTCGCCTCTACCGCCGGTTGTAGCTCGGGTGCGATTCTCCTCATTTTCCGTCGATCGGTCCCGAACTTTGGGTCGATCCTCGATGGTGCGAGCAAACTCGGGTCGATGCCTTCCATGTCGTGGCATCTGCTGTGCGAACATCCATGTGCTCCTTCGGGAGGGCTATCACCGTTGCTCATTCGTCAAGCGTGACCCTATCCTCACTAATCTCGGCTCCTCCTCGGTGCCCAAATTAACTTGCCTAGTTGGTTCTAGGGCCGAAAAGTTTTGCTTGGGCTCGCCGACCTGGCGGTTCTTGCTCTGTGATTGCTATAAGACCTCTCGTGCTGCCCCCGTTTGCCGTAGGTGGCGATTGCTTGTGACATCATCTTTTTCCAATTCCTCTCAGCTTCCATTTCCTTAGACTTCTTTTCTTGGCGTTTCTCTGCGTCTTTCCCGCTCCGTTGGATGCCCATCATGCACACATTGTCTTGCGCTGGGGGTCGCCCTGATAACCTTCCACGATAAGAAGGGAAGCGCAGTTTCGATGGTAGGCGAGGCGACTCCCTTGATCCTGCGACCCAAGGTGGGTCCTGGACGCCTGCGTTGAGGCGACATCGGCCTTGGGTGGTCAACGTGTCAAGGAATCCTTCCCCCATCCGAGACCGAGAGTGACTTCTCCCTTTGGCACCGTCACCGTCTTAGTTGAAGCCGTAAATTCGATAAGTCGATGGGATCGGGATGTCATCGGACAACTCCATCCTCTTGAAAGTGTCATAAAACAATACTTCGAATCGAACTTCCATCCCATTAATATTCTGCCCGGACGCCCATTCCTCGATCATCGGGGTTATTACTAAGGGATCTCCATGTGCTTGTCCGTTCGATGGGACATCTTTCGCCGTGACGGTTGCATCATCCACGGCTCCATGGGAGGGTCTTGGCCCCTATGTGAAGATTTCTTTGCCGTCTCCCCTCTTGTGTATTCTCGAGGTGATACTAGGTTCCTAAATGTATCCTTGTGTTCTTGAGTGTGATATGGTGTTGCGGGTGAACGACGGCATGATTGATCCTATTTGATGTATTGGGACCTCGGGCGCTGGGCGTGTTGATGGTGTTTTGACGTGCCGTAGATACCATCGCGGATCGTGTCGGACGATGTCCTTCACCTCTCTACAATCGTTGGTTGCGTGGGCCGCTGAACCGGCGATACGGCGAAGCTGGGGTGGTTCCTCGTCCCGTCGAATTGGATTCCCAGAAGTCTTGGGGTAACGGATGTCATTCCTCTTTTCCACTTCTTTGAACACTTCTTCCAAGGGTGCATTGAGTGGGGTGTATGATCTTGGCTCATGGCGAGGCTTCTTTCCCCTCTCGCCCCAGAGACTTTCTTGTTTTCACCACGCAGTGCGCGGCCTTCTCGGATCGTTCGCGGCTTCGGAATGGCCTCCCTCGTAGTGCTTCGCCTCTTGTATTCTCTGTCTTGCGCTCCTTCTTGGATCTCCTCAAGCGATGTCGTGCTCTGCATCTTCGGATCTCCTTAGCGTCTTAGGCTTTTACGTGTACACGCCCCTCGAGGATGGGGTCCGATTTTCTTAGCGAGTTCTCGAAGCCGAATATCGTTGGTCGACCTGGTGCCTTCCACATCAGTGCATAACTTCCTCCATCTGTCCGTTAAGGGCACGCAGCACGTTTCCCTCGATCTCGCGTGCCGGGGTAAACAACTTGTCGACTACGGGCCGAGCTATCTTGTTATGCATGTACGTCTGAGAAAAGGTTTCTACCAAAACCAGCTAGCTCCCAAACAGATTCATCGGGCGGGGTGTAGAACCAACTCTTCGCTTCTCCTTACTAGACTAGCGGGAAGAATTTGCACATGACCACATCGTGATTCTTCCATTGTAGTAAGGACATGCACGGTACATCTTGATGTGTTCTCCGCACGCCTCGTGCGGCCGAACCTAGATGGGAAGATTGGCAACGTGCACTTTGGTGGAATGGTGTTCGGTCCGGTTCTGCAAACGGTGTCTTCGAGCTTCATTAATTATTACGCAAACTTGTCATCCTCGTTGTCTCCAGTGAGTTTCTTTATTATCCGCTCGAGTCGTTCAATCTTTTATGCTTGGTAGATGCGTGGTACTCGTTGGTTGCTTCTTCGTCGGCCGAAGAATCCCCACGGCCCATATCCTCCCTCGATCGATTAGGATCGGGTACTCGTCCTCGGCTCGGTGAAGGGGTGGATCGTCCCTGGGCGGAGTGTGGTTCTGGGCGCCTCGACTTGATGATCCCTGCGATCCCGTCCTCCGACCGGAGCCAGGGTGGTTCTCGTATTCCGGCGCCAAGTTTCTCCCTGCAATTCTCTCATCAGGTCCTCTTGTCTTCTTTTTGGCGCCGGTATGGCGAGTAACATCGGTCGGTACTCTCGTGACTTGAGTGACCGCTTCACTTGGTGTCCTGTTGTGTTTAGGGGTGCGGTGGGGTCTCGTGGTGTGGAGCGATCGGAGGGACGATCGGGTCCTGTTGGGTGATCGACCGCTGCGGGAATAGAAGGGCGGGGGTCGGTTAGTCGTTCTTTGAGATATCTCGATTAGGGTTCCCTCACCGCTTAGCTGGGACTTGCCTAAGCCTCCCGGCCTCACGTTCCAAATCCCTTTGGTGCTTCGTAGGTTGTCTTTCTCTCCTTCGTTCCTCGTGTATCGTTTGGACTTCCTCCTCCTCTTCGGTATCCGATGCGGTTCTCCCGAGTCTTCCATGCCGCCCTCGTTCCTTGGCCCCATCGACTTGCCAATCTCGATCTCTCCCGGTGGGAAATCGTCATCTCGGCAGACGATTTCTTCATCGGCCCCAGGGCATGCCTTTGGTCGGCGCCTCGAGTCTCGCCTCCTGGGCGATTAGGTCGGCGATCTCCGTCTTGAGAGTCCGTAAGTCCTCTTGTGGATCCCGCCGCGACTCGGTTCCTCGGGATCCTGCTGCGTCTGGGAGGTACTTGCCATTGCCTTTGCTATCGTCCGCGTTCCTCGGCTACCTCTACGTTCGTTCCCTCGTCGGCAAAACAACACTTACCGCTGGCCGAAAAGGTTAAGGATGGATGCAGACGGTTCGGTGCAGTGGAAGATCCTTTATAGTACGATTCCCTTTATGCTAGCGCATCGATCTCGTGAAATCAAATTGTTTTTGCTAAAAACGGACAAATTTTGAAAAGCCGTCTTGACACATCGCTTTCGGTACTCTTCCCTAAGCATTAATCATTATTTGTCCTTACATTCCCCGGCGCAGGGAAAATCATTAATCATCCGTGCGTTGAATCGTAAGATTTCTTTCACGGCGGTGATGGGTGGTAATGACGACCTTCGACGACCGTCGTGTTGATGACCGCAAGACCCTATAATTCTTCACCGATGCCGTGAGGCTTTCGGCGTAGGATTATGGTGAGACTCGGTGTTCACCATTATCCGCTGGCCATGGTTTCCAAGACCTAGACTCAACGATTACGAGCTAGCCCTGTTTCCACCATTATCACGCCCGTTTACCTTGCTAAAAGAAAGACAGTGTGGAATGGAGATAGATGCACACATCTCGCCTAGGAGGCGATCCAGGAACTCACGGTTGCATTTGTTAGAGTTTTTCGCTTAGCATCAACTATCCTTACTAAGCATCGATAGGAGCCGTTGAATCTCTCTTGCAACGGGGTTTGAAGCCGCAGAGATCATAATCATCGAGATGGGATCCCTTGTAGCTTCTACCACATCAAAAGATGCTATTTAGGAGCTCTCGGGTCATCGATGACTCTCGAGGTGTTTCAAACGGGCACGTAAACGACTTTATTTAAGGAAAACTTGAAAAATGGAGACTTCCGTTTAAAACACAAGACGACCTCATGCTCATTCTACACGTGAAGATAACAAACGAAGGTAACTAGTAAGAACGCGAGGAGTTAAATCATAAATTTTAACAAGATGTTCTTTACTACAAAGCAAGAACACAAAGTTAACCTTTATCAATTCAACAAGACGTTACTAAAAGAAAACAAGATGTTACTAAAAGAAAACAGATAGCGGTCAAGGGTTTTCTCCTTTAGCGTCAACCAGCACACAAGGTGGCTTAGGAGCTGGAGTTTCCCCTTTTTAGCCCGATTTCAAGGTATCCAGGAGATGTTATACGGTCCCCTTAGTCGCGCCCGGAATGTAGATGTAGAAAATCCTACCTCTACATCCAAAGATAACTAAACACATACACAAAGAAACAAGATGAACAAGAAAAGCGATGGAACACGAGATGTACGTGGTTCGGCATGATTACCTACGTCCACGGGGTATAAAGAAGATCTTATTACTCGAATCAAAAGGTTACAAGACGGTTCTCTCTCTCAATGCCTTTGGTACGCTCTCTTTTCTCACTCCTTGCTTGAGTTTTACCTCTCTGTGGTCTCTATTTATAGTTACAAGTGATAATACATCGAGTGATTTTATGTTAGGCCTAGCGTAGCTTCCTCGATGTTCTTCTCGGGTGATCTGGCCGATGTCTCGGCCGGGTGTTCATATTTGTTCGGGCCGGTGCGTTAAAGCGAGGTGATGTCCCCCTCCGCTATCTCGTCGCTCGGTGTCGTCCGTTTAGGGGTAATCAATGTCGCCCTTGGGATCCCTGGCCGAGTCTTCCTTGGCCGAGAGTCCTTCTTATCTCTTTACCAACCTTTGTCACCGCATTTATGGCTCCAAGACCCGATGTCTATCGCATCACAACTTTTCCTCTTTTTCTTCGACTTTCGCTCCTCTTTCCTCACGCCTGACTTCCGAGGTTTATCCAGGGCCTCAGATGCATGCTCGCTCCGGCACGCCATGGCTTTAGGATCACTCACCTGGCCCTTCAGATTATTTACACCCACAAAGGATCTTTAGGCCAAGGGAAGTAATGCAACGTCAAATGTACAGACACAAAGGCACAAACTGAGAAAAGAGATTAAATGAGGGCCATGGCCCATGGGAAAGTGACTAATAATTATGTCCATCGAATCCGTAATCGTATTCAAAACGTATTCAGAAGAAAATGTTCTAGAGGGAAACTGATCAAGCAGACATACATGACAATCTTCTTACTAGTTGACTCAGTCAACCACTCTTTGAGACCTTTTAGGGATCACCACGGTGCTTGTGAAAGACTACCAGTTCCTGCCGGCCGTCGTCAACATTGTGGAAACCCATGCAGCCGACTGTGTTTGTAACAATTTCACATGAATTCAGATAGAAAGGAACCTTCAAATGGCCAAACATTTGGCAAGATACGATTCAAAAAGAATTTCACCGGCAAAACTCAAATCTCATCTTGATATCATTGGATCCTCGTTTTTCGAGTTCAAAAAGTATTTTGGTTCTCTCAATTTTTTTTTTTTTTTTTTAATAAATCTCACAAAATTTCATTCACGATAAAATAGAGATTACATGGATTTCAGAATTAAAAGGTACTACTCCCTCCGTCCCTAATATATAGGCGGAGAAGGTGAAATCTCTTCATTTAAGAAATTCTTTGGTTTTCATAAATTTTCATGTTTTTTCCTGTTTTTTACCCTTTGTCTTATTCTCACTGCAATTTCCCATACAATATAAATAAGGGCATATATGTCAAAAGTCTTCTTGGAATTAGAATTCCGCCTATTTAGTGGGACTAGAAAATCCAATATTCCGCATATATAATAGGGACGGAGGGAGTAATAAAGAGTAATGGGATGTCCACGTGCCTCTCCAAGATTCACAAACCAAGTCCCAATCAATCGAGACAAATGAAATGAAGGAGTTTCGCACCTTGCTTGTTATCTCAACCAGCGTCTGGAAATTGGTTAATCGGTAAAGAGACATGTATTTGGTGTACCGCCCAAAAAAGAGATCCAAGTCCTAGTAACCTCGCTAAATGGTGATTCAACATAGATTCTACAACTTGGAACCAAGCCAACTTTTTTTTTTAATAATTCATTTCATTTATAATTAAATTAACATATTGTTCAAATCTTGTTGAATGTATTCATCCATCTAAGAAGGGTAATCATTAAACCAACTGGACATACTACTTGTGTTTATCGCATGCTTAGCTAGCTGATGCGTTGCATTATTTGCATTTTTTGGTTCAAAAGTGCATATCCAAGACTCAAAGTTATTATTTAACGAAACTAGGATATCTTCAATTCGGTTGTTGGTGGTCCATTTGGTCAATTTCTGCTCCATTGATTGCCCGTGTACATTTTTGACGGTCTCCCTCTAGATGAAGTCTTCGATCCCTAACACCATAGCCCATTGAACACCCATTAGAGCTCCGGCGGCTTCGCTTCCTGTCCGCACTAAGTTGCCATTGTTGACCAGGATCGAGTTCCGTGTTGTATACCTGCGAAATCTCTAATAATTAGTCTCAATCCTGCATTTACGGTATCTCTCTGTCAAAAGCAGCATCAAAATTGACTTTCAGTACATTCAATAAGGGAGGTTTCCAATATACATTCCGACAACAACAATATTATTATTTTGATAAAGTTCGAGACAAGAAGATTCCCAGTCTGCAAAGTATTTAGATATATTATTGGCAATACTCCCTGCATTTGGTTGGATCTTTTCAAAGACTAGGCAACACCTAGCTTTCCAAATATGCCACACAATGATAGCAGCCTTATGCAATCCTTTTAATGTACCCTGCAAGTTTCTTGGTATAGCCACATCAAAAGAATTAATCAACCAATCATCAAAATTCATGTTGTTAATAACATTGGCAAGACTAATATCCGCTAAACTCCATATTTCTTTAGCAGTACCGCATTCAAAGAAAATATGATGCATTGTTTCTAGATGAAAACCACAGAAAGGACAAGTACTAGCATTATTTCCATGATATCTCCATGTTCTATCACCTGTTGGAAGGCACTTAGATAAGCATTTCCACAAGAAGTGTAATATCCTGGGCTGCAATTTGTGTTTCCAAAAAGCTTTCTAGTTAACTGCACCTGCATTATTAGAAACAGTATTAGATAGAGATTCATTCAAAATAACCCTATAGGCTGATTTCACAATGAATAGACCAATGTGTTCAGGCAACCATCTAAGTGTGTCAGGAATTCTAATTTCTAACATACCATTCTCAGGAATTCTAATTTTTCTAATCTCATTAATGTCTCCCGATCAAAAGGGGTCTCAAGTGTGCTAACATTCAGGGACTTTTGGGTTCTCCATAAGGCAGTTAGGTGCTATATTTTTCTAATCAATCTAGAATCCAAATGTCTATCAATAGAGGGTACCCATCTATCCTTCCAAATAGATATACTCTTCCCATTGCCACTTCCCAACAACTGTATCTCTTAACATATTCCAGACCTTCACATATGCCCCTCCAAATCCAAGAGCCACTGGTTGCAATTGCACCATGCAATGGATTCACATCAGGAAAATATTTGCTGCTAAGAATTTTTACCCATAAATCATCTAAAGAATTAACCATCCTCCAAGCCAATTTAGTTAACAACGCGTTGTTGACATATTCAGTTCTCTTTATACCCATTCCTCCCTGGCATTCAGGTTTAGCAACTTCCTCCCACTTTTTAGGATACCATCCTCTAGCATTTTTCTTTTTGTTCCACCAGAACCTTCTTTGTATAGCATCTATTTGATCAGTTATTTTTTTGGCATAGGGAAAACAACAAGATGATGGCTAGCTATGGACCCTAACACATGCGAGTGGAGAATAGTTCTCTCGGATGGCTAAGGAATTTAGATTGCCACAAGATGTAACTTAACATCGAATCTATCTAGAGACCGCCAAAAGTTTGCATCTTATTTTTTTTTGAAGAAGTAGAGGTACTCCAAGATATTTGTCACTCAGTGCCAACTTCTTTATCTGTAAGATATTAGAAATCTCATTTTTAATAGCATTGGGAACTTTAGGACTGAAGGCCATACCTGATTTGTCAAAATTGTCATGTTATCTGAGAATAAGCTAAACCGTTCAATGATTTTAGCTAGATGTCTAGCTTTTTGATTTGCCTTGGTGAAGATTAGGGCAAATCATCTCGCAAAAACAAATGAGAAGCAGAAGGACTAGAAGTAGTAACTTTCATACCATGAATATCCCCACATTGTTCAGCCTTCAATAGAGCTCTAGAGAAGGAATCCATACATAGAATAAAGAGATATGGAGACAATGGATCACCTTGTCTCAGTCCCCTTTGAGGCTTGTAACATTCACCAGGTGAACCATTAAGCATAATGGATGTGGACATAGTAGACAAACATTGTTCTATCATGGTGCACCACTCATCACAAAAAGCTATTTTCTTAAGAGTAGCTAGTAAGAAGGACCACTATATCCTATCAAATGCTTTGGACATGTCTAACTTGACAGCCATCCAACCTTTTTGGGATTTGGTTTTTTTCATAGTGTCTATAAGTTCATGAGGAATCACTATGTTATATGTGATTAATCTACCAGTAAGGGAAAGCGTTTGATAAGGAGTGATAATTTTTATAAGAAGTGTTTTCAATCTACTAGCAATAAGCTTAGATATTATTTTATAGACCACATTACACAGACTTATTGGTCTAAAATCAGCAGCACTCTTAGGACAATTAACTTTTGGTATTAAAGTAGTAAAATTATGATTCATTTGCTTTAACATATGTTTGGAGTGAAAAAATGATTGAACCATACTTATAGTGGCATCTCCAACTGTATCCCACATTTCTTGATAAAAGCCGGGTGGAAAACCATTTGGTCCTAGTGTAGTCCAAGGTTGCATTCCACAAACAATGAACTTGCCTTCCTCACGAGTAGGAATTTTAGTGAGCATTATGTTATCCTCAACTGTAATACAAGGAGCAATATAATCTAGATAATTGGCAGGATTATGTGGATTAGTAATTCTACTCATATTAAGAAAATGAGACATAAGAGTATCTGCAATATCTTTCCTGTCACACAACCAAATACCTAAATCGTTTTGTAGAATATCTATTTGAGTTTTCTTTTTCCTGAAATTGGCTTTGTTGTGAAAATATCTTGTATTCCTATCTCCATTTCTAAAAAATTCTTCCTTACCTCTTTGTCTCCAATTGTCTTCATTTGCATCATACCAAAAAGTTAGTTTTTTATTCAATTCAATAACACTATCAGAAGACAAATTATGACCATTTGCTAGGAGAGAAGAAATTTGATCTTCTGTTTTGGCTATTTGGGTAGTAATATTACCAAATTGTTCATAATTCCATCTCTTTAATTCCTCCTTGGTGCCGTATAAGAACTTACGGGGGTTTAAAAGCATGAGATCCATTTTGAGAGTTTTGCCAGCTGGATCTTATAACATCCTTACAAGTATTATCTCTAAACCAAGTCATGTTAAACCTAAAAGATTTATGAGTTTAATTTTCATTTTGAGTAGTAGTAAGAAGTAAAGGGCAATGGTCACTGGCAACAGCTATAAGGTGGTATACTGCTGCTTTAAGGAACTTGTTTATCCAGTCCAAATTGGCTAAAACTCTGTCTAATCTTTCAAGAATCAGATCTTGTCCTTTCCTTCTATTAGTCCATGTAAATGGATTTCCTATATAAGACAAAGAGTGAAGACTAGCATTATTCAGTAAAGCATTTGAAATATCCAATTGAGATTGACTTACTTGATTACCACCTTCTTTTTCTTCTTGTGTCAGAATGAAATTCAAATCCTCCATAACAGCCCATGGGAACTTGTAGTGATTAGCAAAGGCCTGCATCATATCCCATTGAGCCTTTCTAACAATAAGATCAAGAGATCCGTAAATAAAAAAAAAAAAACAAGAGAATGATTAGTTCTTGTATCAATTTTGATCACACAGTTTATAACATTTAGATCACATTCAACCACTTGAATGTCAATACCATCTTTCCAAAGTAAACAAAGGCCACCAGATTGTCCTATTGGTTCATAGAACATTGCATTAGGATAATTGAAATTTGAAACATAAAGCTTCATTTTTTTGAGTTGATTTTTGGTTTCACTTAAAAAAATTATATCAGGATCGTTTGATCTGATTAGTTCTTTAAGGTGTTGCCTAGTGTACTTATTCCCAAAGCCGCAGACATTCCAACATAAGAATTTCATGTTTACTAATTGTTTAAAATAGTAATGAACAGGCAAAGTATTGAAAATTGTAGCGCCCCATAAGCTAGCAGCTGACTAATCCAAGTGATTAACTAAATAAGAGGCACTAAAATCTAAAGCATTTACTTAAGCATTTAATTAAGAAATCTGCTACAAAACTTAACCCAAAAACTAGCCCCGCTCTGAAATATATATATATACAAGAACTTCTCTCAAATGATACATATACAATAGTCATTTAGATTACAAATAGAATATACAACAAAATAAACATAGCAAGTTAACCAACTACGGATTCGACTCCACGAAGCTTTATTTGCGCAACTACCTGATACTGTCTCTCGAAACCGAAAGTGGGAATGGGTGAGCACATCATCCCTAAAAGGGGTGCCCAGTAGGAATAACATTTAACTTTCAAGTAATCACTGAAATGATCTAGAAAACATTACATATTTTTATTCCGCACCTATTAAGCATACAAATGGAAATTCTTATTTCCCAAACATTTCATAAAGACATACAAAGCATTACAATTCCTTTCCAAGCAATGGAAAGATTAAAAGAAACAACAATACTTTCTAATTCAAAATAAAACAATGCAAGGAATACACAAACGAGATAGTGCATGAATTTGTTAAACATAAACTTTTGTGAAAAAAAATCAACAATAATCACAGGGAGAGTTAAATATAAATTCCCACCTCTTTTGATGACAAGCCACGTCCCACGATCCACTTTGGTTCATCCTTTGAATCGATCGTTGTTAATATAGACTAACCTGTTAATCACACAAGAACTACTAAGAAACTAGCCAAAATGGCTCAGACAAGAATCATACAAGTCTAACTAATGGTTCTAAGCCCATTTATGATTCTACACATCTTCATTATCCATCTCTTGCATAATTAAAGGTTTACTAATTCAATTAGGTTGTTTCTCTAGTTCATTAGCTAAGTCTTGCGAACATCTACAACTTTGTAGAAGGGACCGAAAGCTAATTCGGACCATAAAGGGTCCAATTCATCTAATTAAGAAAAATGCTCCTAAGACCAAGCCCATGACCCGCGGGCTTACTCCGGCCCGGCCCATCAAACCATCCCGTTAACAAAAGGTCTGGTCCAACTAAGTCAACTAACGGTCAACGTCTGGTCAAAGGTCAGCCAACAGTCCACGTCCAAGGTCAGGTCAATGTCCAGGGTCAATGGTCAACGAGTCAAGACTAGTGACTCAATGGGTCAAAACCGATTCAATCCGATTCGACTCAGTCAGATGGACTAAGTCAGCTAAAGTTAGATCATTCAGACCTGACTGATGGAAAATCTCAAGGCATGAGCCATTGCTCAGACCAACACAATTTCAACATCATTTCTCACTAATCTAATTCAAGCATGCATCTTAGTTCAACTTCAACATACTCTTCTTTACATAGCTACTCAAATTCTATATCTACAACATCATCATAACACATTCATTCAAAACAATAATTCACAATTCATTTACAAAACTAAATTCGGTTTACCTGCAATTGCAGCTTTTCCAAGCTTCTACAAGAGACATTTAACTCCACACATTCACTCAACTCCATTCTAACAACACTGCCATTTCAATTTAACTCATCTTTAACTCATCCATAATCAAATCTCAGTCCCATTACCATTTCCAGAGTCCAGTACTTTCCTAATTACCTCACCACCTTAATCATTTACCCTTAACCTAAACATCATCTCCAATTCTTCATTACCAACTCCAACAGCTCTAAGTTGTGACTGGAACTCTAAACCTTCACACTTACAACCATCTCCAACACCTTCAACTGAGACTATACTCAGTCTTAGAAAACTCCACTTCTATCTCTTAACATAACTCCTCAACACAGTAAACCATCATTTCCAACTTCACCTGTAACAATCACTTGCAACTCAAACTGACTATGTAACATTACAACCTTCAGGCCTGCAATTCATTTGCAACCACAATATCAATAACAACACCACAATCTCCTAAGCATCACCAACCGCTGCAAAACCACCAACACCAGTTACTCCCTGTAATCAATTCTAATCTAAACTACACACAGCATGAATTCTACTCAACTCAGTTTCATTCATAATCACACAAACTCAATAATTGAAGTAATTTAATTCAAATTACTAAAGTATGATAATTCAGAGACTTACCCAATTCCTTTAATTGCTTGATAACATCTTCAATTTCACACAATCCCTCAATCAACTCAAGAACCCTAATTCAGTTCATCTTTTATTCTCAGAAGAACCCTAAAATCAATTCTCAAATATCCTCTTCTCCAATATAAGTTCTACACTTCGATTCACTTCTTAAAACACCACACCTATCTAATACTCTGTCTAATTCTTCTTAATCGCCATTCAAATCGAACTCCAATTCAATTCTCTGAAAAACCCTAACTCTCGGTTCAATCATCAAAACAACTTCAAAGCTTCAATCGAACCTCTACCCCCGATTTCTTCATCTAACAGTAACCCAATTCACCTCTCAATTCGTCACAAACCCTAACTTCTAAAACCCTATGTTCGATTTACAGCAGCAACTCCAGCATCTTCATCCTGAGATCAATTAACATCAATACCACTCTCATCTCTTCATCAACATCTTCTAATTCGTTTGCTCTAACTCATCGATTGTCTCTCTCTCTCTCAAACAAACTCTCAAACACACGCAGAGAAAGAAGGACAGGGGAAGAAAGAAAGAGAAGAATAAAGAAGAATGAGGAAGAAGAAGAAAAGAGAATGAAAGGTTATCCTTGCGATCTGGTTAGGGATAAGACCGACCCGGATTGTTAAAGGCACCCGACCAAAAGATATGGGCTACCAAGTCGGTTAACTGTAAGATGGTTATTTTTCCCTTCAAACAAATTTGATGATATCTTCTTCGTCCGATATCCGAATGGCACGTTTGAGTAGTCCATTCTGCGTAACTTTTCGAGTTCTATCTAACGATACCAGTTTCGTATCTAAATCGTTGTTATATTATTTTCTATTAATTAACGTTCGTGCTAGACTAATCGAGTTATTATCGGCTAATTCGACACTTGACCTGGTCTAATAGCGTTGACGAGCTTGAGGGTCCTTACAAAAATAAAGCACCGAAGTTTTAGAGTAGCAAGAGAATGGTGTAAGTTTTCAGTAAAAATGAACTGATTATCCAACAAGATTGCAAAAAGTGAAAATTAGAGTAGAGTTTATAATTTTAAACCTGATCTCCTCCTGTGTATTTTCCATCATGTTTTTCCCCGTTTAGAATTTTTATACTTTTCGCGGTGATCTTGTTAGTTGTTGATGGAATGGGTGTATCAGTATTGTTCACGTAACCAGTAGTTGAGTAGTTCCCAGTGATATTAGATAGTGATGTGTTGTTCCTTTTCCTTTCCCTTATTCTGACACTTTCTCCCCTATCGTCGTCAGTCTTCTGATATTTATCCTCCCATCTAGTTACCTCAGCATTTCTATTTATTAATACACCTCTTCCCCACGAAGTATCCATATTATTATTAGTGTAGACTTTCACTCTGTCCATAGATGAAGGTATACCGTTTGGATATGCAATACTGATTTCCTTCTCCCCGATTTTCTTCACAATTTTATTTTCTTTCTCATTGATAAATTCATGAGCGAAATGCATCTGCTGGGTCCTGTTGTAATGTTGCACCTTTACCACTTGACTTTCTTCTTCCTCCCTTACATATTGATGAACATTATTCATAGTTTCTGTATCCCCCATATTTCTTCCCATAGAATGTTTTCCAGGATCCAAGAAATAATTGACATGCACTACATTCCTTGTTGATTTTTGGAATTCTTTTTCGCTGATTTGTGTAATGCTTTTCTCATCATAAGGGGGTTTAAAAAATTGACTGTAAGTGGAGTTTGTAGCTTTTGATGATATTGGAAACATTTGATTTATGCCTATAGTTGTTGTTATAGAAGAGGGATTATTTGAAGTTGACTGTAACAACATTACATGAGGAATGACTCGGTGTTTAATTCCATAACGTTTTCTATAGAGATGATACGTGTAACTCACACTTGCTTGATGAGTTCGATGAAGAACAGCTGCCGAGTTAACTCGATTCTTCTCCTTCCACGGAACAATGACTGATACACCTATTTCCAAATCTTCAAAAAGATTGAATACAACAACCGCAAACGCTAAGACCACCACTGCAAACTTTGTAACCAAAACTGGATTGAAAGCAAACGCCATATTTAGGGGGAAAAACAATCTGTAATACACATGAAGAGATATTAGATTTAGTTAGCCATTAAAAGATAAAACCCTAATAATGAAATTAAAGTAAACGAGAAATAAGATTTTAACAGAAAAAGACTAAAGATAGTTTAGGATTGGGAATTAAAGAACGATGAAGCTGAAAAATCATAGCCGCAATCTCTTCTATATTCGTTCAATTGAGAGAAAACATGAAATTTTTGAAAAGGGGAATCCTTCGATAGGTTGAGAAAAAGGGCCCTTCAATAGACCTGGTTGGTTAAGTAATCGAGGAGGAGTTATGTTCAATTAGACTTTGGAAAGACAAGAACAAGCATTTTCTAATTCTCTGTTAGACTGTTACCCACGACGTTTACACAACAGAAGTTCTATTGGTCAAGTAAACAGACCTATTTATGTGCTCAGAATTCAGACTAGCCCCAACAAAATATTGGGACCGTTCTGCTATGACCCGACCACCAACTAACACAGTAATTTTAATGCGGGCATTATATCTGTCTTTAAATTTTCTCAACCGCCGGGGCCGTAGGTCCCGGCCCTATCCGGCTACTATGATCCAACTAATTAAACACACTACTGTGATTCGACTAACTAACACACTATAATTTGACACGACCAACTAACCGTTCTGTTATGATCCGAACAACTATGGGACAGTTGTGCTATGACCAGACAAACTAAATATGATCCCGACTGTTATAGACAGGACCAACTAATACACTGATTTTAATGTGGGCACTACATCTGCCTTTAGATTTTCTCAAGCGCCGGCCTACGGCTACTATGTTCCAACTAATTAAACACCCTATTGTGACCCGACTAACTAACACACTATAATACGACACGACCAACTGAATATTGGGACTGTTCTGCTATGATCCGACTAACTAAATATGCTTCCGACTATTTTAGACAGGACCAACTAACACACTAATTTTAATGTGAGCACTATATTTTCCTTTAAATTTTATCCACCGCCGGGGCCGTAGGCCTGGCCCCATCCGGCTACGATGATCCAACTAATTAAACATGATATTGTGACCCGACTAACTAACACACTATAATACGACACGACCAATTGAATATTGGGACAATTCTACTATGACCCGACTAACTAAATATGCTTCCGACTATTATAGGCAGGACAAACTAATACACGCTAATTTTGATATGGGCACTAAATCTGCCTTTAAATTTTCTCAACCGCCGGGGCCATAGGCCCCGGCCCCATCCGGCTACGATAATCCAACTAATTAAACACGCTACTGTGATTCGACTAACTAACACACTATAATACGACACGACCAACTGAATATTGGGAACGTTCTGCTATAATCCGACTAACTAAATATGCTTCCGACAATTATGGGCAGGACAAACTAACACACACTAATTTTTATGTGGGCACTATATCTGCCTTTAAATTTTCTCCACCGGCGGGGCCTACGGCCCCGACCCCATCCGGCTACTATGATCCAACTAATTAAACACGCTACTGTGACCCGACTAACTAACACGCTATGATATGACACAACCAACTAAATATTGGGATCGATCTGCTATGACCCGACTAACTAAATATGCTCCCGACTATTATAGACAGGACCAGCTGACACACTAATTTTGATTTGGGCACTATATCTTCTCTTAAATTTTCCCCACCGGCCTCGGCTCTATCCGGCTAATATGATCCAACTAATTAAACACGTTACTGTGACCCCACTAACTAACACCCTATAATACGACAAACACGGAGAAGGACAAACGAAACACACGTAGGGTTAGCTAGGGCGTAGATATATCAGTTCGATTGATATATACTCTAGCACGATCATTACACTATTAAATTGTCTAGCACGATCACCAGAAGTAGAAAAGTAATTGATATATAGTATAATATGACACGACTAATTAAATTTTGGGACCGTTCTGCTATGACCCGACTAACCAAATAAGTTCTTGACTATTATAGATAGGAACAACTAACACACTAATTTTAATTTGGGCACTACATCTTCCCTAAATTTTCTCCACCGCCCCGGCTATCCGGCTACTATGATCCAACTAATTAAACACGCTACTGTGACCTGACTAACTAGCACACTATAATATGACATGACCAACTAAATATTGGGATCGTTCTCCTATGACCCGACTAACTAAATATGCTCCTGACTATTATAGACAGGACCAACTGACACAATAATTTTAATGTGGGAATTATATCTTCCTTTAAATTTTTCCCACCTCCGGGGCCACTATGGTCCAACTAATTAAACACGCTATTGTGACCCGACTAACTAGCACACGATAATATTACACGACCTACTAAATATTGAGACCGTTATGCTATGACTACAGACTAAGATTGCATGGGAAGATACTGATCGACTAACCAAACAAAATGGACAATAAACAAAACTCTGAAAAGGTTGAGCCCCGGCCGAACATGAAAAATCGAAAGAGGTTGAGAGCCGGCCTAGTCTCTTCATTAAGGAAATGTGTTGGTTGTGTCGGAGTCATTCGTGTTCGTCGGATTCGGCGATCCTGCGGTCCGGAATGAGTAATTTGGGGAGGCAAAAAGAGTAATACTGGAGACATACCCACCGTCGGATCGGGAGATCCTGGGGCTAGGATATATCTTCAGCCAGGGATATATCATATCTGTCTGATGTTGACATATAATTCTGAGAGAAAGATCCGTCCGTTCGTCTTTGAATATCCTGGTACAACTGCGTTTGGTTCTCTTTCAATCCCTTTCTTTCTCTTCGTACTTTGTGATCTTGATTCATTGCTTTGTTGATTTGTTAAAAGCGATTGAGAGATGAAAAGAGAGATAGAGAGATTAAGAGTGAATCAGAAATTCACTTACAACACTTGGAAGAAATTGCAGATGTTGATCGGTATTTGGTGACTTAGGGTTTTAGAAGAAATTGCAGATGAAACTGAAGAGGGAATCGGAGCGGAAATTGATATGGGTTCGTCGAGATAAGGGTTATTCTGGACCGAGATCGATGATTGAGTCAAAATAGTTGAAAATTTTCAGAATCAGGGTTTGGTTTTGGGAAGAACAGCTGAGACTGTGTCTGAATCGGTAAGAATGAGAATGGGATTAATTGAATATGGGGTTTGAGAGTTCTTGGATGATGATAAGGGTTGGTGCAACCAGATAAATCAATCGAGAAAAAATATTTCAGGTTCAAATATTTCTCTATTTTTTCCTATCAATTTTATACATTCAAAAATCATGTGTTTTAGATATCGATTTGGAATTCCTCGAACAGTTTTTACAGAACCTTTCCATTTAGGTTTCTGCCACTAATCAAGTCAGGGATGAACCAATTGATGCTGACTCCAATTTAGGCACGGACATGGTGGCCGTTTGATGGAGTTATATCCTGATTTTGATCCATAATCATTGTAGATTTACCAGTGTTGGGTTCCAAAAACCATTCTCACACTTTGAGTACTATTATGAGAATCCGGATGCACCTGGATACACGTATCAAGAATTTCCGCAGCATATGGTGTGGAAAAAAAGATAAATGTAGATGGGAAGACAAGCAACAACAGTTTGCGATAGCTAGGATGTACTTTGTCTCTCCGAGCGCTGGTGAATTGTTCTACTTGAGATTGCTATTAACTGTTGTGGCGGGCGCCAGGTCGCTCGAACATCTGAGGACTGTGAATGGCGTGCTACATCCAACCTACAAAAAAGCATGCATTGAGCTTGGGTTATTAGAGAGCGACGGTGAATTGTAAATTGCCTGAGGGAAGCAGCAACTGTTTAGACAGGAAGCCAAATGAGAAACCTCTTCAAGATAATCCTGTCAGATGGAAATCCAGCTGAACCAGAATTGTTATGGAAAGAATTCAAAATTAATATATGCGATGATTTACATCACGTTATTAAAAGAAAGTATGGCATCCTAGAACCAACAGATGAGCAAATTGAAGACTACGGACTTTACCTGATTGATAAATTGCTGCGTGAGGGAGGGAAGGAGATGTCACATTTCTGCTCGATGTCTAAGTCTAAGATTGATTGGGATAATCTTTATGGAAACCGTTACATACGTGAGCATATGCAAATGATGACAGAAATAGATAAGGATCAGCTTACTTGACCAATAGAACTTCTGAGCATATGCAAGCCAACTTTGGAGCAGCTTTGTTTCGTGAAGAAAAGTAGCGAACTACCAATAAGAGTACCAAGCAACCATTTCAATCGAAAGATCGAAAGAATGGTTCTCCCATACTTCATATATTTGTTTTCGTTCTTGTATTTTTACAAGAACGAAAATAAAAATCCTCATCGCTGTCACTTTTATCCTCCTTCCACAAATAATATTTTTTTCCCCCACTAGATCCATTATCAAAAAATAACATGCATAGAACTACCACCTCCGAAAATTATCCCCACGACTGCCGAACAAAACTAAGTCTAAGGTTCATTCAATGATGAATCATATGTCATCTTTTAAACACATCCATTAAAACAATCAATATATTGCCAAAAGTGATTCTTTTACCCCGTTATACAATTCTAACTCACCATGAGTTTCTAAATTGCAAGTTTGAGCAGATTTTAACTCACCATGATCTTGGGTCATGAGGATAATTGAGCAGATTTTAACTTGCAATGGAAATAAATATTGGTGTAATTTTAGCAGGTCTCTTAATCTATACCATTTTAAGCATTCATACAAAACTAAGAGCAACAAAGCTTGAATACACACATATATTAAAAAAAAAATACTTACTTTGGTCTCTTCATTGTGCGGAGAATTTCTGTATGCGTATTGATGTTTACACAGACAGGAAAGCACCATTAAAATCTTTGTTTAAAGTTGTACATATTTTCGCAAAATTATATCCAAATAACAGTTAAACTAATAAAGACTCTTGTATAATTAAGAAAGAACTGAAGGATTTTACTCATAATAATTAAAGATAAATATTGTCAGTTGTTTGTAATGATACAACTGATGATTGATTACATTGTTTTCTTTTAAAGCTTGCGATCATCATGATACAAATCAAAAAACAACTTCCAAAGACTAGAAGTAAAAAAAAATAGAAAGAAATATCAAAAGCAGCAACAAATTTAAGACACCAAAGACTACAACCACCACCTCCATGATTACCTGATGATTGATTGCATTGTTTTCTTTTAAAGATCGCGATCATCATGATACAAATCAAAAAACAACTTCCAAAGACTAGAAGAATACAAAAATAGAAAGAAATATCAAAAGCAACCGCAAATTTAAAACACCAAAGACTACAACCACCACCTCCATGATTACCTCTGGGCCTGGAACCACCTCCTCCAGCAGCTCCACCAACACCACCGCTACTTTCTTTTCCAACTTTATCTTGGCTTTTTTTCTTTGATTTTCTACAAATTCGTGAAAAACACAAGATGGTTAGTTAATACAAAAACAGATGCTGGAATATCATGTACGTGTATGTGCAATGAAGGTGGTGATGATAGTGCATATGGGAAGAAAAGATTATGTAAAAGATATTATGATCAAGTAAAAGATTGCGAAGATAATTAGGTAATTAGTTTTCTAGATATATATTTCCTAGTCAAATAAAATACTGAGATATTGTATTATCTCCTTAAATCTATTAAAATATTGTGTTATCGATATTGAGATTTTATATTATTGCATAGGTTTAGTTTAACTCTATAAATAAGAGTTCTCTTGTAAATTCATCTCAGAAAATTCATCTAATGATCAATATATTTCACCATGCGGGGTTTATCAGTGGGCGTAGGCCATCAGTGCCGATCCACATTAAAATCTCTGTCTCATTTCATTTCTCTTTGATCAATGATCCCTCGATAACCATAATTTATTATAGTATCGACCAAGTATTTCGGTGAGATCCGCAACAATCAATTGCTTATGTTTTATATATTTTATACAACCGCCTTCGCAATCTATTTCTTCATGACCAAGTATTTCATGTTTGTTTCACTTCTTATTGATTTGGATGAGTTATTCCCAAATAATCAATTGCTTATGTTTCATATATTTTATTTTTTACAATCATTTAATTTAATGGCTTTGTTCTTGCTTATGTTTTCGAAGGTTAAATTTGTAAAAACAAAAAATCACGCAACAAATCAAATAATCATAGCCATCCAACTCCCAAGCATGATTGACCAACATCAATTCCATCACCCTGCATGTACTGAATACCTGATCACACCATGCCCACATACTGCCTAGCCTTGCCAAGAAACTGTACAAGCATTGAGGGACTGAAAACCCTAAATTGTGGTTTCAGACACATGTGTTGCAAAATACCAAACCATCCATCTTCATGATGGAGGGTGGGATGTGAGACTTAAAGGGCCCAAGCATGTCAACACGATCACCGTGGGGACTTACACACTCACCCTCACCAATGGCCAAAACCAACAATGTTTGGCCGTGACAAAATCGTCACTCCAAACAAAGAGACTTACATCACGGCCAAAGCCAAAATTAGGTTTCAAGCCACACGCGTCCATCTTCTCCTAACGAATGGAGGGTCACATATTAGATTAAACGGCCATACCAAAGATGACCACTGTAGCTCACTACACTGCAAATGTTCCTAGCCAAGGCATATCATGCCCGGGTTAATCCAAAACGCATCCAAACTAGCATGGCCACGCCCAAACTAGACAAACGATCTCGACCCCAATCATTCTACGGCTTGGAGTGGCTTAGATCATGTTTTCACGGATATTCGTATAGGCATGAACATCACCGCCATCTTCACAAACTTATCGGCCAGACCACCAAATTAGGTCGCTCTCAAACGCGCGCCGAAAAAGCATGATGCGCGCCTTTGCGCATCAATTTCCTGCTGTAATTGATCTCAACCACCCTTCTTTGCTGCCAATGAGGTCAGATCGCACCTTCACGGGACAAGAGACATGGACGGTACACTGGCATGCTACGCCCCTGGGCCTGGTCGTCTTCCAAATCTCTTCTTTCATGCCTTGGACTAAGTCAAGAGTGATGCTTGCGCACTCTTCAAAACCCTAATATTCATTAATCTGGGCCGTTATGAGTGTCTCAAAGATCATCTCATCCGTCCAACTTCACTCAGCACTTGGTTATACAACCCCGGTCGAGTTATTTGGTCATGAGGCGTTATTACCCATCACTTTACTACACCATAATGCAAAGACCTCGTATAAAATACACACGATACTTCACAAGAGTCGACTTTCAATAACACATGCTTATTCAATTCAAAGATTACATGTTATCTTCGTGGATCCACGATCCACACATTCCGTACATCAATCATAAACAAACTGGGGGATACATACCGGGTATTGGTCCTGCGGTTTACAGCTGGCAACGCAAATGCCATCACAAGAACGTACAGAAGTCATGGACTCGTTAGAGATGAACAGGAGAAGTGGGCAAGACTGGCCATGTCGCACCGACGCACAACTCCACAACTATCACTCCACTTCCTCCACTTCCCACGAGACGTGAATAGGCTCACTGACTTGTATAAATAGTTCTCCGCCCTATTTCAAACACAAGACAAGTCCGCACGATTGAAAACCAAGTGTTAATACAAAACGTATTCAAACACCCAAAGCTTGCTTCTCAGACAACCACAAGCCTTTTCACCTTTTACAATTATAAGCAAGCCAACACCTTCACAATCTCAACACCTTCTTTCGCTTTCCTCCCTAAGATCAACCCATCTCCTTCACTTTCATGACCGAAACAAGTCCGGAAAACTAGCCATTTCTTGGTTTAGGCTCGCACTTGCAATGCATTGATCTCTCGAATCTACAAGCACTCACCGCGGCAAAGGCATTTGTTTAAGGTTTAAATTCATTCCTCATCCACACCCCAAATTTCCAAATTCTCAGGATTAGTTTTCACCCATAAACAATCTGGCGACTCACAAATGGGAGATTAATCTTTCTGTCATGAAATCAATTTCTTCAATACCCAATCCCGTTTGGCTAAGTTCCGAGATGGTTGGTCTTAGGACTTCCCAACAAATTCAAATCCCTATCGGTTCCTCCAATGAAGATACCCCCTTCCCAACGGTGACTCATTTCTGCCACGCAACAGAAGAATCCCAACGATAATCGCAGTTAGCTCTGTGCAGAGAGATTCACACGAGGAACATGGAGATTATCAAAGAAGCGGTAAACAACATACTTGATCTCCTCATCAAGATGACGTCGTAAAATGAGTGTACTGACCTTTACACCGGACTGATTCCCTCAAAGCCTGTCCAGCTTTACCGGGAACTGCAGACCAAATGGGACCGGTGAAGGCATCTCTAGTGGAAAGCTTGTGCGAACTCCCCGCACCTCTCCAAGAATCAACGGCAGAGACGTTCGGGCCGTAATTAATAAAATAGCTTTGGATGTACACCGGCTCCTTCTCCCGGTGTACTCCTAATCACGCCGAAGCATCTCGCCGGAAACAATGTTACATTTGGACAAGACGACATGATGGCAGAAGATGGTCACAACAGGGGCCCTACATGTTACCGCGCACATCAAGGGTTCGTAGTTCAGTGAGAGCCCTCTTCGACACAGAGCATCTTGAACGAATCACTCTCAAGACTCTCAGATGCCTAAGGTCGACCCATGCAAGATCAGACGACACCTACCACGACGACGGACTTCGAAGGAAACCGCACCAGCACATACGGGTGTCAATCAATTTATCAAGGGACCCGTCCGATCAAAAGCAAGGTTTGAAGTCATAGAAAGGGAGCGATCACCATATGATACTAGGGAGACCATGGCTTCATGACAACAAGGTCATTCCCCGACGTATCACCAAAGGCTCCCACACTATGCTGGGACGAGAAGTCATCCGCATTCCCGCATCATTGTCTCCGTATGCACCAATATGGAGCCGATCGGAGCCAAAAGATACCACACAGGAGGGTCGACAGTCCCAGGCACCCCACTACCCACGTCTGCCAATCAAGAAAGGAGACCGACTTTACACCATCGGTGGCCAAACACTACAAAGACACGTTCTATAACAAGGCGTCCATCTCTATCCTATGAGACTCCAACTCATGCTCACACCAAAAGGGGACGATTCTCGAGGTGAAACGTGATCGGGGGGAGAACAATATACCAAACACATGCAGAATTGACAGGAGAGATATCGGAACCCTCCCTCCGCCCACCGAATGCCGCAAGAATGATTTAAACGTAAGATGAGGTACCAGACGCCCCCAACAACTACAAGATGGAACCAATTCCACAATCGACGAGCTCGAGACTAACATCAGGAATGGGCATCTCCTGTGCTCTGCCTCTATCAGGCTGACTTTATCCACGTATCAAGACGAACGATTTGTGTCTTCTGTTTCAACTACTCAAGGAGTACCAAGACAAGTGCCTTCACATACGAGGAAATGCCTGGTCCGGATGAAAATTGTCACCCATCACTTACATGCATACCTGATCCAAGCCAATCAAGCAATCTCCGAGTAACTGCATACGAAGTAGAGATCAAATCAAGAACGAAATTCGTAAGATGCTAGCCGCTAGTCATCGGCCCATTCATCATCCAACCTCGGAGCAAATTAGCCAATGGGTCCCGCAAAGAAGAAAACCAGATCCTGGTGTCACAGATTTCGTAGACTTGAAAGGTGCTTCCCTGGGCGATCCATTTCCTTCTCTACCTAACATCGACATGTTAAATGACGCCACTCAACAGACACTGCACATGTTCTCCTTCATGAATTGCAATGGACAATCGTATAAGGACGTATGAGCACGATGCGAGTAAGATCGCTTTCCGAACCCTCTTGGCAATTTTTTATTATACCATGCTATTTGTTTAAAGAATGCCTAAGGCAACGGTATCAACGTGTATGACGGCAATCTTCCACGAAGGATGCATAAACAAGTAGAAGACTATGTGGATGATATCGGTGGTCAAATCAAAAGCCCTGAGGCAGCACTCCACACAAATGTTCTGAGGCAAGTGTTTGAGAGACGAGAATACAAGTTGAAGATAAATCCTTTTGAAATGCTTTCTGGTTCCTTCAGGTATTTCGGGATTCCGGTAGCCACAAGGAATGAAGGTGAGACCCATCCAAATTCGCTCGTGCTATCTCACAATGCCGCCTCCCAATTGCAGAAAGAACTCCAGTTTCATGGGAAAGGTAACTACATCAGACGTTTATACACCGCCTAGCCCAACTATATCGCCTCGTTCACCACTCTGCAAGAAAGGGAGCCGAATGTTGTTTGGACCGCAACTGACGAAGCTTTTCGAAAATTCAACGAATACTATCATCTCAACCGTCATGAAGTCTCTGTGCAAGGAAGCCAACGTCCTACTGCACTCGGCTTCAGGTGACACCGCCGTAGTGGGCTTTACTCGCGCGGAAGACGATTAGGGAATTAACGTCCGCATATACTATTTCAAATGAGATATTGAGAGACGTCGACTCTGATACAGGAGGCCGGAAAAAAGTGGTTTAGCCTTAATCCATTCCATTCGGAAGTTTAGGCATTACCTGTATCTACTAGGGTGATACTGTGTCTGGAATCTGCATCCTGCAAGTGTTTACTTTCAAATCTGGTCCTCGACTTGGTAGGACAGAAAAGTGAAGCTTCTCCAAATGTCGAACTAGACATAACGCAGTCGCTCTGTGAGCTATCAAGGGCCAAGCAGTTGGTGCAGCTATTTTCACCAGATTTCCCCGAGAAAGCACTGACAGATCTGGCACATGAGCTCATGAAGATTTCGTGACGCCCTGTTCCTCTGAAGAACGAAGTGTAGCCTTGTATTTTGACTGGCCCAACTACCCCTGAGCAATACTGGGAGCACGAGTGGTGTTAATCTCTCCAACCAGAAGTATTTTCACATTCCTTCAAGTTGGACTTCGAATGCACCAACAACTCCAGACATGCTGCTTCATGTGGCTTTCAATAGCTAAAACAAGGTGAGTCACACGTCCAGAGATAAGAGGTGACTCCAAGTTATCGGTAATCAAAATGAATGGAGATATGCATTGAGAAGAAGTAACACTAGCCCCTGCATCGATCGTGAAGCACAGAGGTTACTAAACTACTTTGCCGATGCAACCATAACCCATGTCGGTGTCGCAGACAACAACACACACGCGATCGCCTAGCAATATTGGTTTCCAAACCGAAGTTTGAAGGGGCGAGCAGAAACCCTAACAGTGAAGAGGAGAACCATAGAATCAACGTGGCTACCGCAATACAAAGACACTAGAGACGCGACGATTGGCGAACTCGATCATTCGAGAGCCTCAACAACTCACTCTCCCAAGGAAAGGCCGGCCTCAAACCCCGCAAAACTTCTTCATGCTTCATGGTATCGTCGTGACATCCGAATCCGCATGGCTCCCCCGTCAAGATGTCCTGGGAGGTGACGAAGACACAACCCACACTGGATCAGTATTCACAATGAAATTTGTGGACACTCACCGGTGGTAACGCTTTACCGGCGACTTCAACGCTCAGGTTATACCGTCGCAGATGGAGGCTCAATCCAGACCACTTCAAGTCTTGCTCAAATTGTCCAGTGCACCACCATACCAATTGGAGATTTTTAATGTGAACCAGCACTGGGAACGAGAGAACCCTACATTAGCTATCTCGTGATGGGATAATTCTCGCTGGCCAAAGGACGCTATTAAGATTGAAGAAAGAGCCAAGCTGAGTCAGTATTCCATGAAGGATCCTCGTGATCGCAAGAGCTTGTGGGTGATCCGCTACGATGCCCGGCTCGAGAAGAAATCCCGCCATGGCGTCGAGCAGACACAACCCAAGGAGAACATCATCAAGGGAAGAGAAACCTGCTTCTCCAAATACACGAGAAATACTGTTAGTCGACCATGGAGGCGATGCAGTCGATTTTGTTCAAAGCCAGCCATAAATGCCAAATCCATGGGAACCTTGTTCACTGCGCCTCTTCACCCTCTCGCACCTATAAGCAGCCCATGGCCGCTTTTACAACCGGGACCTGACATTATCGAGAAAATCAATCCACCGCCATCGAGCAAAGACGGCAGGGCATCATAATCCATGACTTAATACTTCACCAAATGGGTAGAGGCCATTCCCCTACGAGCAACCATAGGAGCAACAAATTGGCGCTTTCATTAAAGAATACATCATTTGTCGCTTTGGCGCGCCAAAGCATATCATCACCGACAATCGGCACTCCTTCACAACAAGCAGTAATTCCGGAATTACTTCGGGAGGAGTGCGGCATCAAACAGGTCTTCTCCACCGCCTACTATCCTCTTGACGTTCTGGGCGGTGTCGAGTACCAACAAGACATTGCCATCCTGATCATCAGTCGAACTGGATACTACGATAAACCTCAGGGAATGGCATGAGCGGGCTACTAATGGGCACTATGGGCAGTACCGTGACGTCACCCGTAAGCTCCATCAGGGGTTTCGCTGCAGCACTACTGTCTCACTGAGCGGATGCAATTTCTCCTGCATGAGCTCGGATCCCATCAGCCCGTGATTGCGCAAAAGAAGAACTCTAGATCCATCGAACGAGGGTCAAGTCTCGACTTAGAATAGCAGAGTTAGAGCACCGGATTTTAGAAGGAATAAAGCTTAGAGAATCATTGCAGTGCACGGACCGAATGTAACTCATGTGCATACAACAAAATCAAGCGAAACCACGCATTTTCAAAGTGAGATTTGGTTTTAAAACGCCAAACACATCCAACAAGACATGTCTCAGCCAAAATTTGCACCGAAATGGGAAGGTCCCGCCAAATACTTCAATTAAGGCTTACACACTCTGCTACTACAAGATCATGTAAGGTAGACGGAGGCGAGCCGGCAGCGCTTATCAATGGAAAGCAGGAAGCAAGCACAAGGAGTTGGCTCAAGGCATTATCTATGCCCGACCACCGTCTCATCAGGTCAACAACACTGTGCATTTATTTTCATTACATGTTTGAACTCATCAAATTATATTCGGGAGATGTGTCAATGAAAAAACCAGTTTCACCCAACTCGAAAACCAATGCAGCTTTATTCCGCAGAAAGACGCTTAAAACTCTTTTGACGAATCGAATGTCACACAACAATAAAGGAACGAAGCTTGTACAGGCCGTCGAAGATTATAGTTCCTTGAGAGCATCATCTCCAGCTTAGCGTGATATCTTCTCCGCTTCTTTTCAAGTCCTCGCATGCACTCGCGTTTCTACCTTCTCCGATTCTCATAACAGCCTGAGTTTCTCCTCTGCCAAAATAAGCCTTCTGGCAGCTGTTAGAATGTACACTTACAAGGATGCTTCAGCTCGATCAACCTTGCATGATACTCAAGACGCCGCCGCAACCGTCCCACGCTTGAACTCCATGTGATTCGGTGCAGATACCCATATTCTCCCACTTTTCGAGGCTTGATTCAAAGAATTCAACGCCGCAGGTACTCTCCATCTCGGGTCAATCAAGGGCACAAGGTGTTTCATCATGGGGGACTAAAGCAGGAATGTTGGCTTCTGACTCAACGTTTCGAGTTATGCGTATATTGACCTGCTTCCTCCATAACTTTGTGCACAAAGGCACAAACCTCCTTTCCGCACTGTGAATCCACTCGACATCTCTGAAGGCTTCGGAGGATAAACATTTCATGCGAACATCGAACGAAAATGCAGACGCGTGAGATTTCATATTCATGAGACGGTATACCGGCTCAAGGCGTTTCAAGGTTCAGTGTGGGTGAATGTGTTTGAATCTGCAGAAGAGGACTGGCTAAGTCATCATCATCGATAACCGTGACACATGTTCCGGTGATGTGGGTATCTCTCATGCAAGAACGGCGGGGATTCATTTACTCGATCATTGGCGACCGAATCAAGCAACGGTTCGTGAAAGGAAAGAGGACAAACCCAGCATTGATCTTCTCTGACTGAGAGCACCGTTGTGGATCACTGCGAAGTTCGACGTCGGTCGTCGTGCACGCTTAACCCGAAGATCCCGTGATGGCACGGTGCAAGATGATCCATCACGCTGATCGCGATGAGTGAACGGAAGTTTCCAAGTGGGAAAGTTCCCATTGAAAATCGCAAAAAAATGGTCCAAAACCTCTACACTCCGCATATATGCCGAGAAAACTCCTGTAAAACGAGCCACGGGCGCGACTTGTATGCGAGGATTCAACACTTCGACTAAGTCCGCTTCGCGAACCCCAATCAAGAATCGTAGGAGCAACTGATAACGAGCGAGCTAACTCAACGAATGGTGTTACACCTCCACGCCAGTGATCCCAAATGTAAGAAAAGCAGATCCTGGTCTCCCGACCAACACTCTAAGGAGAAAGCCTAGCCCATCGAGCCGCCCCGTGGGTCGCACAACGTGGCATTGGTGATCGCCCACCGCCAGAATCCCTCCGGCGTGTACTTCCTTTATTTTGTCTCCCCACGCTTGTATATGTCACCATCTCATGCCCACGCCCACCACATACAGTGTAATCCACTATGGCGCAAAGGTGATCTTGAACGTTGATGCGGTGGGTTGTACTTGAGGTTAAAATTGTAAAAAACCGGAAAATCAATGCAACTTATCATCTTTGTAAAAGATAAGGCCATTTATAAGTGCTCGATACTCCCTCACTTAATTCACCAAGAACGAAAGACATGAAGCAACAATCCCATTCATCAGAATAGCATGAAATTCCTCCGAGTTGGAGCATGTGGACACAATCCTCTCCTGCGGAATTTCATATCGCCTTATCAGCATCATTATCGCTGTATGACGATCGAAAGGTTACTCTACAGTAACACGAATCTTCCAAGACTATAACGGTGTCCATGTACTAAATACCCGCATGTGCCGACTCGCGGTGTTATACTAGCCCGACAGAGCTCCCTCGTGTTATACTAGCCCGACAGCATCCTGGATCGATCAAGATCGGGCCCGACATATTTATCTGATCATGAAGGTCCAACCTATACGCATTTATCGATGACCTCAGATCACCCCCATCACCGCAAATGAGACTCATTTAATTCCCAAGATGGTCGGTCATTACCTAGTTTACAAGAAACTGCTCATACTAAAGTATTATGATTTAAAACCCTAAATTAGGTTCATAAACATATTACATGTGTTGCAAAACAAGCCTCAACCATCCATCTTCGCCGCAGTATGTACTTAGTGGTGTGTATGTAGACTTAAAGGGCCTGCAGCATGTCACGATCACCGGTGGACCGCCTACACACTTGACCAACGTCAAAACCAACAATGTTTGGCCGTGACAAATCAAGCCACCCAAACAAGAGATTCGCGCACGGCTTTGAAAGCCAAAATTGTGGTTTCAAGCCATCACGCGCGTCCAATCTCTCCTGGGTGATGAACGGAGGGTCAAGCCGTGACAGATTAAGAAGGGTCAGTCATACCAACATGACCACCGTGGGCCCATCTACCTCCTCATGTGTCTCTGCCAAGGCATATCATGCCTCGGTTAATCCAAACGTGCGTC